>VXBX01009186.1:0-65109 GCA_013400415.1 Scytalopus superciliaris
TTATCCAACCCATCACAGCAAGACAAAAACAAACAAAAAAAAGCACCCTCTCTATTCAAAGATGGATTTTCATCAGCTGACACATAAAATCTTAAGTTTATGGGAGACCAAATAAACATGATGCAGCAAAACAAAACAGGCACATCATCATCAGACCCCGTAATCCAGTTTCAACCACACTTACATTTTTCTGATTCCTGTAGAGATCTGATTGCTTCTCCACACTTATCACTTGCTAGTAAAGTTTGACCATGGTAACAGTATGCCTGATGGGAGAGGACAAAATCATTACCAACATCACTGAGCACTTCCTGCACCAATTCCCTTCTCCCCTCTGCATCTCTTTGAAGGTGCCAGACAGTTGACAATTTGGGAATGCAAGTCAAAGCAGCATTCACTGAACAATGCAAACTAAACACCATGAGGCAGGTATGAACCAGGTTGTCTCAAGTGTAGCCAGGAGTAACTTTGAGCTTGTTTGGCCAAGGGCACTGGCATACAGTCCAGTTCAAGCCCCCTGCACCTCTCACAGTGAGACTGTGTCAATGTGCAGCACTAAGCCTTATCACAGAGAGGGAATGTACCTCAGTCAAGTTTACAAAGCAAAGACTGAAAACTAAAACTACCTGAACACTCAAAAACTGAATCTGTGACAAACATCACTGAATCTGGAAAAGATGAACTGTTCTGCATTCTCAGATATTTTGCCATAGTCTAAACAATTTTTCCACCCCAAAAAGTCCCATTCCTTCATACCTATGATTGAAGACAGTACTGTATTTCAGTGAGAACTGAATTGCCTTTTATCTGTTATCAGGAGTTGGGTTTAAATACTGAATACCATAAGTGAAGGAACTATCCCATCAATTAATGCCTACCTTGCACCTTGTCCTTTAATGTCTCTTCTCACAGTACAGCTCTACCTAAATCTTCCACTGCCCATATCACTCAAATTTAAAAAAAGGAAAAGTACCACAGTTCTGACCCTCCCTCACCTCTCAGACTTGCTAATAAGTCAAGCAGCTTTTAGCTACAGGTTTAACCTAAGAGAAAGACAGTTATGTTAACTGCTTAGTTTGGGCCTTCTGTACAGTATAAAAAATCAGATGACAGGCTGTGACAGGCTCCAAGAAATAAACAGCAAACTGGGCAGCTGAAAATCCCAATGGCACCACTGCACTTGCTAAGAGATCAGCCAGGCAAAGAGGGACAGTGCTTGAAATGGTACTGAGTGGTACTTGAATCAGTCTCATTCATGGCCTTCAAAATATGATCAGCTTTGAATTATGCCTAGAATTCAACTGTGATGCAGGTAATGGAAGATGAGTATTATGCTCAACCTGACTTACTTCACTCAACAATATGTGATCACAATGAATTCCACACTGCAGTAATTTCACTTGGCTCAACAGAAATATTTGAAATGCCACTGACACTGCATAATCTCTCTTCACAGTATGGAAAGAAAGCCACGGAAATACCTAGTCCCCATTCTCTACCCAGCCCTTATACAACAAACTGCACTGCTGTCAACCAGAATACTTACATAGGCCATATAGAAACAGCTCTTCAAGTTTAAGTACTTCCTCCATTTTCCGGCATAGGTTGGATCCAAACTGGATAATGTTTGATCTACGAACACATACATCAAGTTATTCTTATGACACTGTCAGGAAGAAAAATCCCAAATACACTCAAAGACCAGAATTCTTAAACTTCGCAACAGATCTTAACTATAAAGTAGTCAGAAACAAGTGACAAAAATTAATCCCGCTAAGGCATGGAGAAACTATGCAAAAAAAAAAACCAAATAAAGCAGCTATCATGCAATTGTCCTTAGAATCCCTGACACTGCTGTCCGCTAATGCTTCTCCTAAGTGTTTTTAGGCAGCATTTCAAAGCTTGTTCCCAGTTTAAGTAGTGACCTATAATGTGACACGTGTTACAATGTTCTCCTGACTCCCATACTTTTTGCACTTTTCCCACTTGCCATAGTAAGCCCAAGATCAGCTTATTCATCTGGAAGGATGTGCATAATTAACCTGCCACACTCTTCATGATCTGCATCAGAATCTGCTGCCCATGTACAAGTAGTACATGTTTGAGACATTACTCTGTCTTCTGTCTTCCCTCGCTAACATTTCCTACCATGAGCTACAGAACAAAATTCCCACAAAAACAAAATGCCTTATCAAAATATATGCTGGTAACTGAAGCTTTAACTGTGCTACATAGAAGCTAAATATACAAACTGTATCCACTGAGCAACTGTGTTAATATTGCAATTTATGGGTGGGTGAAGTATGCCTGCTGGCAGGAAGCATAAACCAAGTCACTAAGGATACAAAACATGACACTTACCAGCTTTTTGGTAGAAGTTAGCTGTTTCATAAGCAAGAGCAGCTATGAGTCCTGGATTGTGTTTCAGCTCAATAGCCCGAGCAATTGTCACTGAAAAAAAGTTCCACACCACAGTGTAAGTTTAGCTGAATGTCCCTTCACATCAAATCAGCAGGGGCATTTTGGGGTTTTAAAACCCCTGCATGAGTGGAAAATAAATGTTATGCAGTCAAGCAAACTGCAGAATAAAGACAGATTGTCTCTTGGATAGAATACCTCCAATTTAATAGAAAAACTGAAGGAATGTTAGCCTTAAGATTAGCTAATAAACAGAAGCTGCAAATATTTTAAAGTAAAGGAATGGGTGAAAAGGTTGCATGAAAGGAAAAACAGAAGAGAGGAATATCACATGCAAGTTCTTCCAAAGTGGAAGATATTCCATATTACATTTGTAGTATCAGACTGATTTTTGGCATTTTCCTTCTATAACTTAAGTTTCTTCAAAAGCAACATGCCCTACAAAACCACAGTACTTCAGGAGAATAGAGAAAACATGGCCTTGCTGCCAAGCAGAGTCCCCAAAACATCAAGTGACCCACAAAGACTGTCATTTCCCACAGTCAACAAACATATAATTGAGGATACCTTCTTGAGCTTCAGCTTGGCACTGTATGATGTAAGAGTCTATAAGTCGAGCTTCTAAATCTCTTCCCTTGTCTACAGGTGTAATCAATTTTGGAATGTGACTTTCCTAAATACAAAGCAAGTCTCAGAGTTAGTTCAGGCTTAATACCACTACTGACAGTGCAAATCAAGTGCCTTATTCCTACATGGATGGGACACTGAGCGAAGGTCCCAAGACAGGTGGCTGCACGTGACACTGGGCAGACAAATTACTCCTCTGCTGCCACTGGGGATGAGTAGCAGGGATTGAGTGACAGCACAACATACTAATACCCTTCTTTTTCCTCTGTCATTCAGGTAGTCTGAGGTACCTGTGTATTCTGTAACCTCATCAGAAAAGCAAAGGCTTTTCTAAGACAAAACGTCAAGTATTTGGAGACACCTTGACAAACAGACAGCAAAGAGTTTTTCTACCTTCAGGTGTTTAAAAATCCCAGCTGCTATCTTCAGGCTTCTGTGAACATCCTTTGCTTCATCTTCTGTTATACTAAGAATACAGAATAAGTCAAGGAAATGTGACTTAGAAAGGACCTCCATGTGTCATTTAGTCACACCCCCTGCTTTGGGGCACAACTATCAACAATAGAAGATCAGGTCAGTTATGGCTCTGTCTAGATGAATCTTAAATCTTTCAAGAATCAACAGTCCACTAATTCTCTAAGTGACCTGTCCCACTGCTGTGCTACCCTCATGGTAAAGAAATTTCTTACAGTGTCCAATCATTAAATAATCAAATAGAACTTGCTTGAAAAAGAAACATAAGACCTTAAAATGACTTTCAAGTAAAAGGCAACTCAGTGTTAAAAGCCAAAGATTTAGAAATCTGTAGGGCTGAAACTCAGGAAAGCTGTCATTTTGAGAATCTCCATTTTGTACCCATTTATTTAGAGCAGGATTAATGAAGGGTTTATTCACAACTGGCACTTTCTCTGTATCACAGCCACATGGTATTAGTGCACTTGGCTCACAGATGCAACAAGGGACTAAAGTGCATTTGGACATTACAGCACATGAGTGAAGGCCAACCACCTCCTTGAACTCCCACTTTCTCAGCTGGACATGCACTACAGCAGTCAAAACCCAGAACCTGCTAAATCCTTGGTGGACCAGTGCTGCAATAGAACTACTAAGAAAAGAAAAACACTTACTCTTCTTTTCCAGCAAGTCTTGATGCGTATTTTGTGTACCACAGAGCTACATTAAATCCCATAGAAACCAGTTCAAACACTGCATCCTGCTGGGCACTAAGGAAAGACAGACAAAAAAACCCTAACCAACTTAATGCTTTCAATTTTGCCCTGACAAGCTGGTTATCTGCTGATAATCCCTGTAGCATAAGTCAACATTTCTCTCCATAAAACGTTTTTCATTTAAGATGTCAATGATTTCCAGTTCAGAACCCACTACTTGCTGAACTGCCTAAAAGAGATATTTTTACTTATTCCCTTTAAGAGCTCATAATTAGAATCTCCCACATTCAGATGCCCACCCTTCCCTTTTGGGAACTTTTATTTTAAAACTGTAACTTGAGATTTGTTTAGCTTTGGGTGTGGCTGACATTTTTCCATCTTTTTTTTTCTTTTTTTCTTTTTTTTTTTTAATTGCACATTTTGTGGAAAGCCTTGCTCTGGAATGTCTACTTAAAGTTGTACTGCTAAGTTAATAAGTCAGTCTATTACATCTCAAATGTCATTGCAAGTATTTATGTAACTGCAGACAAACAACATGTGCAAATAGCAGGACATTTCAGAAACTAAAAACACAGTCTTTTAGAAGACTGAACTGTAATCCCAAGCTCAGTATGGTTTAGGAACTAGCAAACCTTTTAAAAGGAAAGGTGTGGGAGTGGGAAGAATAAAGTTGGCGCAAGTACAAGTGTGTGTGACCGTGAGAAAATTAGAAGAAAGTCCTAATCAACAGATTTTCTTCCAAGAGGAATAAAAGCTTTGAGGAAGTCAAACACTTCTAGCTACAGCCTGACAAATTTGTAGGGGTGGCTATACAACACAATTACCTACACTAGCAAGAGACAACTGAATAATCCAGAAGGCTACAGATCTATGCTCCTACTTAAAACACAAGATTTGTTTGTTTGTTTGAACCAAGAGTACATGTATCAGGAGCTGCAGAGGACAAGAACAAAGTCAGATCTTCAGCAACATTGGTACATCAAAACACAGAGAAGTTGCTGGTCAGGCAATAGCACCAAATGAAAAAGTTTTAAATTGCAGTAAACTACGTTACCATATTCAATTCACCAATACCTTCAAGGTTCTTCTTAGTGCTACTCTGGGTAACTGCAGATTCAGTTTGTGGATCAACTAAGACTCAGTGGATCCTTCCACTCTTATTATGCATTATCACACCTTTACATAAAGGCCACACACGCTTCAGAACACCTAACACAGTACAACAGTTACCACAAAAAACCGTGGTTTTGTAAACTACTTTGTGGCCAACACTTTGCTACACTTCTCAGCTTTTCCTCAGGCCTGTGTTGGCACACGTGCACATCTGTCACAGAGCAGCAGACAACAGCTGTATGCCCTGTACTCATAGAAGTACATGTACCTTGGAATTTGTCCTTGTAACGTGTCTGTCCACTTGAAATTCTGAATATATCTCAACTTGCACTCTTGGGAAGAGTCATCCAGTGAAAGGATAAAACCTATGGAACAAAAGGCAATTTCAAAGTAAGAAACAGAAACAAGGAATGAAGGAGGGGGATCAGTAACAATACGGATACAGATAAAGGAATGTTTCTTTCTGCACTGAAAATCTGTGTTACTACCTGAGGTTTTTATTTTTCAGTATCTTGAGAACAAGATATAAAAAAACCCCAAACTGGCTAATAAAAGAAACCCCTTGCCCAGCAGGTTACCAAATCAACTCAGTCTTGATTGCTCAAGGAAAACTTTGCAAATGTCTGTATGTCCCATATGGTGACTAGTGAGGAGCTGGACTGACCCAGCTACAGGATGGCTGAAGCTGCTTGAGGTGAGTGAGCAGCTGTCCCAGACACCATAATGGCAATCAGGAAATTCCAGGAAAAGCTTCCTGGTCAACAGGGAGAGAGAGAAAAGGGCTTGCAAGCATGGACTCATCTAGTCATTGTTACTCTCATCTCCAGGACTACAGGAAATTGGTTCTTTATGTCCAGCAGTTCAGAAAGCAGCAGTCAGTGGGATGAAGCCCATGCTATGAGATGTTCACATCAAAGCATATGCAGGCCCAAGGAATTTTTTCAGGAAGGTTTAAGAAGGACCTTGGTCTGATCAGGTCAAACATGACTTTAAGAACTCAAGACTTGCTAGAGCAGCCATTTGGGCTACAGTTTTAGGTGCTGCCATGTGTTTATAAAGATGAAAAATACTTGTTTATTTCACATGCAGAAGATTTTAGTGGCCAAGCATGGTGTTTTCCTGAAGAAACTCTCCAAATCTTGACTGTAGCAACATGGACTCCTATCTTACCTTTACCTAGATGTGGCATTGGCTTACACTCTCCCAGGGACTGAGGGAACTAAACCAACATGAGCTGCTTCACTTCCCACATGCTGAAAGACCACAGTTTCCATAAATCTCCTGATTCTGGAAAACTGAGTCCTAAGAAACTTGTCTGAGAAGAGTTATCAAAATATTGGCATGAGGAAGGTTTCAAGGGAATGGGTGATCACAGGTGGCCATCTATGGAAAATGTAGGTCATCATCATCATCATCATGGCTAGGCTTCGTGAACGAAGATTTGAGAAGGGCTCTACCCACGTTTGCTACAAGCGCGCTGGTGGCTAAAAAGGCCAATGCGCGATAGGCAAGTCCGGTCGCAAAAGGCACAGTGGAAAGTCTCCACAGGCTGTATTGGCGAGGCACGGTTCTTTCTGTGCTGTCTTTTTTCTTCCAGACTGATCCTGTGTGCACTCTCAAAGGAAGCAGCAGCGTTATAGATGGTGTGCCTCCATGCCTCCCGATTGGAGGCCAGAGCGGACCATTGATGGTGGTCAATATGGCCAAGGCTGAGGTGTTGTTTGAGGGAGTCCTTGTATCAAAATGACTTTTTGCTTTTGTTCGACTGCATCAGAAGATGCCCGTTGGCCGCGGTTAGCCAACCCCAACCGGGTGAGGGGTGGAGATGAGCTTTGGTTAGGCCACCTTTTCTAGGCCCCTCTCCATGTGGAGCAAGCAGTGCTATCCTTGAAAAAGGCTGCTTGGTCATTCAGGATGCTGCCGAACGAGACTGTCATCTCCNGGCTTCGAGCCCATCCTGCCCGTGGACACACTTTGTCTGACCCTTCAGTTGAGACCTGACTAGCATGGGAGACCCTACCGGAGGCACAAACCACCGCCAGCATAGCTCGCAACCCCATAAGGGTACGCAAGCTTCTCCCCGGCGACAAGGGGGTGTCCGTGGAGAAGAAAATGTAGGTACTGTGCTAATGAATACCCATATGAACACCTAAGACAAGCAGTAGAAGTGTAAACGTGCAATACGTCCATGATCTGGTATCAGACAAACCAGAAGTTTACGCTGAAGAGCAAACCCTCTCAACTGATTAACAGACTCAACTCATACTTAAGGAGCAACTCACCACCTTCTAAGAGACAAATAAACATTTTCTCCTCCAGCAGGAAGCAGGAGGACAGGACTGCCAACACATAGTACTGGCAGGGTCACAAAGCACACTGAAATGTGGAGAAAGGGCCCAGCAAGTACTCATGACTGGTATCAAGCACAGAGCCCATGAAGATATTCTCCTTCCTGAGAAGTGCAAAGCTTCCCTACAGAAGATCAGCACAATACCCATTCTGAGAAGTGTCATTAAAACTCAACTGATAAACCTCTCAATGTATCAGTAGTACTACTAATAAATCTTCCTACCTTGCAGGAGTGAGAAGTACAAGTCAGTTGCATTTTTCATCATTTCTGGAGTACAGCTCGAGTCTGTGAACAGCTCCAAGAGTCGCGTTCGAGATAACCGCAAATCACTACATGGACGAGAAAAAAAATAAACCTGGGAAATTCTACTCCAAAATGTACTATTAAGAAAGTACCAACCCATGTATAACACCACCCTTTTGGCTCAGAAGGTGAAGCTAAGCATTCAATTTAGCTACCTGAAGGCCAGGAAAGGGACTTTATGAGGAAGATGCCAATAAACAGAGAAAAATTTTCCTTTTTCCTGCAGATACATGATTGACTCTTTAGCACAATCCATTTTGAACATACAGCAAGGGATAATCAGTACTAAAACTACTGTTACAACACAAACTAAAATAATTGCTTTTATCTACCAAGAGGTTGGGTGTAGGGGGAGGGAAGAAACAAACAGGAATATTCTTCAACATTAGAATGGAGTGAGATGAAGAGATAAGAATAGATCTGCAAAATAGGCTGAGATCTCTTTTCATTACATTCCTATCTACAATAGAACAGTCAGGCTTTATTCACTCATGGAAATTAAGTTTTCCTGCACACAGGAATGCACAGTCATCAGAAAGACAACGAGTGTTTCGTCTTTTGACGCTGCATTGTTATAACTGGCCTTGCTATGCACTCAGAGACTTGAAAATTGGAGAATTCCTTCTTTGTAACCAAATTTCAGTGTTAGCAATGTCTTATTGTCTCCCTGCCTACATCTTCAGCACAAAAACTGAAGAAAACTGCTTTTAAGGATGCCCTCCAAAGAGAGTGAAGTTAGTCACAAGAACACTTACTTGCAAACCTTTGTTGCAGCTGGAGTAGTAGCTACCCCATAATAATTAAACGAAACAGGAGCTGTAGCCTTCAAAGGGTTGCGATGGAACCAGTGGGTCATTTTCTCTCCGTAGAGTTGTTTACGCCAAATCTAAGTGTGGGAAGGGAAGAACAGCTGCAGGAACAGGTACAACTGAGGTGCTACACATGTCATGCTCCTTTGCTCATATATTCCAAATGTAAACAATTAGGCATGAAATTAATTTGAAGTGAGATTTCTTCCTGAAATGCTGAGCTTAGGTATGCCTTGTCTTCAATGTGTTTAGTTTGAGAATTTCATTCCCTCAAAATACAGATCCTTTCTGAGGCAACTATTTAAAGTTAGGTGAAAATCTATCACCTACTTTGCTCTATGTGACCACATACTTCCCTAGTAAAAAAATCCCCAAATTTGTTACCTCCTCCATAAGGCTGAGCACACCTGTAAATTACATGAGAAATATCTCAGAATCACATAATCAATTAGGTTGGAAACGACCTCTAAGATCATGGAGCCCAACCTATGGCCAAACACTACCTTGTCAAGTACAGCATGCCATGAAGTGCCACATCCAAGTCATTTCTTGAACACCTCCAGGCATGTGACTCTACCACCTCCCTGGGCAGTCTGTGCCACTGTTTAATGACCTTTTATGTGAAGAAACTCCTCCTAATGTCCAACTTAAACCTCTCCTGGCACAGCTTGAGGCCAACTCCTATCACTATTTGCCTGGGAGAAGAGGCTGAAACCTCTATGAGTAGCTTCTACTGCAGGGCCATCAGTACAGATGAAGCACAAAGCAATCCTGACTGAAAACATGCGACAGACCTAGAAGTTTGGGAGAGTACAGATAAAACTGACCACCACTTTTCTTTCACCTCAATTTCAGCAAACAAACATAACACAAGCATTGCAATGAGCTTCACCACAGCAGTGATGAAACAGAATGAGCACATGCTGAAACGGGAAGGCTGTACAAGATCAAAGGAGAAACTCCTTCATGAGGAGAACAGGAGGACTGAGGAACAAGTTGAGTGGTCTCCCATTCCCAGAGGCTTTCAAGACCTCACTGGGCAAAGCCCTGAGCCCCTCGGGGTGACCTTGGAGCTGACGGTGCTCTGAGCAGGACGCTGCACTCGAGACCCCCCGGGACACCCACCACCTCATGGCTCTTTTGGAACCTTTAAAGTTCATCCTTACACAATACTCTGCGGCCTGACTGAAAAAAGAACAAACCCCAAGGAGATCTGCCAACCAGTGACCCCCCTGCACTGTCCGAGTCCTCCCGACCGAGCAGGGGGCTCGTTCATCGTGTCAGCACCTATCGCGGCTTGTTCATAAAGCCCGTTACAGTGCAGATATGGCGTGACCCTATCGCGACATCCCCACCCACCTGCACAGCGGTGTATCCCACGCTCGGTCACCGCCCGGCCCGGGTCGGTCTGTCGGTCCCCAAAAAGGCCCCGGGTCAGTCTGTCTGTCCCTCACAGGCCCCGGGTCAGTCTGTCGGTCCCTCGCAGGCCCCGGGTCAGTCTGTCTGTCCCTCACAGGCCCCGGGTCAGTCTGTCGGTCCCTCGCAGGCCCCGGGTCAGTCTGTCTGTCCCTCACAGGCCCCGGGTCAGTCTGTCGGTCCCTCGCAGGCCCCGGGTCAGTCTGTCTGTCCCTCACAGGCCCCGGGTCAGTCTGTCGGTCCCTCGCAGGCCCCGGGTCAGTCTGTCTGTCCCTCACAGGCCCCGGGTCAGTCTGTCGGTCCCTCGCAGGCCCCGGGTCAGTCTGTCTGTCCCTCACAGGCCCCGGGTCAGTCTGTCGGTCCCTCGCAGGCCCCGGGTCAGTCTGTCTGTCCCTCACAGGCCCCGGGTCAGTCTGTCGGTCCCTCGCAGGCCCCGGGTCAGTCTGTCTGTCCCTCACAGGCCCCGGGTCAGTCTGTCGGTCCCTCGCAGGCCCCGGGTCAGTCTGTCTGTCCCTCACAGGCCCCGGGTCAGTCTGTCGGTCCCTCGCAGGCCCCGGGTCAGTCTGTCTGTCCCTCACAGGCCCCGGGTCAGTCTGTCGGTCCCTCGCAGGCCCCGGGTCAGTCTGTCTGTCCCTCACAGGCCCCGGGTCAGTCTGTCGGTCCCTCGCAGGCCCCGGGTCAGTCTGTCTGTCCCTCACAGGCCCCGGGTCAGTCTGTCGGTCCCTCGCAGGCCCCGGGTCAGTCTGTCTGTCCCTCACAGGCCCCGGGTCAGTCTGTCGGTCCCTCGCAGGCCCCGGGTCAGTCTGTCTGTCCCTCACAGGCCCCGGGTCAGTCTGTCGGTCCCTCGCAGGCCCCGGGTCAGTCTGTCTGTCCCTCACAGGCCCCGGGTCAGTCTGTCGGTCCCTCGCAGGCCCCGGGTCAGTCTGTCTGTCCCTCACAGGCCCCGGGTCAGTCTGTCGGTCCCTCGCAGGCCCCGGGTCAGTCTGTCTGTCCCTCACAGGCCCCGGGTCAGTCTGTCGGTCCCTCGCAGGCCCCGGGTCAGTCTGTCTGTCCCTCACAGGCCCCGGGTCAGTCTGTCGGTCCCTCGCAGGCCCCGGGTCAGTCTGTCTGTCCCTCACAGGCCCCGGGTCAGTCTGTCGGTCCCTCGCAGGCCCCGGGTCAGTCTGTCTGTCCCTCACAGGCCCCGGGTCAGTCTGTCGGTNGGCGGCCCGCAGCCTCCTGCAGCGCTGGGGCGCCAGCTTCAGGAAGGGCACCGACTTCGACTCCTGGGGGCAGCTGGTGGAGGCCATCGACGAGTACCAGATGTGAGTGCGGCCCCGGGCGGGGCGCCGTGGGGAGGGAGTGGCCCCGGGGGCGAGGGGGCCGCGGCCCGGGCTCGGGAGGCCCCCCTGCCCTGCCCTGCCCTGCCCGCCCCGGCTGGCGGGAGGTGCCCCTGCCAGGGGGGGAGGAACAGGGTGGGCTTTAAGGACCCTTCCGACCCAACACGGTCCGTGATTCCGTGAGCGGGGCCGCCGGAGCCTCCCGGGCGCACCCGCTCTCCGGGATACTCCCATCCCATCGCAGCCACGCTCGTGGGGAAGGGTGGACCTGGCAGATGGGCTGAGGGAAGCGTCGGCCTTAACGACAACAACAACAACAACAAAAAGCCCTAACCAACCCACCAGAGTGGAAAGGGGCTCGTCACACGCTGGGGTGTTCCGCTCCCGATGACACCGTGGTGGGAGTGTGGGTCATCCTGGCACCCCAGGCACTGGGTGGGACTGCGCCATCCACGAATCCTCTGGCAGCAGGGGAGTGTTGGCTGTAGGGCTCTGTTAGTATCCTTAGGAACACACCTGGTAGCTTTAGGCAGATGCTCTCCCCTACTGCCCCGTGCACCATGAGCATGAAAGTTACTTCCTTGTGATCTGAGTATTCCAGGCGAATTTTCCCATGGTGAATTTTCTGGAAGTCGTCGAGAGGGTTTGCACATGTTCCCAAGAGAAAGTCAGCTGAGGGGAATGCTGCTTGAGGGATCTTCTAGTGCTGTTCAGGACTGTTCAAGTTATGGGATAGGCTGTAACCACACTGGCTAGCACTTCAGTTGCCATTCAGAGTAACTAGTCTGCTGGCCATGGACAGCGTGTTCGTAAGAGGCTCATCATTTCATTCACTCACCAGGCAGGATGATGCAAGTTCAGTTATTTGCAGTTTGCTGATGGCCTTTTGAGTAGGGCAAATGGTTGCTGTACAAACCTTGGCACAGGGATGAAAGAAATTCTCTTCCAGATCTGTATCAGCATGAAAAAAGAAATCATCAAAAAGTAAAAGATGTTTTTACTAACTGCCCTTATGTGGACATCTATGAGGAGTCCAGTAGGATCCTAATGCTTTGAACTGTCTTAGCAGTCTCGGCAGCCAGTTTCATATAATCATGTTTCTTGAGAATGAAAAGTCTTTGAGCTTTTCCTTCTGAACATGCTTCACTGGCAAGTGAGGTCACTAAATGCTTGCAGGCAATCCAGTGTGAGAGTCATAGTACTATTTCCTCCTCCATCACTTGTGTTGGATGAGAACTAAGGTGATCTTCACACACTGGCTCTGCTCTGACTTTGGAGTAGTGTGATATCTTTGTAAGAAAGCTCCTCTTGGGCACTAGCGTATGTAAGCTGCTCTTATCAGTGAGTTTCTACTTAATAGTCCTCAGTAGATGAAATCTGTTGTTCCAGGACTGAGAAGAAAGGAGAGAGAAGATCAAGGGATTAGAGGGAGGTATTTCGTAGGGAGGAGCAAAACCTTTTCTGTGTGTATATCTGCTGCTTGTAGATTTAGCAGGTAAATCAATAACACTTTCAAACTGAAGGGTAGAAGTTGCAAACAAGCGGCACAGAATGAGATACCAAACTGTAATTCTGGAGAGATATTCTGGAGAGATCTGTGGGTTTTTGCTATTGCCTTCTCCAATGGCATCCTGAGATGGGGTGAACAAGTGTGGTGCTGCTGTTGTTCAGATGCTGCAAACGCTGTCACAGTCTGTCCTGATCAACACCAGGAGCCTGGGGAGAAGCTGGTTACACTGAGCTTGCTGATGCTGAGAAAGCTTAGATTTGGAATGTCTAAGTCCTGATGGCTGTTGATGTAAAACAGTTATTTACCTCCTGTGTCCATCTGCTCAGCTCTTTGTTACTGCTGGAAGTGCAGGAAGCTTGACCTTCATCATTCAGGTGCTTACTCACACAGGAGCCCTTCTAGCTGTCAGCAGTGGCTTCCCTGTTGAATGTCCCCATCTGTGGGACTTTGTCTAATCCAGTTTTGAACGAGCTTCAAGTGGGATGCCAAATGCATTTATTTGGATTAGGGTCGATGGGTTTTTTTGTATTAGTGACAAATGGAAAGAGGGTTTTGCTATTGATGCTTGCAGAAATGTGAATGCTGTGATGCTGCCTCTTGTGGGTGGCATATTCCTGCTATGGTGATGTTTTAGTAAATCCTTACTTTTAATGCCCTTTCTCTGTGTCCTGTATATCATATGGCGGAGCAGTAGGGAAGGAGTGTACATTTGGGTTCAGGCATGTTAGTGCTTTTTGTCTTTTCTCAGCTGCCATCTTTCCCCATTTATGAAGGGAGGCAACACTGCCAAGACGTGCAGTTACTTGTCCTGTTTGGTTGTGTTTTCACTAGTGCTAGTTAAAAGCTAAAGTGGGCTCAATCCTTCTGGGTTTTTTTAAGAGAATTTATTTTGAAGAAAACAAAAGAAATTAGTTCTGATTTTTGTTTCTGCCGCAGGCCTTGATGGTAATCTGTTCTGTTCTGCTGTGTGCATCTTGGTGTATGCATTTTAACCTCTCCCCGAAACCCAAGCTAATGCCCCTTGCAGTGGTGGAGAGAAGCAGAATCCCTTTAACACTGCAAACTTGGATGTTCCAGGCAGAAGAGTATTGCGATGTCCTGCGTACCGCTGCTGTCCCTGGGTTTCCCCTCAACCCCCGTCCTTCCTCCTGTTCTGCTTGTAAAAAAAATTATTTGCAGGGAATGGCAACAATCGCCCAGAGGTTTTGCTTGTTTAATGTTTGCCTTCCTCCCCGGACGGAAACCGTAACTCTTCCATAGCTTCCCTCCAGCTTCCTTTCGCTTTCTCGAGCCCTTCGTTTACTGTTACTTTCCAAACCCCTTGGTACTCCTGCCTCTGTAGTGACAAGGGGTGGGGTCTCTGCTCTGCCTGGGATGCTGACAGGCACAAACGTGAGCTGATCCACCTTGGCAGCCTGGGCCAAGCTGCCCTGTGCCTGGCTTCCTGCGCTAGGGAGAGCATGTGCCACTGCCCAGGCTGCTCCCACACTGGCAATCTGACTTGCCTCAGACTCTCACTGTGAAATGCATGTGGGATTGTACCACAGTGGGTCAGCACAGGGGCTGTGGTTTCTTATTATGAAAGGAGGGGATGGTGAGAGGAAAAAGGTCAGTGCTTATAAAATAAGCTGTTGGCTAGAAGGACCTTCTTACCTGTTCTCCCTTCATGATGCATTATATGTGTATTCTTTCCTGCCTAATGTGGTTGCACATTTTGTCCACCTTCTAGGGTTTTTTTAAATATGATCTACCATGGCTATAGAAAAATTCGTTTAAAAAAAAACCAAAACCCCCCAAAATACCAAAAAGTATTTGGAACAACAGTCTGTGAACCTTTTGGCTGATGCATTTTCTGGAGCTGGAGGAGGGAGGGGAAATATGTGTTTGTGTTGTGTTGCCACTCTACAATTTTCTTTTCCCCAATCCAGATTAGCAAGGCACCTACAAAAAGAGGCGCAGTCTCAGCACAACAACTCAGAATTCACAGAAGATCAAAAGGTGAGCATTGCTGTTTGCTCAGTCAAAGAGCTTGACTCAGAGATGTTGATGTGTGTTATGTTTTTTTTATCTTGAAGGCCAGAGCCTTGTGAGACCTTTTTTCCTCCCTCAATATGCACAAACAGAAACAGAACCCAGCACAGCTGAAACAGTTGCTGTCATTAGATGTGACGGATGCTCCGCTGTGTAGTATTGAATGTCATGCCTGCTGGCCAGAGTCCTTCATAACCTGGGTGTTTCTGTTTTTTGGGTGATGTTTGATAACTTGCTTATTCAACATTAGCACAATTTATGTCGTGAGGTCTAAATGCAAAATGCTTTGGCCTGCAGACATCGAGGGTGTGTGAGAGGGATGTTAGCTTAACATGTAACACCTGACAGGGAAGGGTCCTGGCAGAATACTCCCTAGCAGCCTCTTAGAACATCATTTGTTTATAATCTTTCAAAATACTGAAATTACTTTACTCCTCCCTCCTCTCAGCAACATACTACTGCAGTTCTGTGATGGGATTTAAGTGTACAGTGCTAGCTGAGGTCTCGTATGCTCCAGCATTTACTGCAAAATAAAATCTTTTGAGATATAAGGCCCCCTTGTATTTTCTTGTCTCCTATAAAGGCATGCTTTCCTTAGGAGTACCAAACTAGAAACTTGTATTTGCAAATTTCCCAGTCAGAAGATCACTTGTTTGAGCAATGCTCTTACCAGGAAATTGACATTTGCTAGCTCGAAATCTCACTTATGGTAGAAGAGTGCTAAAGTAATAGAATCTGTGCTTGGAAATGTTAGTCCTGAAAATGGGTCCTGGCTGCAGAAATTTGAGATGACCTTGGTGTGTTTAAAGAAACTCATACAAAGAAATGCACCTTTACACAGAGTCTGACGGAGGTTTGTAAGGCTTTCCTTGATGTCTACCAATAAGAAAAACAAAGAGCTGGTCTTCCATGTTCTGTTTATGATCTGCAAAGAAGGTGGTAAAGCTCAAGATTGTCTTTAACTGAGTTGTAATCTTGGAGAAAGATTTGGTCCACTTTTCCTGAACTGTGAGGCTTGTTAAGGGTGGACAGCTGTTTACTCTTCGATTGCTTCTCCTCTCTATCCCTTGCTGGTAGCTTTCTCCATCATTCTCAGCTATTGTTATCTTTGCTGCATGTTTCCCCTCTGTAGAGACTTTTGAAAATGTAGTTACTTCATGAAGTTGTTAATCTCACTTCTGGAGACATCATCTCCTGTGAGTATGGGAACCAGAACCGCACAGGGCTTTGCTTCCAGATGTTCCCTGAGTCTTATGAAAAGGACCTTGGACCAGATTGTGGAAGTGAATGAGGTCAGCCATGAGGGAAGGCCTGGGGGGCTCAGGAAGTGGAGATAACTGACCTCAGATGTTAGATGCACAACTGCAATCATGTCTTAAGGCAACAGTCTTCTGACAAAAGAAAAAAAGCAAGGAGTGGTGGTTTTAAATCCTTTCAGAGTGATACCCATTTCGAAAGCTGATATAATTTATAAAAGAGGTTTGCATTTATGTCACTTGCTGGTTTTTTCAGATCAGTAAGTGGCTGATGCACTGCAACTTTGAGTCTAGTTATCAAATGGCAATAACTATTTCATTAGACACATGCACATCCCAATTCCCCAACATTTTGTGGAAAGAACACTCTCCCACCTCTACCACAAGGAATGCTAGTCACAACAAAAATAAGAGTCTTGCTGTTTCTTTGAAAGAAGCACTTAAAAACCCTTTAAAGAGAAATCTTTTAGTATGATGTAAACCTCCTTGCTGTTCTGGTCTTCCCTCTTTCTGCAGAAGCTCAGCCAGTGTATCATTTAGTGATCATGACCAATTACTATCATCACTACTATTATCCACGTGGCAAGTAGGGGTGGAGTTTAGCATACTGCTGGGTTTGCTTAAGCAGAAGTGTATCTTCTTTCTCACCACTCTTTAGAAAGTCAGCTAGCAAAACAGCTACTTTTTAACTCGATTCTGCTGCCACGGCATCCACAAGCACAGTTATTTCCTCGTAGTTCCAAAAAGCCTCTTTCCCTAGTTATCTTGACTTTCTAAGGTTCTGCATGTTGTATAAGAGCCACCTCTTTATTTTTTTGAATGTAGAGGAGTGTGTAAACTTCAGGGATTGCTTATCTAATATCACCGGCCAAGGCTGTGTGCAGAATTTTATAGATTGAAAGGCTGTAAAGCTCATTATGATTTCCAGTTGCTTGATCTACCCTCATTCCAGTTTGTGTGTAGATTTCCAGTTAGCTGTTTTCCAAAGGACCATACATACTGCTGAAATTTACTGTGACACTGTCATGGTTTCTTACTTGATATACTCTGTGGGGTAGGTGGGTTTCAGTAGCAATTCCTCCGTACTGAGGGAAAGCTACTCACTTTACAGCTACATGAAAAGAAGGTTCAAAATCTCAGCCCTATCTGCCTATATAAACTTTTATCGTGTTTGGGTTTATTTTGTGCATCACAGAGGGTGTTACAGTGCAGATATGGCCACATTCCTGTGATCTGGGTATTACTTGTTAATGTAGCCATACAATCTGTTAATCTAAAAACACTTGACAGATACCACCAATTTCTTTCCTAAGCGTACTGTGAGCCAGTTATCATGTATCTTATAATAAATGTATTGTTTATGGTAAGAATTCAGACTTTAAATAGTCATAACTTGCCTTTTTGCTCTTGATCTGAATTCAGTCTGTTTGGAAACAGTGTATGCTACTTGCCTTGATAGAGCATACTGCTCTTCAGATTTTGTTCTTCATTCCTGTATTTTCAACCTCTGAGGAGTTGTCATCTTATAACTACTGCTGGACATAATTGCAGAGTTTTAGTCCTTAGGGAAGGCTCTGTCTTGACTTGGATAATTGACAGTGCTGGAATCTTCATTAGTGATTGTGAATTTTATTGAAGAATTTCTCTGCAGATACCGTAAACAGTAAATCATTGCATTTAATCACCCTTCAACAGCTGTAAGAAGGTTGTGCAACAATTTCATCACCTAGAAACTGCAAGTATAGAATATTAACAGATACAGTTACTGGTGAATTTACTTCAGTCTTAATGTTTGAATCTTGCTGTTCATTATTTTACCTTCATTCTCTAAAAATCCTGTCTTCATTCATGATCAGCCACTGTGTTTTGTGACATGAATTGTTGCAGCGAGGTTTGGCCGTGGTTGTCAGCTTGCCTCCAGCTACAGTTACTCTCACCCAGTTCTCTGTGCAATAAATGTGACCTTTAAAGCCCTCTTCCAACCGCAGTTGTTGTTTCTCGTGTAACTGTTTTTGTGCTACGCTGAGTTCTCTTCAGTATTAGAAAATTGTGCTTTTTATGCAATGATAACTTGCTGAAATAAGTGCACTGTTGAACAGTCTTAGTGTGATTCATTAAACTACTGGTCCTCTAACAGCCTAGTCCTCTCGTTAAAGCCAAACTCTGCTCTGGCTCTGTATTTATGCAAACATCTTTGACTGCATTACAGTTAGCAGAGTCATTACTCACACAACTACACTGAAGAAACCTTGACTACAAGACCAACTGATTTTTTCCCCGTTCTAATCACGAGTTTTCATATAACTGAATCTTAACTATTTTAAACTAGCAAAGTTAATTATGGCTTCAGTCTTTCTAATGAGATGCAGAATGTTTTTCCTGCTGCAAAAAGGAGCCTTTGCGTGGGATAGTTGCAGCTGAAAATGATAGCAGTGTTTAGCTGCATTTTTAACTTTTGGGTTGGGTGTGGTCCCTTAAAAAAATAGTTATGAATAATGCCTGCTGGGAGCTTGCCATATTTCAATAGATTCCATATAAAACCTATTCTTTACTATTTTAAGACTCCCAAACTCTCTTAAATTAATCTGTTTCTAGAGCCATTATTGCCCTTCAGGCCCCAGGAGCTGGAGGACACACATTTTTGTATTGCTCTTTGTTCTGTTAGGAGGTTCCTAGTTCAGGCAGTTTGCAGAACACACAGTTATGAATTTGCAGGACAGGGAATAGTGGTGTTGCTGAACTTATTGGTGAATTGACAAAGGAGATAGGGCTTGAACAGTGCTTCTGAGACCTGTATGGTGTGGGCTTAATGCTCTGCACAAGAGACCGGGAGGGGAAGAGCCACATGAAAATCTGTTCTGTGGTGGAGCACAGAGACTGTGCTGGCACCCTGCAAGCTTGTAGCCCTCTTTCTGTTGTGTAGTTGGAGGGGTTTTGATCTAACACAGCATGGGCATGCTTTTTACTCAGCAGTCAACACCCAAACCATTGGAACAGCTGAATTTTTGCAAACGTTAGAGCTGTTGTCAAACCTCAGAGATTCCCCTCCCTTCCCTAGGGAGCCTCTGGATTCCTTTCTTTTACCCATTACTTCACACCTTCCTCTTTAAGAATCTACCTTTGCAAATGTATCTTTCCAGATGTTCTCAAATATGAAAGGAATTCCTTTTGTTACACTGCAGCTGATTAGGTGGATGTAGTGTGTTCTAATTATAGGGACTGAGAATCTGCTTCTGTAGTACTACCTGATGTCCTCCCATCCAGCCTGAAAGTACATGTAAATAAATCCACAACACCCACGTGTGCAGTGTGGCTCTGAAAGTCTCAAAATGAATCCAGGACTGTATGTGCTCCTTTCTTTTTTGAAATATCTGTTTTTTACAAGCTATGCTGGAGATCCAGTCATGTGTTTCTGTTATGCAGCAGAATTTATTTTGGGGAAGTGGGAATTTGTTGACTAACCCTAGACTGCAAAATGAACCTCCACAGAATTGAAGCTGTTAATATTTTTTTTTCTCTACCATGTTATATGTAAGCATAAGGTCATGTTGCTCTATGCTGAAATCCCCAAAGCACACTGCTGCACATGCTGCATCCTCAGCAGAGAGAAAACTGTGTGTCCTGTGTTAATACCCAGTACTTGCTGCTTTCCTGGATGGTGCTCAGGAGAACTAAATTTTTTGAAAGTCCTCCATGCAATGGACAGTAATAAAAACTTTAAGAAAGTAAAGTCTGGTCTGATGCCACAGTGTAAGAGAATGTTTAAGGCGAGAGGAGATGCCAGCTGGGGAGAAATGGCTTTGAAAGCTTTGATGAGCCTGTAATGGCAGATGAAAATCAGGTGTCTGAGGCTTTTGCACACTCCAGCTGTTGGCTCTGCCCTTGAGGTACTGATGTCTGATCTGCTTATGATTCAGCTCCTGAACTCTTTCAACTTTTAGTGTGCCCTAAGGTGAACTGAAACTGGAGTCCTTTAGCTTTTAGCCCAGCCTATTGAAACTAGTGGTGGCCCAGGAGCTGATTGAGGAGGAGTTGTGACATCTCTTTGCAGTTGTGACATTTCTCAGGGCAGATTACAGAGGAAGGCAGCTGTGAAAGCTTACCTAGTTTTTAATGTGCTGCTACCAACCTCTTGGAGTCCTGAAAATAAAACCCTTCTTTTTGGCTTTTGACTGACACTGCATAACTTGCTAGGTACCCATACTCTTGAACTTCTTTGATGCTAGAGTTCTGCTCTAGGAAATCTTTTCCTCTCCTTGTGTTGAGCTCATGGGGGATCTCTTTTTATACTGCCTGCTTTAAAAGGAGAGAATGAGTTACAGGTGCATATTTCAACTTTAATCTTCCTTCTGAGGGGAAAACTTACTTTGAAAATAAACTGCTTTTCTTTGTAGCTTCATCCTTGATGGTTTTCTTGCCCTATAAATGTTCCACAGAGCATTTTGAATTTATATCTGGCCCTTATCTCTGCAGATAGTCTGAGTTTTAATTCACTGAAAGCTTTTAGTGAATGAACAAACTTGTGGTGGTCAGGCAAGGTAAAATACACTGGGCAGTTGTGTCCACTTGATAAGAATTACGGAAGTCTTAACTCCTCCTTTCAGCTGGTAGTAACAAACAGAAACAAACATGACTGTTTTGTGAGAAGTAAGAGCTTAATACTGTCTTCAAAGTAAGCCTGCTTGCAATGAACTGTTTTGAAGCCCTTTTCTCTCTTCTACATTTTTAAATGAAAATGAGAAATTACCTCACAGTTACGCTTGGGCATATTTTAGATTGATGACAAGTTTGAATTGAAGAATATATTCCATGATTCACTTGGAGTTTAAATCTCTTAAAATCACAAAAATAGAAAGTTAGTAAAATAATCCATCTCTATACTTCCTCTGCCACCAAAACTTGCAACAGTGAACTGTGTTCTTTCAGTGCTGAGATACGGGGCTGCTTTAACATCTGAGGAGGGTGGACTTGGTTTGCTGGGATTGTGAGCTTGATAGAGGAACTGTAGGCATGGCTCCTGAAAGAGCAAATCAGAACAAGCCACTCAAGATCTCAGAAGTTAATACACTGGTTGGTTTGGATTTATTTTTTTCAACCCCCTATCACCCGAGAGCAGTGGAGTTTATAAACACTTTATGATGTGATAGGCATTATTACAGTGTCTGCTGAGTGAATGTCCCCCATCTGTGGTGTTGGGCTGTGGGAGGGGAGTTAAATGGCAGATATCTGTTTCATCTATTGTGCTTTCAGAAAACCTTGCTTGTGTATAAAAAAAACTTTTGATGCTGAATGCTCTGGTACTGAATAACAGATCTGAAATCTTTGCAAGAAAAAGCAATTGTTTGTATTTTTATTCTTTAAAAATGTAAATCTGGAAGAACACAGTTTCAGAACTAAACTATTTTTTTTCCCTTTCAGAAAACCATAGCTAAAATTGCAACATGCTTGGAACTGAGAAGTGCAGCTTTGCAGGTATCGCTCTTTTTTCCTATGACTTCATCCTTTAGCAATAGGTAACTTTTTAAAGTGTCTTCAGAAATAGCTACAACTTATGAAAACAGAGTGAACAAACCCTTGAACACTTAGAATTTCCAGATTGTGAATGTGATGCCCCAGGTGGCTGCCTAAAAAAGACTTAAAGTGCATATATGAGCATCTCTTAGGGTTTGTAGAGGAATTTAACTGCACATTTTATCTTTGGTTCTTTACTTCATTTTCCTCCTTCAGAACTGTTTAGTTTGTCTTCCTAACTTGTGTGCAAGGGTAAAAAGATCCCCAGAGTGACCCTTGCCCTAATTCAGCTGCTTCACAAATTATAGTAGACCATGAGGAAGAATGTGTTTGTAGAGTAAAAATTACTTTTTAGCAGTCGTGAAAACTGGCAGTGCTGTAGGAAAATGTTGGAAAACAATGATTTATAAACTACTTTGGGCTTTTTTCTGTACTAAAAGTACACATCATGGGAGCAAGTATCTTTTTCTCTCAGCACAGTCGTATCCCGAAAATGAAAGGCAAGTGAGAGAGATTTCTAAAAGACTGTGGATGGGGAAGGGATGAATCAGTGCAAGTAGAGTTTGGCTTACTGGATTGCCTCTTTGCGAGCAAAGAGTGGCGAAGGCAAATTTTGCATCAAGTTACTGACAGCAGCACTCCAGAGCACTTCACGTTGCTGTTCAAGGTGCAGCAGCCCTGCTGTGCTGCCTTTAATTGCCTGAGAGGCTGGGATACAGCCTGCTGGAGCTGGGCTAACGAGGTGAGGCTGTCCAGTCTCTAGGCTGTGCAGCATTTGAAGAATTCCTTGGTTAGCTCTACCTATTTTGGGCTAAGGTGTCTGAGGAGCATTGCACTTGCCCTGAGTCACTGTGACTTTGATGAGGGCAGGGATGTTCCATTGTGGGACACATCTCAGCAACAGCAGAAGATGCAGCCATGTCATAACCTGCCAAGCTGAAGAGATGATGTGCAAGAACAGCCTTCGTTGCTGTTGATTCCTCAGCAGTAACTCAAAGGTTTTCTAACTTCGTGTGAGACTACTAGAACTCCTCATCCACTTTGCTTTGGGAAAGGCTTTATTTGCTGCAGTTTGGTTATGGTTTCTTAGCAGAGCTTAAAGCAGTTAGTCAGTATGGTCATCTTTTTCCATGCCTCTTACAGGAAGGGTATAGTTGCTTTACTGTCCTTACATAGTCTTGCAGGAGGCCCCTAATCACTCTTGGATAAAATAAAGGAAAAAACCCTATTGGGCCTTAAATGCTGGAAACAATGGGCAATCTTAAGAGTTGCCAAGGGTGCAGTGACATAGCAGGTAAGACCTGATCTCAAAGACTGTCTAAAAGACCACCTAAAAGAGGATTGTCAATCCTCTTCTTTGCACCACTTATTTTTTATGTCAGCTCTGCCGCTTGTTGTCTCAGAATAAGCTAGTTCAGCTTACCAAACTGTTAGTGAGCCACCTCAGAATATGAAAAACTTTTCTGTTGAGTTAATGAGTCAGGTAGGCTTACTGAGAACCAGACATGTAAATGCTATAGACAGACAAGGAAAATGCATCATCAGATTTGGAGAAAGGAGAGGTAGTAATTCCTTTTCCACCTGCAGTGAGCTCTTAGCTGAATTTTGTCAAGCTCATCCTGTATACTGTAATTTCTGCCCACGTTTCAGTGTTGAACTGTGAATGTTCCTGTGTGTAGTAAGAATTTGCAACTAGGTGCTTTACAAATATTTATCTTGTGTTAGAGCTTGGAACATGGGTTAAGTTTGTTCTCAATAAATGAGAAGTAACATCCTTTCCACCTCACCTGTGCAACCTACACTTTGTTGGGGAGATTTTGTTTGAGTTCTTTAGGATGTAACTTTGAAGTAGTCTGGTACACTTGAACAAAGGAAGCACCTTGCATGCTTATTCTAAGATCTGGTAGCTCTGCCTGAGAGGAAGGTACATCGTAAGATCTAACTCTTTCTTTGTAATGTCCTAGTCCACC
Source organism: Scytalopus superciliaris (assembly GCA_013400415.1). NCBI lineage: Eukaryota > Metazoa > Chordata > Aves > Passeriformes > Rhinocryptidae > Scytalopus > Scytalopus superciliaris. The sequence continues at coordinate 23,803 of VXBX01009186.1, forward strand.
CAATCACAGGATGAGTTTAAGCTTGAGGATCTGAAGAAGCTGGAACCAAGTAAGTAGTATCTTTGTATTTTAAATGAGTGACATTTGTCATGGCAGTGGAAAACATGACAGCACCACAAATACTGACTGATCATAGTGTGGTTTGACAGTGATGCTGTTTTCAGTTAGTTCTTCCAAATATTTGCTACCGTGTAGACAAAAACTGATGTGTATTAAGGAATGTAATGTGGGTAACTTCAAAGTAGAGTAATTCAACGGTTTCAGATAATATATTCACCCTTATTTTCAAATAACTAATTTGGGTGCTGCTAATTTTTGCACAAAGCAGTATTTTAAGCTATCCAGTAGTACATTATATAGTTTACCTGCACTTTTCCTACTTGAACTGAATTTCAAGACTTTGCGGTTCTTCGTCCTTCGTATTTTTTCTTCTGAAAATATTTAACTTGTGCTCCTGGTAGCCAATCACCTGTCACCTCCCACTGTAATACTACCAGACTAATGAAGTTAAGAGTCAAAATGAGGATGTGAGTCAGTCTTTGAAGGGTTTTGTGTGATGTTGTTTTTTCCCAACTGATCCTGGGTCAGTCTTGGTATGTCAATCCCGAAATAACTTTTTCTTGTAGGAAGTATCTATTTATCAGCTTCATTTTCCTTCCTGTAACACTGGCTGCTTTGTTCTCAAAGCATCCTTATGATTAGAACTTCCACATCTAACCAATATTATCCTGTAGTTCTGCAGTTCTTGGGGAACAACAGCTGTGGAAGAGCTTCTTTCATGCTGACAGAAGTTGGTTACATTTTGCTTATGACACAGTTGTGTCATTAAGGGTTGTGTTGGGGATAAACATGATGGGCAGCAGTGTTTCCCCTTCATGATTAGTCTGAGCTTCTCTGCACAGGATCCTACAGGGAAGCTTGTCAAGAAATGGGGCATTGAGCTGAGCTTCCTAATATCTCTACCAAAACATAGAGTTCCAGATGCTTTTAAAACTGTTCCCTGAAAATGGTAAGTGAAGGTGTGTTACAAGATCACCAGGTCTGTGAAGATCATAACACAGGAAAGGGTTTAACTGTGTTTTGGAACATTCGGTCTCTCTCAGACTACATCTTGCATGCCTGGCCTCTGAATCCTCTGATTTGGGATTATTTTGTATAGATACTGCTGCTCTCTGTTTACAAAGTATTTCAAATGTTGTAATCATTTAATGACCGTGCTTTTTAGACTCCATTGTGCGAATGCCCTTGGAGTGACTGAATGATGGAAGAGGGAGGGGAATCTTGTCCAAAATTTCAATTACTGTGCAACAGTCCTATTGCTTATCTTGCCCTCCATCAGAAAATGGTTTTTTAGCTGTCAAAAAAAACTGTAGCAGTGTGAAGTGCATTCAGCCCACACCTCGTACAACAAGCAACTCTATTAAAAACTGAGGAAGAGTGTGTGGCCATCAGTTTTCAAATACACAGAGTTATTTTCCTTGGAGGAGAACGGGTGCCTTTACAACAACAATTGGACATTGATGTTCTTACTGCTGCTCTTTGACTTGGATCTTCTGGCCTCTTTCTGAATTGTGCCTTTGTTTTGTGGTTTTTAAGTGTATCTTGAATAGAGTAAACCTTAATCAGGCCAAGGCCAAATATAAAATACACCATGAAGTGTTTTAATGTGTGTGTTGTCAATTTTATTTTGCGTTCCACCAGAAAAAGCTAAAAAAATCTGGGCTGGAAGTGCAAATAAGTGATTCTTTTGTTAGGTCAAGCCATTCCATTAGGGTGGAACGAAAACAGCTATTCACACAAAACAGCTATTCACACAGTTTGGCTTGTTTTAATTACTTTTGTGCCTGAAACTGTCAAAATGGCTGAGAAATTTGGGTTTGGTGTTGTTATAACAACCAGGGCTCTTAGATTTACTTTTTTTTTTTTCTCGTGTTGCCAATTTCTGACTTTTTCTACTTAAGCTTACATTTCATGCAGCTTAGGAAGTGAAGCAGTTGGCTACTTTTGTTTGTTTATAGGATTTGTCACTGAATTGCTTATGCTACAATAATGCTACAGGAGGGTCCATACATACAAATAGTTCTTTTGAGATTGCACTGTGTGAGGTCATCGTTAGCACACTGGATCTCACAAGTCCTTTTCTTTGTGGGAGCTTATACCAGTGTTAGAATACACAGTACAAATGGATGGCCTGGGGCATCCCTTGTGCCTGTGTTCCTGGGTGATAATTCTAGCTACTAAGCAACTAGTGTCAAACTCAGTGTATGTGTATTATAAGACAAGCAGATACTGGATTGTACTTGGGAGCCTGGTATCTGAATTATTTTATATTGTCTAAAATCTAAAAATCAATACAGGCATCACAAAAAGATCACTGTCAAAAAGATCTAAATGGACAGTGGTCTCTACCAAGTCCTGGTCTTATGGCTCACGTTGGCAATTTTTTCTGAAGGCTCAAGAAAGTGCCAACTGCTTATAAAATCAATGTAGTATTGTCCTACACCACACAACAAACAAACAAACAAGGCAGCTTCTGCACAACAGCCTGCAGAACAGTGCTTTTTAAAAGACTTCTGTTGGAAAAGCAACACAGGCCATGATGCCGTGATCTGCCCATCAGTCTGCCTCACACGTGGAGAACTTTCTGTGAATCATGTTCTCAAGCAGCACCCTTTACAGAGGGGAAGGGCTCTTTCTCCCGAGGTGATTCATGTTTCTGAAAATGAAAGAGACCAAAAAAAGCCCAAACCAATCTTTTAAAGCTTTGATGTCTTACATGGTATTACAAGGGAGATTCCTGTTTGTTGTAACCTATTTTTTTTTCCTGTGATCTGGTTATTTTTACTTGAATCAACTGAAACTCATACTTGTGGTAGATGCAAAGAGGATTTTTCTTTTCCTCAGAGTTTTATTGACTAGCTTCTTTTTTTTTTAATGACTGAATAAATATTTCACCAGGCTGAGTGTGGTAGGTCTGCTGCTTATCCTGATGATGTTTAAAGGAGCACTTCAGGAAATTGCTGTGTTATAACTTTGCAAAATTATTTGCTGTCGGTGATGAGACAGAGTCGAAAGCTTTTTAAAAACTTGAGCCACGGCTTTCTGCACCAAAAGGCATGAGATTCTGCGTCTGAGCTGAACATTCAGCATGGCCTTTGTTCCCAACACCGTCAGTGTGTCTGAAAGCAGCTCCCGTGGGCAGGTCTGGTGCCCACCCGGTGTCTCTGTGGCTGCTGCTCTGAGGCGGGAGGGTGTGTGCTCAGCCTGGCCTCGGGCAGCATCAGGACTTAAAGCGCTGTTAAACTGTTTGCCTCTTGCCTGTGCTCGTGGCAGTGGAGCATTTTGTGCCCTCTAGTGATGTCTGCAATGTATTGCTATAAGGGTGTTTTCAGGGGCTGTTCGTTGGCGTAGTGAGAGGAACAGGTTACCATGAAGAGAGGAATCTGCTACTTACCAACCTTTAGAAGATGGGAGGAGAGCTGCTGTGACTTCTGTCTCTTCTGTATAATGTGCCTATGATCTCTAAGAGATCTCACTTGACTGGGATTTTTCTGCCTGGGACAGTTTCACTTTCTGTCTCTGGTGTCATGTAGCTCTCTGAGAGCTGGGAAATTCTGAGAGTGATAAAAATCCCCTTCCTTTCCTGAACCTCAGCTGTGCTGGAAGGTGACTGTCTGGTATTGATCAGCTTCTTTTCTGTTGGGAAGTGGCTGTGATTATTAAGATTCATGTTGAGATCTGCATTACCAGTCCTTTAGAGGCTTTGGAGAGACAGACATGGCATCAGTTTTGTCTGTTAGTGCTGACTGAAGGCAGCTTAAATCTTCCTATGTATTTATGTATTGTGTCTGGCTGGAATCAGGCAGTACTTAACCTCTCATGTAGTCATACAGAAATCAGAAAAAAAAATCAGTTTGAGTAAAGACTGGAAAGACACTTAATGTTCTTTATAGTTTCCCTGAGGGATACTTTATTCTTAAAGCATTCAGATGGTGTCTGGTAAGCTAATGCTGGAGCCCATGCTTGGTGATGTGAATGTGAAGACACACAGGGAAACTCTCCTCCCCTGGCTGAGTTGTAGCACAGGCAGAGGGGCCTGGCAGTGGTTCCTTAAACATAACTGGTATTTGAGTACCTCTTGGTATTTGTGTAATCTTAACCTTGTTTGAATAGAGTTTTGTTCTCATTCAGTAGTCCTAAGGGGAGATTTCCTGTGCTCTGAGAGGGCTTACTGCAAAGTAAGGCTCTGTGAGAGGAATCGCATTTTCTTCCTCTCCCCGTACCCAGTCTGGGATACTCATTGTCTGGTAGGAGAGTGCCTCTCCCAGCAGGTGTTCTCTTGTAAATTTTTAGGCCCTTTAGTCATCGTGAAATGCGTATTTCATTCATGTGCTTTTGGAAGTTTTGCTTTTACTGTTAAGTGTGTTTGGAAATAACAGCTAAAGTCTCGGTTACTAAAACTTGAGTCAAGTTTCCAATAAAAATGGAAAAGCTTTTCTCCACAGAATGCTGGAGGTATAGCTGGTATCTGTGGGGCTTGGTGCTCAGATATTGCACTGTATCTCTTCTGAATTTTGCCAATCTGCCCAGGCATCTGAGGGCAGATAAGAAACAAACAAAGCCACCACCACCACCAAACAAAAATCCCAAAACACATGACATGAAGAATTAGGAAATCTCAGAAAGCTTTGTGTTACCAGCATGCTTGGTTTCCCATGATGGCTGCCTGAATGTGCAACCTACACGTGTGCTGAAGTGTGTCAGTTCTGGAGACTTCAGTCTGTTTGGAGCTGATGCCAGTAACACCACCCACCACCTTTCAATAGCCACCAAAGATTGCTACTGTCACCCCAGGGCCTGTAGCTTTTTCTCATGATGCTTTGGTTATTACCACATTCATCTTCCCTGTCTGTGTGAGTGTGGTGGTGGTTTCATGCTGGAGTTGCAGTTCACCTGTCTGAATGTTAGAGTGATACAGCCTTGGTCACTGCTGTGCTGGTGTTTGAAATATGAGAGCAAGAGTGGTGCTTTTTGTGTGATACGTTTAGTTTTTAAATATTGTTATTATTTGGGTGTGAAGATGCCGTGAGGATGGGCATAGCTGTGCAAAGTAGTAGAATTAATGCTGGTTTAAGAATATGATTTCTTATTTTTTCCTCTTTCTGCAGTCCTAAAGAATATCCTCACCTACAATAAGGAGTTCCCCTTTGATGTTCAGCCTGTCCCACTCAGGTAAGTGAGAACTGTGTCACTTCATGTACATATCTGAAACGGAGCATAGCCTGGAACCTGGCTAGAATTTCTAGAGCCACACACTTGCTGTACTGCTTTGCTGGTTAATAAAAGAACATTTGTATTCTGTTTGTTGAGGTATCACTAAAAATCAAGGGCATGCTTTTGGTAAAATCAGGACTTGGTACATGCCTTACCTCTCTGAAATGGCCAGTACTGTCTCTTGGTTTTAGACTGTGCTTTCTATTCGTCTGAGCTCCTGCAATCTCAGTCAGAGTCTATAGATACAGGTAGAAGTTAAGAAGTATGAAATAACATTAAAGCCTGTTGTCCCTGCTCTGTATTCAGATGCTGGCATGTGGGTTGAAAGCCAGATGATGAGTGATTGTCTCATTCTTCTTTCTTGTGTTTTACAGGAAGATTTTAGCACCTGGAGAAGAGGAACACTTGGAGTTTGAGGAGGATGATGAGGAAGGAGGAGCTGGAGCAGGGTCTCCAGACTCTTTTCCTGCTAGAGTTCCAGGTAAGAGCACTAGCCTTCCCATGCTAGCTCCTTTCTCCACCTGTGATTTGAAAAGTTTGGGTGAGGAGCAACAGGCTAATGCAAACTCTGATGCTCTATTGGAGAACCACAAAGGTGGCCAGTGAATTTTTTTTTCTCAGCAAACAATATCTTATAGTGAAACAGTTACACGAATAACCTGTGAGGGTGGTACCACCTACCTAAAATATTAGCCTTTATTCCTTATTCAAACTCAATATTTTCATCCCATGCACTTTCTTAACTGTACTGTGTGAAGTGTTTCAAATGCAAATTGTGGTAATGTTTTCCCTGCAAGGAGCATCACATCCTGCTAGAGATGTGGTAAGTTGTTGCTGGTTATTTTTGTGTTGCACTGTGTGGTGAGACAGTGGCTTAGAGTAAAGCCAGGCCCTGAGAGGATAAAGAGAAGGTGTTGGTTTTGATAGCTTAAGTTCTGGTCCACATGAAAGCACTTGTAGAACTGGATATACCTTCAGATTCTAGAGAAGGTCTTCCTGTCGCTTCAGGTTTTGACAATTTAGATGTTCCAACAGAGGTTCTTTAGGCTCCTGGTGTAATTTCTTTGCAGAAGAGAAAAGTTTCTACTTTCAGAGCTGGTTGGCAAACGCTGTATTTCAGAAACAAGATAACAAGTAAGGGAACTAGTACTGGAATTACAGTCAGAAGAGCAGGGGTGTTGCATTGCTTTTGACTGGAGAAAGCATCTGTGTCCTTAGGTGTGAGCCAGGGCCTGGTGGGCTGGACTGATGTAGACATGCACAGTCTCCATTTATGGAGATGCATTCTGTCTGTCCAGAGTACAGCAGAGAGACCTTGAGTAGCTCTTGGTGTGATGGCAAATCAATAAGGTTGTGACATTGCTGTAGTGCCAACAGGTGCCTCTGCATCCCATCAGAGCTGCATGCATGTAGTGGACAGAGAAGCTGTGTATGGCATTAAGAAACAATATAAGTTGATGATAAACAGACTGAGTTTACAGTTAAATCATTTTCAAAGAAGAAGGGTAGCCAAGTCTGAAAGAGAGGTTTGGGACATATACTTTCTTACAGAATTATTCCTCAGTAAGATCATGCCTTTAAGAGGAGGTGAGAGCAACTCCTGAACTTACTGCTCTTTTACATTGTCATCTACTTAATAGTCTGCATATCTGACTTTTCTGAATTACTTTTTTTGCATTAGGCTAAACTTTCGCATAGCTGCAATAATCTAAACTGCTAAGGTGGTTTTGTACTACTTGAACACAGATTTTGTTTTCCCCACTGAATGTGAATTACTGGGGTGTTTCTTACCTCATTGAAGGTTGGTTTGTTGCTCTTCCTCTGGGTGAAGCTTAAACAAAAGCAATATGCAGCCTTCTGGGTTGAGCCTTATAAAATGAAGTGAACTTTCCATATTGAATTGACAGAACTGTGTTGCACTCTTTGCTTCGATATGCCTTTAATCTGTAGTGCGTGACTGTATTGTCTTAACTGATCATGGTCTTGTCTTCTACATGCATGGCTTCATCGTTATCACATTGCCCCATCCATCTAACCAGGAGCCAATGAAGGTATGATAACCTTTTAGTATGTACTCCTTTGGTCATGTTCATGTAGCTGTGGTGTTCTTCATTCAGCTCTTAGTTCCAATCCTCAAAATACAATTGTTGGTAACAATCACAGTACTGGGCACCCCTGTGTTGGTATTTCTTTGCCTTCAGTACCAGAAAAAGGGATGTTTGTATCTGCTGACACACCTTACGTAGCTCTCTAGCAGTCCTACTATGCTAATGAATGCATTCCGAGTTGTGTAGCCAAGGGTAGGTGTAGCTGGATTTTATTTACTGGAATACACATTTTATGGGAAACCTTACACACAGAGTACTTATTTAGTTAGACTTCTGTGCTTTATGGAACTGGCCAATGGCTTGCTGCCTCTAACCGCAAAGGTTTCCTGCCTTTCTCCCAGTTATATACAACTTTATTCCAGTGCTGTGCTTGCAGTGGGTTCTTCTGTGAACCATTTTAATTTGTGAACCCAACAGGAGACTTGTCACTTTTTCCCCTATCTTTGAATAGGGGTTTGGGAAGGGAGGGACTGAATGCCTGTGTCTTGGTGGCAGAGTTGTTGGGCTGGATCGCTGTCATGACTCTGTAACACACTTGTAGGAGGACACTTACTTCATTTGCAGATGCTCCCTTTCCACTCTGGCAAAGATGCCCTGTGGTTGTGTCTGGAATGGCTGGCAGTTTTCTCCTGAAAGGCCCCAGTGTGAGCCTGCTGCAGGAGGGCAGAGAGCAGTGTGATGGTGCCCAGCCCTAGTGAAGCTGTACCACAGAGAGGCCACTGTCAGCTGATGGCTCCTGTGTGAGGTGGCTGCAGAGGCTTCAGCACCAGGCCTGCCTGGGGAGTTGTGACTCACCTTAGACAAGTTAACTGCTCTAGTCCACTGCTGGCTTGCCTGTTCCTCCTGCTGAGGCAGAAAGAAAACTCTGTTCCTTGGAGACTGTCTGTCCTACTATTCTCTTACCTCCTGGAAGTGACCTTGACTCTTCTGTTCATTGCAACTCTGCAATTTCACACATTCTGGAAAGCATTTTTCAAGAACAGAATCATTTTTCTTAAGCCACTATTTTTATGATAAATGCCAGTCTGATGCATCTTTCTGGTGTTTTTTCTATCTATCACATCACCCTTTAGTGACAGGAAAAACTGAAGGCTACAGTTCTTGGCTCTTGGGGACCGTGCTGCTTTTAGGAAACAGCTGAGAAATGGCAGAGCAAAGTTCTGTGCCCAAGAGAAGGTGGGCTTGCTTCATTTAGATTGAGATAAGGACTCTGAACATCTGTTCAAGAGAGATAGCAAGATTAACTAGGGCATGTGCTGCTTTGCAGAAACGAGGGCTCTCTACTAAGTTTACTTTTAACATTTCTCACACTATAGTCAGAAGCCTTTGCTTCAGAACAGTGAGTCGAGTTCTGCTGTGGTATGTTGTGAAGTGCCTGCAGATGTGGTACTCCGGAGTCCATGAGTCTGCCAGCAGCCAAGACAGGAAATGCAGAGACATACAGCATCATAGGTGTGAATTCAAGTCTTGCTGATGATTCTGAGAGGGGAACTGGGTGCAGGAATGCTCATGAAATCTCACTGTAGCTGTGGGTCTAGTTCTAAGAGCAGAATACATGGGCCCCTCTTGCAAAGCTGGTCTCTCTCATAGGACAAAAAGTCCTTGGCTCTCCAGCTCCTCAAGAGGAAAAAGAAGTATCAAGGAAAAAACCTGTATTGGACTTGTCAAAGGAAATTATTACTTTGTTTTGATCTCAAGTCTGGGGATAGCTTTTTTTTTTCATTAGAAAACCAAAATTTCAAACTTACTCACAAATCTGAGCATTTTCTGTCTTGGTGCTTATTCATCCGATACTGGAGAGAGGCTTTTGCTAAATTCAGCATGAAGTAAATTACTCCATTGTTGATGACAGAATATCATAGCTTTTAGTGACTTTGAACAGTTTGGATTTCTTGCCAGCTGCACTGTCTTCTTCAGCACTGTGAGGATTCATTTGTGCTGACCACCAAGTTGTGATACAAACTGTTCTTGATGCAGGGCTGGGAACTCCTTCCTTAAGGCAGAAGGCAACTTGGGGGATGCAAAGATGTTTGGGTTTTTTCCCCTTTTTAAGTAGAGGCCAGTAAAACTTAGATAATTAAGGATCAATTTTCTGGTTCCCTTATGTGCTGTGGGATTTGCAACAATGCCATTTTCCTCCTTAATCTCCCAATCTAAATGTTCCACATGAAGCCAAGTCATGTTCAATGGGGTGGGACTCCTGACTGTGTCTGAACCTCCTGCAACTGCAGATTGAATCCAGCCTCCCAAATTTAATCCTCAAAAATGATAGAAAGTGAGTTCCATGAATGAGTTATTTTGCATGACAGCAATAAATAACACTTTAAACAAAGCTCCTCTCTGTTCTTATGGCATTAGTTTTTCATGAATTGATTTGAGACTGTCCTCGTTTGTTTTCGTGGGCTTTGAAATCTGTCAAATGATGTTGTGTGTCTCTGCATACAGACATTCCCATAGTGCTGTGTACTACTTGGGTATGAGTCCATGGGCTTCAGACCCCTTAAGCAGAACATCATCTTCCATAAGAGAAGATGGGACAAGCAAGGCCTCTGCTGTAAGATGACACAAAGGGTTAATAATATGCTTTACTCTTTCCAGGTACTTTATTGCCCAGATTGCCATCTGAACCCGGGATGACGTTACTCACCATCAACATAGAGAAAATTGGTCTGAAAGATGCTGGGCAGTGCATTGATCCTTACATCACTGTCAGTGTAAAGGGTAATGATTTCTGTTCCTGGCCCCTCATTGCTAGTTTGGAGAGAGTGCATTTTCTGAAAGCTGTATTGATTTTTCAGCCTGCTGGGAAAAATGTTTGTTTTTACTTGCATTTTCTGTTGTAGACTTCAGGCTTCTGCTTTAATCAAGGGTGAAAATTTCTGTATTTGAGAGATATTGGGAGCTGAATCTGTGCAGGATATGCACTTCTGTGTGCACTCCAAGGTGCCTTCCCCGTGCTGGGAGCTGAGTGAGTGTCAGTGACTTGGCAAGGCAGTGTTTCTCCATTCCAGCTTGTTCAGCTGACTCTAACTACAGATCTGTTTATGTTACCCAACACACACTGGTCTCTGAGCTTTCTGGAGATGGTGAACCACAGCTTGCTGACTCCATTCTTGCCCTATTAATAAACTAATTTTGTTATAAAGCAACTATAAAAGCAGTGAAATGTTTTGGCCAAAGTGTGGTGGGCTAACAGCCTCCCCCTCTGAGAACCTCCGTGAATCCAGAAGAACCTCTTTCTCTGTCATTCCAGGATAGGTAATACTAGGATTTCTCCCTGTTTCAAGTGGCAGTGTAGTTGATGTGTTTTGGTTGACACTGAGACTTTTGGTGTGGTGTTCACACTCCTGTTGGGAGTGTCTGTCTGTTCCCCATTTTGCACTTCTTAGCAGGAAACCCCCATAATCAAAGTTATTACCCTTAGCCTGCCCTGCTTGAGTTCTGCTTCTCTTTACAATCTTTCAAGGTATTTCTTTTGCTTATTGTATGAAAATTTGCAGCTGACCGAACAACCTCTAGTTATATTATCAGTTGTGATGATGACCTTGTATGTGTCCTCTTTAGATGTGCTATTGGATACCAAATGTAGGGATAAAATACTTGTTAGGTGTGTGGTCAGTGCTTCCACCAGACCCATTCTCTGAGAGAAGGAAGGGTCACAGGATCAAGTGTCACTTAAATCCGTATCAGAACTTGTAAAGCAAACATTCCTTGTTTCTCGCCAGGAAAGTGTTTATCTTATTACATGTTGGTAAAAGTGCTACTTTCCTTCAGAGTTAGCTCTCAATTCCTTTCTGGAACTAAGGGAGGTATTGCTAGGCTTGCTCTCCCAACAAGTCTTCCTGTTAACATGTGTCTCTCTATTTCCAAACTCACTTACCTGTAAGTGGTGGCTGCCAAGTAATGATGTAGAAAATAGGATCAAAAAGTGTGTGGGCTATTGTCTAGACTGCTAATTTCTATCTCAAGATTTTGGGTCAGGAAAAGTAACTCTGAAAAGTCTTTTTCTCATTACTAGGAGTCTGAAGACACTGAACAGGTGTTTCCTTGGTACTAAACCAAGCTGCTGTTCTGCAGGTTTGGAGAGAAGTTTGTTCCTGATGCGGCACTGGCAGTCACAGCCTGTGCATCAGGGGTGCTCCAGGGCCGCAACCTCAGCCTGTGCTCAAGCACAACATGTGCACTCCATACTTGTAATCTTGGCCATGTCATTAAAAACTTCCTCTACCAGAAGGAAAGGGATCAGGAATGAGAGAGGAGAGAGTAAGAGGACACATGTACCCCTGAGCACAGCAGAGGCTTAGTAGAATCGATATAGACTGAGATAGCTGGGCCTGAGCAGCACAACCAGTGACCAGTGCTGGGAGCTGGAGACCAACCTGTGGCCCTGCAATGCCTCTGTGGAGAACCAAGAGGAGTGATGCATGTTGGGCCCAGGCACAAGGCAGGGCACATACAGGTTGTGTAAGATGTGGCCTGCAGACCCTGAGTGGAGGGCAGCCTCTGGTGCATATCCCACTCGGGCTGAAGAGCTGCTGGAGTCCGATGTGCAGAGGGAATGGAATCTTTTGCTGACAGCAGAAAAAAGTGCACTCTTAAAAAGAAGGATAATTCCAAATTTTTGTCTGAAATATTGTCAGAACTTCAGCTGCTTTCATATTGCACTCAAAAAGAAAATGCACTGACTGTGAAGAGGCATGATTGCCCCTTTTTTGAGTTTAGAGGAAAGATCCAGGAATGCATTAACATTTTGTGGCAGGATTAGGAGTGACTCATAAATCCTTTAAAGCAGAACCTTAAAGTCTGAGAAGCTTCTGCCATTCTCATGCTGTTTCTTTCCTGCAGATTTAAATGGGATAGATCTGACTCCTGTGCAAGATACTCCTGTGGCTTTGAGAAAGGAGGACACATATGTCCATTTTAATGTGGACATCGAGATTCAGAAACACATTGAAAGACTAACAAAAGGTATGTGGTACCAGAGACCCGAAACAGGGCCCAGGAGCTTTGGAAGCATAGGCACTGGGCTGCTTCTGATCTAAGAAACAGGCTGTGCCTGAGCTGGTGCTGCAGGGCTCAAGATCCAGACAAGGATAAAAATAGACCTTTGCATCCTGTCGCTTTGAAATTGGTCCTTGCAATGACTCGCAGACAAGGGAGAAATGAAAAGAGATAAAAATACAGCAGTCTGCTCTACTACATGGGTATCGAGCTGCTTTATCACCTGCTTAGTCATTGTTACCTGGCTGTGAGCAATTGAGTGAAGAGGACAAGCTGCTGTGAGAGTGATGAGCGTTGTAAGAACACAGTGCAGCTTTTGAGTAAGTAACAGAAGCACTGGAGATAATTCCCTCCAATGTAAGAGCAGCTGTAAGTTTTCTTGGCAAGTAACTATTAGCCATAATTGCTAACTTTTCTATTAAACCATTTTTCACTCTAGGTGCAGCTATTTTCTTTGAATTCAAACACTACAAGCCTAAGAAAAGGTTTACTAGCACCAAGTGCTTTGCTTTCATGGAGATGGATGAAATTAAACCTGGGGCAATTGTTATAGAACTGTAAGTGACTCACAATTATGGATGACAATGACCGAGGAAATTAATTAGTCTTCAGTTACAGTGTGTGGTTTGTTGTATCAGGAAGGTTTCTTAGACTCATTAGATTGACTTCCATAAAAAATATTCTATTTTTAATAAAGGAGGGAAGTTAATGCTTTTAGGCAAGTAAGATGGCTAGAGACCATTCTTACAAACTAGACCATTTCCAAATAAAATGCTGGTGTTTGTAACTTAATTTTGTTTAGTTTGGAGCTTAGCTTGGCTGTCAGACCAGTTATATTTTTAAAAAATCAACTCAGAATCTTTTGATACAGGACTTCTGTAAAGGAAATCTGATTTGAGGCATAAGGTTATGAACATTTCAAAGCATTATTGGGTGGTTGTGTTTTCCCCCCTGCCCTAATAAGTATCCAAATATATCAGCCAGTTATGCTGCAGTGGTTGTGTGCATCGTAGCCTTGCTGTGTGGCTGAAGGTCTGACGGGGCTTTTAAGGGTTGATTTTTTTCAGGAAGAGGGTGAATCTTGCATTTCTGGGCATCTCTAGGAAAGGTGCTTAGTCTGTGCTAGCTGGAGTACTTCTGAAGAACTGAGTAACTGATGCTGGGTCTCCTGCAATCCAGAGTATTATGCTGGGAATCTCCTTACAAAAATACTGCATTAATTTACATATCGAAGTCTTCACTCTGATAAAACAATAATCCAGAGAAAATACTGGTTTGAGTTTCTGCCTGTAAATCTGCTCACTATTGTTGCTTCCAATAAGCCTTGTCAGATGTATTTAAAAGATTACGGTAATAAGATCTGTACAGGACAAGCTTCCTAGTTTGCTTTCATCTTCCTGTGCAGCCATTAGCACTTGGCTTAACTCACTTTCTTGTGGTTACAGGTACAAAAAACCCACTGACTTTAAAAGGAAGAAATTGCAACTCTTGACCAAGAAACCACTTTACCTTCACCTCCATCAAACACTGCACAAGGAATGACCCTAGTTGTGAGACTTCTGTGAACTGAATCACATGTCCTGGTAGCTGTGTGTAGTAGCCTTAGCCTCGGAGGGGCGGGAAGATCCGACTGTATTCATGCCAGTAGGTCAGACGGGACCATCACACACTGCACAGAACTACTTCAGGGTCAGGGGCAAGCCCACTGTGCAAGTGTGAGACTCTTTTCAGTAATTTCCAGATACAGGTTTTTCTGAGAGCCCTGAAATACATTGACTGCTTTTCCTAAGTTTGCTGTTCATCACTTTCTATCTTAACCATTATTATCCTTTTGCCTCAGATTTTGCCCAAGGATGGAGACTGCCCCTTTGCCAAACCTGCAGCAACGTGGCAGGCCTACTAACTGTTTACACTTGCTGTGCTATTGTAGTTCCTCTCCTCTGCATTTCAGAGTCCTCTCTAGTGGACAGGGTGGCAGAAGACTGGGAGAAGGATGAGGTGGGGTGGGAAGGAGCCTGAGGTACTGCAAGTGCTTTGAAGTGAGAGAGAAGGATGAAGGTCAAGTGGGTGGCCACAGCACAGCTGTGCGGCTGTGGGAGGGTCAGGAGGAGGACAACTGCAGATGAGAACACTGAACTATGATTTTAACAGCCTTGCCTGATCCACTTGTACTGATTTTTGGATACATATTACAATCATTTAAATCAGCTACTCCCTAATAGAGCTATTTTTTTTCTGTATCTTGTCAGAGAGAGTGGTTTGCAAAGGTGGCTGGGGGATAGAGAGGCTTCTCCGGGGCTTTGTCCTGGTGGCAGTGGGTGTTTCGCCATTGCAGTGACAGCAGGACAGGCCCCTCAGTGTTGAAATGTCAGTTTTCCAGAGCTTTGTATAAAGCAGATCTGGCTAGCAGGCTGACCCACCTTTTACATGAAACTGCTGTTCTTATGGAAACTGATTGTATGCAGTTTTCTGCATATTTTGTGCAAGTCTGGAAACTTACTCTAAAAATTACCTTTTTATGTAAGTAGATAGGATTATCATTTATTTTCTATATTTTTGATTTGATGTGTAATAAGCTGCAGGACATTGGCTTATTATGACACACTTGCATTCATTTTTTGATCTAATAAAGGGACAGAAGTAGAACCCAGTCAAATCTTTCATATATTTGCGTGGATATTTAATACAATACTTTAAGGTTTGATAAACTTCTTGCATATCTAACTAGTGCCTGAATACTCTGCTATGCTAACTAAAGACCCAGCTCCCACCATAGTGTCAATTATTTTAAACAGTCTGGATGCAGGTGTATCATCCATTCCTCTTCTCTGTCACATAACCCCAAGATGTTACATCATGCATTAAGGGAAGGGATGTTACTTTTCCTCTTGCTGTTTGTCTGTCTCCAGGCATTTTTGGTTTTACCTTACTGATTAGGATAAAAAGCTGGTTTTGATTGTCCTAATCTTCTTGTCTTTCTTCTGTTCTGGTATATCTAGACATGACATTATTTAGGTGTTATGACAGAAGTCAGCACACTTTCTCAAATTCCACTGCTGGTTGGAGGGGGGGGAAAAAAAGGGCAATTGGATTGTCCTGTTTATGGTTCTTTACAATAGCCCAATGGTATTACAGCTGGGTAGGGTGACTGCCAAGCCCTGGAAAGATATCCCTACAAGTTATGGAAATACCTCTGAATGCAGCATTCTGAATATCAGACAAAATGAGGATACATACATTCCTAAATAACCAAATAAGCATCATCCTTTGACCTCTGCAAAAGGATGGAGCAAATTGTTAGTCTCTGGCTGCAGTTACATCTGAGCTTGGCTGAGAGCAGCGTTGTTACCTGTCAGCGGTCCCTGGCTGGCTCAGGACTCATTCTGACCAAAGGATCCGTGGCCTGGAAGGTGCAGGGCTCTCTTGCTCAGCCAGTTCTGGAGCTCTGTCCTGCTCTGCCATCCTCCCCTCAGTCATGTGTGTCCAGGGTGCCTCCTCCTGGCGCATCCCGAGGGCCATTCCCTCCAGCCTTTCAGTTGTTAATGCTCGCTGGGGTGGGCAGGGCAGGAGGTGCTAAACATCACAAAGCCGCGGATGAAGAAGGAAAGATCCTGAACTTGGAGAACCCGACTTTCAAACATGGATGTTCATCAGTGTATGTGTTGTTGGCCAACGTGCAGATTGAAATACTTTCCCCTGAACCACAAACCCATTGTTTCTGCTCCTTGACCCTTTCCCAGCTTGTAGATGTCTGTATTAACACCAGTTATATGAAATGTCAACTTTGAAGGATTTTTGTTAAATACACAAGTAGAGCTTTGTATTTAACTAATTGTGAATTAATGTCTGTTGAGTGTGAAATACCATTTTTAAAGTTGCTTCTATCCCCTGCATTTTTTCTGTGGACCGTCTCTCACTGAAAGGACTGCTGCTGCCCACACCACAAACTTTGGTATTATTTTATGCTTCAGTGATGTTCTAGCTTGTCTTTCATCTTGAATCTAAAGCTTTACACTTGTACTGTAAGAATGTAACACCTAGATGACAAGTTTAATGGCTGCTTGTACTCTGGCAGTAAAGCTGTAATGGCCTCCCCAATAGGGTTTTTTATTATTCCTAGTTGTCTTCCTTTTTTGCTCCCTAAGGATTACTTTCGTGCAGTGCACTTTTGAGAAACCTTACATGGTGGTAAGTAAGGAGCCTGGTATTCCAAATAGTTGCACTAACACTTGAACAGCTACAAGTATTATAGGGTATGGTTTTAAAGTTGTTCAATGATCTGTGTCTGCAATACAGGTTAACATGGTTTACATATATGCACTCTGCTTTACAGAAAGCTACTTTCTTTTTTTAATATAAGTAAGTAAAAGAAGCTCTCAGAATACAGCCTTACTGTTAAGGAAGCCGAATTTGTCTTAAACACTGAGTAAAATGAAAATTGGGCTCTCAAAACTTGCTCAGTGCCGTGAGCTGGTCTTGAAACAGAAAGCTGTTAACCCAGCAGCAGCAATTTGGCCTTGATTGAGTTCTTGAGCTCAGAACTGTAGCATTTTCTGGTCACATTACTGAACCGGTGTCCTTTCTGAACAAAAAATGGCACTGAAACAAAGCCTTCGGGGTTTAGCAAAAGGAATTTTGCTTTTTATTATAACTTTCCTTTGAATACAGTGTCATTTGTGCTTCTGATCTCTGACCAGACATCTTTTTTTAAAAAACCCAGAACCTCAGAGTCCTCATGTAAACCCCTAGCCTACAGTAACTGCAGCTCAATGATGTGATGGAGAAGGCAGGTTGGATAGCATTTTACTTAAAAAATTATTTCCACAGGAAATGATTTGATTTACATTTTTAACGAAATTAGTTCATTCGCCAACTGGTTACAAAGGCTACATTGAATTAAAACTATCCACACAGGTATTTCCTTCTATTGCACTTTTAGAGAGTAGGTTCAAGTCCACCACAGGTTCTTGCAGCCCAAGTGGATGGATGACTTTGTGATCATAAATGCACATAAGATGTCTGTAGCAACTGGATAAAAATTAATCCTGCAAAAGCTGAGATATACTGAAATGAGACCAATGTCTTCGAACCAAGAGCCATTTCCTACGATCCCAACCGCGGGCCATGCGCTGGGTCCGGGCCGTGGAGCTGCTGTCCTGTTGGGGCCGTGCTGGGGGCTGTGTGTAGTCCTTGGAGCCCGGCGGCCACACCTTAGTCTCTGGGTGCCGACGGAGGCAAGTCTCTGTTGGGAGAAGGTGTATAGTCTCTGGAAGCCTGTGGGGGTAGCCGTGGGCCTGGAGGATAATCCCTGGGGCCAGGAGGGCCTAGAGGGTGAAAAGGAGGCTGCCCACGTGCATAGCCTCTCGGGTCTGGGGGAGGCAGTAGTGGGCCGGGAGGCAGATCTCTTATTCCTAAACGTGGACCAGGTAAGAAATCTCTTGCAGCTGGAGGTGGCAAGGGAGCACCACAAACTGGAAGGAAAGGAAATCATGGAGTTAAATGAAACCTTGTTTTAACCTAAATAGTGAAGTTCCTGACTTATTCCTTGCCTCCTTTGTTTTCTATAGCTGCTTTGGGGCTGGTCTCCATTCCAGGCAGACTTCACCGCCCATGAATTATATGTTATAANTAGACTTAACAAGAAAAAATACCCTCTTAATACCTTGGCAAGAAGGAGACTTGAAAAACCCCACCCGGTCCGAGCTTATTGAGCAAGACAGCCAGAGCCCATGGAGCGCTGGAAGCTGTGCATTAAGGACAGGCAGATTCCCAGAGGTGAAGTTTCAGCACAGGGCAATGCAGCCATACCTTGGGGCACAGGATGAGGTCGAGGCCCAAAGTGCCCACGGAGAGGAGGTGGTGGTGGTCCGTAGCGGACAGGTGGTGGAGGAGGAGGTCCCATCACTAGGGAGGGCATGATGGGTGTCCCAGGGAAAGGAGATGGGCCTTTGGCACTGGCGCTACCCTGTACAAGATGAGGTTATACTTCAGTGCCTTACTGCATCAGAGAAGCACTGACACTGCTGAATGCCACAACCACTCACGAGAGGCAAAGAGGTGCAAGTGAGGAAGGGAAAAATAAAACAAAAACTACATACCCCAAAACATGTTAACTTGGTAGAAAATAGGGACAGTTACTGCACCACCATCGTCCCTTTACCCAGGACACTGCTGGCACTACACAGGAGCGAGTGGTTAGTGTAACTGTCTGAGCTGGCGAGTTTTCTTTAGCTGTAGCTGTACTAAAGAAAAGGTCAATCCCTTTTGAAGTGTCCTCAGTGGACACCCCATGGGTAAAGGGCCTGTGACTTTGAATTCCATATGGAATTGTGCTCAAATACCACAGGTAAGTCAGCTGCTTAGGATTACCGTTGCGGTCACTCCCAAGTGTTTGCCCTTAACAAGAAACATCTCATCTCCTCAATTCCACAAAAACCAGACAGCAATTGTTCATCATCAGAGGAGCCCTTGGGACAGAGGTAGGAGCCCTTGGTTAGTTCTGCAGAGCGTTTGTTATTTAGCAGTTCAGAACACCAAGCCTGTTACTCCTCTCCATCAAAGCAGCATAAGACCATGTCCAGCCTCTGAATACTCACTGCAGCTGCTTCAGTGGATGAAGGTGAATCAGTAGTTACACTGGGGGCTTCAGACTCTTTGTGAGAGGATTGCTTTTGGGGTTTTTTTGGACAGCAAATAAGGATAGTGGCAGGATATAGACAAGACAAAACATGATACAGTTAAAGAAACAGCAGGAGTACAGTGCATCATGTACTAGAAACGCTTCCTGAAGGTTGGGGGTTTCTCAGCTTACCACTCCATCCATTGCTGTGGAAGGGGAGGAGGTTCTTGGATCACTGCTGATCAGGGATGCTACAGCAGGCCCAATATCTGTAAAGAGCAATGAATGCCTGTCTTACCGTGCACAGGGTAAGGAAGGTGGGCTTAAAATTGCCTTTTTGAAGGGAAAGGTTAACTGCGTATGATGCAGTTTGTTGCAGACCACATAACTTACCAGGAACAGACATCCTTCCAGGTAGCTCTGGTGGCCTTCGTGGAGCAGGGGGGCCATCCACCACTGTACCTTAAAGAAAGAAGAACCCCAGAGACCCTAATCAACACAGCCCGGAGTTACTTCTATTAAAAAAAAAAAAAACCACCAACAACCACTTGAGTATTAATAAAGTAGGTATCAATACTTAACACTATCCCTAGAATCAAGATCTGACCTTAGCATTCCTGGCTTTGTAGCATAAAGGAGTTGTCACACAAGGGAAGCTTCAGTGCTTACCAAATTCACCCCTTGCACCTTCCCTTCGAGGGGCAGAAAGGGGTCGAGCAGGAACTTCTATCATCTGTGTGGGGGATGGATTTCCTCCACTCACAGGTGATGGGCCAGAAGAGCCATCTCTGCTTAAGGGCCCTATGCCAAAGAATTAAAACCACGTGATTTACTTTTCTGTAATTTATGATAGCCTTATTTTTTTATGATGTACTGACTCCCAAGACCAAAGCTTTGGCAGAACCAGCAGCATTTACCTCGTCGTGGTGGGACCTGGCGATCAGGTCTGCCTGGAGTTGGCTTTACAATTACTGGTCTTTGAAGCATGATGATTTTTTTGTTTACTTCTATCAATCTAATTTTGAAAAATAAAGGTTTCTTATTACTATTCAAACAACACATGTGAGTTATATTTATTATAATGCAACAAGGCAAATTGCAGTGCAAAACGTTACAGCTTCACCAAGAGATCTTATTTTAACCATCAAAACGGTTTAATAGCAGTTAAAATTAGTAACTCAAATAATGAATGCACATTCTGAGCAAGCAGGCTAAATGAGCACCTGGCACTGCTTGAGCTTCTCTCCAAAGCAACACACAGCACATGTTCAAAGAATAAAGAAGGCCTGTTCTGTACTCACTTTTGTCTCAGGTTGGCTGTTTCTCTTTTTTCCTCAGCCAGAGCTCTCTCTGCCGAGCGGGCAATGAGCTAGTAGGGAAAATTTTGCCAACTGCATTAAGAGCACCAATGTGAAGTCAAATACAAACTGTTTGCATAAGAAAAAGAAGAACATTCTTACCCAATTGTCATGTGCCTTTTTCTCATGAGCAGCAATCTGAGAAGAAAAGAAGTGATTTAGTTTTTGTCCAGCTACCAGTATTTCCAATAACTCATTACAGAGCACTACAGAGTGATGCAGTAAAAGATGACAAAATAATGGGAAAGCAAGTTTACCTGGTTTTTATAAGATCTCTCTGTTTTTTGCAATTCTTCTTCAATATCTTGGATCCTTTGCCTGTTCAAAAGGAAAAAGAGGGGAAGGAGAGAGCTTTGAATGAATTTTCCTCAATGACTGAAACAAAAAGAAAACCATAATCTTCAGAAACTCAAGTTACTTGTAAACTTTGACTTCCTCGATGGCTAGCACAGCTTTTTCATCTGCAGCAGACAATTTCTGCTCCTTCTCCTGCCGCTCATACTCTTCCTGTGTTAGTTTTCTGCAGAGGGAAAAAAAAAAGCACAATATAGTCCACCATTCTACATCTAACTACAATTCAAAATCAAGGTATTCCCCTGCTAACAACAGTGATTTCAGAATCTGTAGTAATGTGTGAGAACACAGAGAGGAAAAAAATACATACTTTTTTTATAAGAAACAGAAATACTGTCTTTTGAAATCAAATCCTTTGTGTAGAAAAGTATAAATTAAGCACACAGAGAAAGTTCTGTGAGTATCTGAAGATCTGTCAGAATGGATCAACTGCAGACAGTTCATCTCTTCAGATGCTGTAGTTTTCTTAGCAATTCTACAGACAGTCATCCAGATTTACAAAGGTACAAACTAGGAAATACACTAAACTGACATTAACCAAGGGAAATGAAGGAATGACTGTGTAGTGAAATAGGGCACAGGTGACAAACACATTCAACAGTCATTAACTGTGTGTAAAGATGATTTTTTCTATGTATTCAACATACCAATTTATTACATGTCCAATTTCCACAGTCTTTTATAACCTCTTAACCTAACAGTTCTTATTTATTTTTTTTAAAATTTTTGACATTTTTCTGCAAGTATTTAAGAAGTCCATAACGTGTTCCTAATTTAGAAGGGCTATCCCACAAAATTGGAACCATCAAACTAGCAGCAAGTTAACTGCTGCAAATAGCCAGTTCAACATAATTCCTCGGCTACATGTCAAAGCACTTTTCCAGAAAAAAAGATTGCAAGTTCTTCATTCTAATAAATGCTTTCTGCAGAATTTAGCTGAAAATGTCCCTGAATCCTATTCTCAAGTTTTCCCCAACAGAGATGGTATTACAGATAGATATTGCAGTAAGTAAATAAATTAATAAAAAAATGAGGAATGGAAACAGATACACAATAGATCTTGACTGCTCACAGTTCATTCACCTGGGTTGCCATCACCAACTCAGCCTTAATTTAGCACTTTCAGAATGCAAGAATCTTACGAGGCTAAAATACTAAGTTTCTACATTATGAGAATTAACCTCACTGAACTGAGGTCAGTGTAACTGAAACAAATCTTAAAAGCTCCTATATTCTCCTTGACATTTCAGGATAATGTAACAGAGCGATCACAGAATTTGCAGACCACCCACTTCCCCTTTCCAAAAGTTTAAAAGTAGAAGGCAATACTGTGGGTGCAAAATGACAATCTTTTTAGAATCTCTGGAATGGTGGAAAAAGTGAAAAAAGGGTACTAGCTTCAGCTGTATTGAAATAGCAGTCATCATCCTCCATTCCAACTACAACTTCAAGCTATTTGATCCTTCTGAGCAAAGAGCATTTGGACAGTGGCTAGGATATATTATCCTATGTTGTGGCAGACTAAGGAAGGGCTTACTTCTGGAGTGCCATCTCCTTCTGCTGGTAGAGTTCACCAAGTATCTCCACTTTCTGCTGTAGAGTTTTGCATTCATTTTCCAGCTGAGTTCTGGCTGACTGGAGCGAAGAGGAGTCATGTTCCAATGTTTTTATTTTCTCTGTTGGAGAAGCAATGGTAGGGGAGGAAGATGAAGTTGCAATGAGGACTGTTATGCTGCTTACATGCTCTGTTTCTTTTTAAACCACAAACAGCACTTCATCCTAAGCAGTTCTTTTGCTAAGCCTACCTTCCAGCTCATGTCTTGCTGCTACTTCATCATTCAGTTTGGATTGCAGAAGATTTCTGTCTTCTTCAACTATGGATAACATAGTTTTTACCTGAAGAGAGGATCAGTGTTTATGATCACAGGCATTGCAGTAATGTGACTGCATTTATTAGATATGTTGTGCAACATACCCTGGAGACATCCATCATCTGCTTAATCTGAGTCTTCATCTTCTCACTCTCAATATCTAGAAGAGAAAAAGATACTTGTTTTCCCCGTTTCTTAACCCTAAGTCCTTAGACTCTACAGCTGTAAAAAATAACACTTCCTACACTTTAATCTAGGATAGGTCTCCTTACATGATTTAAAAAAAGAAAAACAAAAAAAACCCCAAGAACAGGCGGTAAGAAACAAAGCACAATAGCAAATCCATGACCAGCACAACAGAACTACATCTATACCAGAAGGCATTCAGAAGATTCTTTCTTGTCACTTCTTCTGGACACTACACTAGTATTAATGTGAATGCAGCATCTATTACTGGGCAGAGTATCTGAAAATCAAAAAGGGGAAATTTCCAGCCCACACATACCATATGTAGAAAAAAAGTAAAAAGAAAAAAAAACAGGATGGGGGGTGGAAAAGAGGATTTCAGAACCAGAGATGTAGCAAACACACATGCAACATCACAAATGACAAACTGCCTGAATAGTTTTGAAAACATCTATTTTGGTCTTTCAGATTTAAAAAATGTGATTACCTAAATTATTTTTCTGCAGCCAAGCAGAATGCTCATGAAAAATTCACATTAAAAATAAATGTAACATAACAACAAAGCTGAGATTTTCAGCTTTCAGAGCGCTCTTAACTGCTAACCTTTATATGCAATCTTTACAGCTGTGCCATCACACTCATTATTTATCTAAAAGGGAATCTAAAAACAATTGCTGGCCTTTTTGACAGTTTCTCCCTTCAGCTGGGGGGTATTTTGTGTTTGAGGATTAAAACTGTCAGCCTCTTAACCCCCAGGCAGCTGCATGCATGGATTGCCCTTGTTCCCTCTATGACATGCCACGAACAATCCACCACATGCGTTTCAGCCTCCAGGCCTCTCAGCCAGCAGGTAGGATTACTGTACCTGGCAACTCTCCATTGGCCAGATCATCTCCTGGGCTCCACTCACCCCCCTTGTCATCCTTCTTGGCCTCTGAGTCCATGTCCAGCTGCTTCAGCTGCATAATGCAGTTAGTTAAAACCTAGAAAAGAAATCAAAGGTTCACTGAAGAAGAATCACTCCGCATTTTGTAAAGTATGACAAAGTATTTTATGATGCTTAATATTTAAGGCAATCTGGTTATAAAGAACCTACTTCAATTTCATTTTCTTTGTAGGCAAGTGTTTCTTCCATGTCCTTCTGAGATTTCTGATACATTTGGATCTGCTCACGGAGCTCAGAATGCCTCTCACTCCAACCTTCAGCTTCTTTTAGCAGCTGTATGAAGCACCAAGGCAAGATGATTACTTGCTTTATTTTTAGTGCAGGGTGTATGTAATTAAAGTCTATTTTACTGCCAGTTCTCGCAATAACTGATCACCACAGGTCATAGATAAAGGGTAAACTTCATAGTTATCAGGCTCATTGCTGTTCCATTGGCAGAACTGGATGCTGGGAATCTTTCTGCAGTTTATTATATGGTGACTTTACAAATCTGACATTTTCTCAGCTAATATCCAACATCAGAACCAAACTGCTCACACACTCAAAATACAAGGAATTCATTGAATCCAGAGGTAATCAAAACACATTCTTTAAAATTCATCTACTTCATATACAGAGAAAGAAAACAGGTATTTACAATTATTTGTAACAGCAATGTCACAACATTTCACAGCTAAAGGTCCTTCCCACTTAGATTCACTTCAGAATTGCTTTTCAGCAACTCTTTACCATTACTTCCTTGAGTCCTGATCCCAAGTGGCAACCAGTGACTACCACATCAGCATAGGCTTTCTGTGAAATTGCTGACAAAAACTCAATCACTGGAACTAGCAAAACCTTCATACCAGAGACACATGGCTGACCTGCACAGAAAGTCTGTGCAGGATGGGACAAAGCATTTAAATTTTACTGTGATAATAGGAAATAGGGAATTCTGCCATGTTAAGAAAACAGAGACATGTTGAAGTTATACTCCAAAAACCCTAGGATAAAACCCTGATATTGCCTTTGAAAGATAAGGTTGCCTGGGCTGGCCATAACTTACCTGCTCCTTGCTCTTTTTCAGCCTAGCATTCTCTTCCTGCATGTGAAGAAGCTCAGATTTCACCTTTTCTTCACTTAGCTTAGCTTCATTGAGAGCTATCTGCACCTGTACAGGAACCAAAAATGATCAAAAAGACTAAATCAAACTACAGTAGAGCAATAGCTACCTACAACCCAGTAGAATGGAAAAGAAAAAGGTACTTATGCACAAACAACCTGGAGCCTGCCAAGCTAGCATTTTCTATTACATAGATATGAATTATCCTGGTACAAGGACTTAAGACTGTTGAAAGGGTGTAAACATTGCTTTACCTCTGAAAGCTCTGCAGAATGCATACTGATAGCCTCCTGAAGTTTCTCCAAGGACTTCTGGGTTTCAGAGAGCTATGTGAGAAAAAGATGAGCAGTGACAGAGTATTAGCCAGGTACATGCCCCAGCTCAAGTAATTATTTCACCTGTGTAAACTAGAAGCATAAAAGAAAAGTCAAAACACCAACAAACTGCCATTTAAAGCAGCCAATAGACTGGCAGCAACACAGCACTGCCTTATCAACAAGGTATGGAATAGAAACACTCAGCACATTAGAATCAATTGCCACCTATGACTCCGCCTGTTTGTGGCCAGGAAGTTCCCTGTGCACCTGCACAATCTAGAATGAAAGTAGCACACGCTACTGTCATTAGCAGCAACCTTTGATCAAAACAGGAACAAACACCTTGTTGATACAGAAAAATCAGGATTTGAAAGAAGAAAACAAATACCTCTGAGCAACAAGAACAAGGGGCAGCTTAGAGAGCCTCACATTTACTGCAGAACTAGACACTTCTCCAAGTACAAGAAAATGTCTCTCACAAACCTGCAACCTTCTGCTTATATTGTAAAGAAACTTCCTGGCTCCAGCTAGGAAGTATTAAACTAGCCCATGACTTGAATACATCTGCTTGTGTGTTAAAGTACAAAACTGCACAAATCCATCAAGATCTTGCACAAAATCCCCCCAAAACAACCAAACAAAAATCCCAAACCACCCAAAACCAAAACAACCAAGCAAACAAACAAAAAACTACCAAAACCCAACATAAACAAAACCCCCACAACAAACAAACATAAACCTCCAACCAGATTCTCCCCCTCCAGCTTGGAATGAACCTGAAATTTCATTTCAGTTCTTTTTGAGGTGGCTCACCCTGTTTGTTCTAATGCTATCTAACTCATCAGGTTGTGAGCAGCTTTTAGAGCATATCAGGTTAAGGACAATATAAAACATGGGTGTGATTGCTCTAACCTTGTTCTGCTTCTTCTCATTCTTTTTTCTCTCTGTTTCAAGCATTGTGTGCAGATTTTTCACTTTGTCATCTAGTTGATGTTTTGCTTCTTCCAGTTCTTTGACAGTGTCCTTAAAATTAAAAGAAAAATAAGAAAAAAAAAAAAGAGGGGTAAAAGACCAACCTAAAGTAAACGATTTTAATTGGTATTTCTGCTTTCAGTACACAGTTCACTGCCTCTTACCTTAAGCCCTGCAGTTTCATCAGAGAGAATGTCTTTTTGTTCTTGGGCCACTTTCATGGATTCCTTTGCTTGCTTTATCTAAGCACAGAAACAAACACACAGAACTGAGGCAATTGTCAATATAATATTCAGTAAAAATAGAAAATAAAAATATATTAACTGTTGCATTGATTGCGTCATTAAAGCAATAACAGAAAATTAGGAAGCTAAGGACAAGTAGTTAGAACAATACCTTCTGATCATATTCTGACAACTTTTCTAAGATTTCTGTTTTTTCTTGCAGAAGGTTTTTAATCTTTTCAGCAAGTTGCTTTTCTGTCACTAGGAAGAAAAATAAAGGTTACAGTAACTGTCCTTCATATACTGAGGGAAAAAAAATCAGCTATCATTACTACCATTTTAGGGAACATTTTCAGGTAATGACTTAAAAGCAAAAATCAGGATAGTGCCAATTCCTTGGCAGTCAGCCCTTTCTGCATCTCCAGCTTTTATTTAGAGTTAGGATTGAGAACAAGATAGTAAAGCATTTAACACTGACACAAAGCACAAAGCTATTGCATCCACTTCACAGGAGCTGGTCACAGGACCCAGAGCAGAGGAAGGTGCTGGCTACACACAGATGAGGTATATTCACGGGAAGAGCTAGCAGCAAGGATCTCAGAGCATTCTCAGAACACTCTTCAGACAGTCAGGGAGATGCAACACCTCCCCTAACAACCATCTTTCTGCTGTATTGAAACTGAATGTTTGGTCAGCAAAGGTAATAGAATGAAAGCTCTGAAAGACCTACTGGGAACAGAAGGGAGACGATCAGCTAGAGGACAGCACCAATAAGTCTCAAGGAACTACACTGCTTAGACCTCAAAAAGGCTGTGACCAAGCAACTACCTTTAGGCATGCATCCTAAACAAGTGACCAACCAATCTGTAGGATTCATCAAAAATCATTAACATACTTAAATTATTTTATTGCAAATTAATTTAAAAGACATCCAGTTGCAGTTCTTTTTCAAGTCCTAAGCCACCTCCATCTGAATCCGATCGCCCCAAGCACCGCTTGCCTCACAGCAGATCCTGCAGCACAAGAAGCACTGGTTGTTCCAACTGCATCCCACAGAGTGCAGTGGCAACTGCTACTCCTCCCTCCCCTCCCACACGAGGGCTCCTGGGACAGTGCATCCCCAGCCTTTCCCACTCTGCGGACAGGACAGCCAGCAAGGACTGCCAAGGTATGAGACAGCTCTCAGCAGTTTAAGGGGGACAGGAATCCTTTCATTAGCTTGGTTCACACAATTTCACTACTGCCATTAAGGAGAGGATAATAGATTCTGTCTCTGTGACTCTAAATGTAATCTATCTTTATTTTTGTCACTGTTAATATTCTATTATTTAGGAAAAAGATTTTAATAACATGACCTTTATCATGCTTGAAGAATATCTATTTGTTCCTAGCTTCAGTAGTTTCTGTAGAACATCATACAGAAGAATATTTGGAGGGGTGGAATCGGACCTATGTTTAGGGCAGGCTGCTAAATCATTTCTGCACCACCAATACTATTGGTTTTCCTGCACTACAGAAATCATCTTACACATCTAAGATGGACTTCCTTCAGCTCATCAGTTCTGCATTAACTGTATAGCAGGATACTGCAGTATAACCACAATGGAACTAGAGAGAAATGACTGGTAAGTAGCATAGTTTGTGAGGAAAAGCAGAGAGTTCCTGTGAAGACAATTTTCATTTCCATATTTTCATTTTGAATTCAATTATAAATTTCAGCAATCACCCTACTTTTAATTCCTTTTTTTTTTTTTTTTTTCATTCAGTACACTTTAATTTTTTAAACCTGAAGTTGGAGAAATACTCTTGTAAAAAGCAATATGCTAGCCACAGGAATACCTACATATTTAGGTCTACATTTAGAAGGTCTCTTTGCACCTGCAGAGCCCTCAGTTTTGGGCTCCCCTCAATCCAAAAAGGCAAGAGGAACTAGCTCCTGCTTTCTGAGAGAAACAGCGTGCAAAAGTAGATCCACAGCTAGTCAGAAAACCAAAACAAACAGCCCTGTGACCAGCACCCCAGTAAATCAATGATTCACATTTATGTTGAACAAGATGGAGCTTTTCCTTGTCCTTTATTTTGCAGGAGTGAGCTGCATTGTTTCTCCTGATCAAAGCATTATCAAAAGCAAAATTTAAATCATCAGATTCATCTAATCTACTGGCCAAGCTCATACCGTAACCTTGGACTCAGCATTCTCCTTAAGAGGGAGTGAAGATGAAACAATCTAACAATCTTCAAAGCTTTTACATGCCTAAGCACCAACTACACTGAAAAGTAGAGAGAAACTTACCTTGATAAATTCTGCTCTTTACCTACAGAAGAGAGAGAACACACACACAAAAAATTAGCCATAAAAAGTGGTAAGTGAAAAATTTTATTCATTTCCTATAAAAAAAGTCCCCACTCTTATGCAGATTAAAGCAGCATATAGAAAACACATCTGTCACTGCCAACAAGTGTTGAGTAACACTACAAATGAGCTTAGGTTGTTTTCTAATAAAAGCTTCTGGGCTAAGGCCCTGTCCCAGAGCTTTAGTAAATGTCTGTTTACTCACTCACTAAAAGGATAGCGGTAACTGCCCATGTCCAATTTGCAAATAAAATTAAGCCATTTTGCATCAAACCACAGTCATGAACAAACTCAAAACATGCTTGCATCCCAGTTCAGATCCCTTTAAAGCAATGTATGTTTACATGACAGGTGCCTGTTTCAAAATTAACACCATAAAAAAAGTATTTCAGAAGCTTTTTTATGCTGTTCTATTAACACTGTTTTGCATTTGAAACTCACCCAGTGTATTCAATACCAGAACTAAGCAAGGGAAAAAACCTACCAATACTGTTACAGATAATATTTAGTTTTAATTCATTTTTGTCAGGCAAACATAAAGTATTCCACAGATTTCTAGAGCATTTCATGACTGCACTTGTCAGCTGTAGAAGAAATTGGCCTATTTGATTCTCATCTCTTAGCTCCCAAGGAGATTCACTCCTATACTGAAGAGCTGGTAATGATATTTTTGTTGCACAGAAAATTATCTGTATAGGAAGGAGGACAAATGTAGAGTGAGAAGAGTGGGGAAGGGGCTCCCCAGTGAGAATTGATATTGGGATTATAGGTTTCTAAATGCAGTGCTTTCAAGCGGTTGGACAACATGAAGGGGGAAGGATTAACTGCTTGTTTTGGAGGTAGTCAGCAACAGGCTCAAGCACATGGATGGCTTCTCATTTCAAAGATATGCTGACCCTTTCTCCTCAGCCTTCTCTATTTACATCATATGCCTCTATTTTCTTTTCGAAATTGCCTCTTGCTAAGGAGATCATCAATTAGCAGCTTAAAGAAAATACTTCTTAGCTCAAAGAAAATTGCAACTTACTTTAGCTATTCAGACCTGCATTTAGTTCACATAAATGCTCTAGGCAGAAAAACTCAAAAGACTACATATTGCTTTGAGCCCGGCAGTGCTTTAACAGTTTAACCATACAAAGGACCGCTCAGTTAAGTGAAACATCAGCAGGCTTGCAAGCATGAAGTATACTCACTGAAAGGCAGGTTCTCCAGAAAAAAATTGCAAGCGTGACAATTCCCACTAAGGCAGTGATAATGACAGGCTCCCATGGAAGTCCATGGAAATCAGGCCCGGGACGCATTTCCTCAGGCAGGGTGGCAACCAACTGAAAACCGACAGCAGCGACAGCTATGAGTACATTTTCATTAAACACTCGGGCAAAATAAAACAACCTGCAAGGCACTTTCATCCCCCTCACAAAACCCGAGAACCATCTAGGGCTTTCTCGCCGGTTTTGTGCAAGCTGAAAACCGAAAACGAAGGGAACCACAGGGCAGCTCCGTGCAAAACTCCGAGCACCGGGAGGACACCTGGCAGTGACAGTCTGCCGGGGCACACGTTCGGTGTTACACAGCACTGGCAGCTGCTTGACTTGCTTTCAAATAAAGCTGCGAGGATGGGGAAAAAAAAATACAGGACAAAAATCCAAACTGTTTTACATCTGGAGGTCTGTAACAACCCGGTGAAAATGGCTCAGGTCTCTCCCCAGCTGGGGACAGGGTCATACGCCAGGTATCTGCTCCTCTGCCTGGAGGCCAGAGAGCACCTGGGGGAGGCGAGAGCGCCTGGTACGGGCTACGGGGCTGATAGTGGCACGACATGGCGCTCGGGGAGCCAACGGTGCGGGCCACACAGGGGCCCGCTGCCTCTCTCTTCCGACTCACCTTCTCCCTCCCTCCCTCCTCTGCGGCGAGGGGCACTCGGAGGGCGCACACCCACCCCGCGCAGCCCGGCCCGGGCCAGCTCTCCCCGCCAGGCCCGGCGGTGATCCCGGGCTCCAGCGGCTCCCTGGGGGCTGTGCCTCACGGGGGGGCCGGGGCTCGGGATGCCAGTCCCCCCTCACGACGGGGTGACCCCCTCAGGGACGCGCCTGGCTCGGGGGGGGGCTGTGCGGGCCGTGTCACCGCCCGGGCCGGGCCGGGCCGCCCCGCCGCTCCCTCCCAGCCCTCCCGCCGCCCTCCCCTCACCTGCAGCAGCCGGCGGGCCGGCGGCAGCTCGGCCGGGTGGCCGCAGGCTCCCGGGGGATCCATGGCGGCCCGGCAGCGCCAGGCACACGTCAGCGCTGCCATCCTCCCAGCCACCTCCCCTCAGCCCGCCCCGCCGCGTCACCGCCGCTCGCTCACTCACCCGCCGCAGCAGCTCCCGCGCCGCCCGCCAGGGGGCGCCCGCCCCGCCACCTGCCGGAGGGAGGGGACAGTGAGCGGGGCTGGCACCGCGGGGAAACACAGCGAGCCACGGGCACCGCGGGGTCATCCCGGGCTCTGTCAGCACCCTCACAGCACGGCATCAGCTTTAAACCATCCCCGCCGCCACCCTGGNTGGCGCTCGGGGAGCCAACGGTGCGGGCCACACAGGGGCCGCTGCCTCTCTCTTCCGACTCACCTTCTCCCTCCCTCCCTCCTCTGCGGCGAGGGGCACTCGGAGGGCGCACACCCACCCCGCGCAGCCCGGCCCGGGCCAGCTCTCCCCGCCAGGCCCGGCGGTGATCCCGGGCTCCAGCGGCTCCCTGGGGGCTGTGCCTCACGGNCGGCAGCGCCAGGCACACGTCAGCGCTGCCATCCTCCCAGCCACCTCCCCTCAGCCCGCCCCGCCGCGTCACCGCCGCTCGCTCACTCACCCGCCGCAGCAGCTCCCGCGCCGCCCGCCAGGGGGCGCCCGCCCCGCCACCTGCCGGAGGGAGGGGACAGTGAGCGGGGCTGGCACCGCGGGGAAACACAGCGAGCCACGGGCACCGCGGGGTCATCCCGGGCTCTGTCAGCACCCTCACAGCACGGCATCAGCTTTAAACCATCCCCGCCGCCACCCTGGCCTGAATCCTGGCCCTCTCCTCTCCTCGCTGCTGCTGCCACGAGCCCAATCCCACCCGGGAACAGCTGGCTCAGCAGCATCAGCCCTGCTGCTTCACGGCACTTGCACCATTCCCCATCGGAAACCCTGGCAAACGGCATTTAACCACCGCTAAGGAAGGAAAGGGCTGAAACGCAGCTGAACTGCTTAACCACATGAGTTATCCGCCTTTTAAAATTCATCGGGTGTCTTTGCACCCAACCTGGAGTTTCCAACAGATCTTAGAAGCTGCTGGGGATGGTACAGCACCTGGGGAGCATCCAAAATCTAAGCAAGATATGCCTGAAGTGGTTTTCTAAACGCTCAGTGGAGACAGATTTATTAAGCGTAGTCAGAGGTGAAAGCAGAACAGCAAAGCTGAGCTTAGCACCGAGGATAGAGTCAAAGATAGTTTCATGCCAAAATAGAGCTGGGGAGGATGACAGTAATAGGATCCCTTCTTGGCACAATGACGAGTCAACACAGATCAGCACTTTAGCTCCACAGGGATAAGGCCTCAGCCAAGGAGAGTCAAACGTTTCTCCTACTTCAACACACTGAGAAATTACGGAAATGCCTGAGGGGGAAGCTACACACCATCTTTCCTGGAAAGTAATACAGCCTGGAGACACAGGCTAAAAAGAACGAGGAAGCACATGATTCTATGGGCAGTCCTGTCTGTAGCACATGACCATTAGGCTGTCAGTCCCTGCAAGGAAGAACAAACCTGGGCTTCCAGTGATTTCTGCTCTTTATCCACTGCCATCCTGAGACAGTCCACAAGCGCAAGCACAGAACTCTAACTACAAAACTCACAGGAGCACTTTTCTTATTCCTAGACTGTGCAGTGACAGAAAAACCTGTGCTGACAAAAGTTAACAACACGGTACTGCCACTAGAGGGATGGCCACGGAGCCGGGAAAGCCATTAGGATTACAGCAACAGTGAAAATCCCGGGTAATGGCATAAAAATACAGTCAACCATGCACCTCTTCAAGAGCAGAACAACAAAATAACCCAATTTCAAATGGTTACCTGCAGCAGTGTCTTCCTGAGCACTCTGTCCTGAGTCAACTGACCCAAAGGAAATATCTTCCAGGAGCGATCCTCTTTCACTGTCATACCCTTCTTTGGCTCCTCCATTATCTGAGAAACTGGCCTCTTCATGCTCAGGTGGAACATTAACAGCGCTCTCTTCCTCCTCAGTAGGCTGCTCTGGCCTCTTATCTTCAAGCTGCCACAATTCCTGATTGTCCTCATCAATGGCATTCGGGTTTCTGATGGTAACTCTGTCATATTCAACCTCTTTTGCACCATCTGTGACAGACAAAGAGACATGAATTAAGCACTGAGCTAATGTGTATTTCTTACCCACAGCTGTCTTCAGTGAAATATTGTATGTACAAAGCTTTCTTGACACTTTTTAAATATTTCTGCTTGTGTATTGCTTTCAATATATTCTCAATCAGCTTTCAGTAACTTATAATTAAATGTTTGTATGAAATTTATTCAAGATATCAACCACTGACCTTGCAGTGAAACATTGCAAGGTGAAATATTTTCGTCACTCATGACCTTATCAGAAATCACATATTTAACATGTACTACTGTTAAAGGAGCCTTGCTAGGAGTGTATCTTAATATCTTGCACAGTAATTAGAAAAACAGCAAGTTTGAAGCAAACTGTATCTCTGGTTCTTCCCCAGTCAAAAGATTTGTTTGTTCAGTATTTCTACCTACACGGTCTTTTATGAATGTGGGGAAAAATATGACAACAGAGACACTGGAGATTTTAGGTGCAGGGATTTAGTACCTGAACTTTGTATTAATTGCTGGATCTCTCACAATTAGATGCTGACTAGTTCAGGAAAAAAAGACTGCTCTAAACCCTCCAGAAAATTTAGTATATATGAATTAGTATATATCAAACCCTGTTTCTTAAGGAGGTATAGACATGTCCTGACTGACTTCTAGCCACATCCATGCACGGATCCCACTTATTTTACACAGAACTTGGCACAGAAGAACAGACATGCTGAGCTCAACATTTTCTTTCAGGATTTGTCCCTGAGTCAACTCATCAAAACGCTGAAAATGTACATGAAAAATAAGCAAAATCCCTTAATATTTCACAAGGGCTCTTTCAATTCCACTCCCTCAGACTCTTCTTAAGGCTTCTCTGGGTTACACAGAAATGCCTGGGATAGGGTTTTACTTCAGTTTCATCTCTTTATTAACCAGTTTGACATCCTACCTTGAATGTGCAGCTGGTCATCTTCCTGTTCTGGAGCAGATGCAAGTGGGGCACTCTCACTAGCAGACGAATATTTACTCCTTAACGAATATATTAATTCTTGAATGTCATCCATCAGTGCACTCTCCTCATCATACAAATCCATCTCTTTCACCACCTCCTCTTTATTTTCTGCCACTCTGGAATCCAGAACTTTTCCTACGACATCCATAATGTTAGATTCTGAGAACTCAAGTATCTGGTCCAAGGCTTTTTCTATATCTCCGTCATTGTGACCTGCCTTCCGAGCAAGCTCCATCTCCACCTTCATGTCATGAAACATTCCTTCTATCCTAACCACGTGTTGGAACCCAAGGTACTTTTGTAGACGCATCACCCGCTTCTCATCCAGAAAATCCCTCATTATTGTGAGCCGTTTCACAGACTCGTTGAAGTCTGTTACAGTGTCATTTGTGGCTGCTGAGCTGTCAGCAGGGCTGGGACAAGGTGCAGATTGCTGCTGGTCATTTCTCATATGCTCTAAATTTTGCACGTCTTTTGAGTCTTTCTGTGAAATGCCCTCTGGGAGATGATCTTTCCTTTGGTCAAAGTAATTGCTGTCCTCTTTGTCAGGAGATTGGAAGTTATCTTCTTCCACAGCTGATGGTTCCTCAGTTTCAGAAGACTCCTCATCATCTCCCATGACATGTTCCACATCGTCCAATTTAGCATCTTTTCTCACTGGAACATCACCTTTGTTAGCAGTCTCGCTTGCATTTTGCATGCTGACTGCTTTTTTATCCTCCTTAGAAACTGAGTTTGTGTCCTCTCCTGTTTTGTAAGTAGGATTTGGGGTTCCTGAAGCAGATTCACTTAGTCCTTCCAATTCAGGATTTGTATTTTCAACATTTAGTGTATCACCCTGTACATTAGCAGCCCTTACTTGTGACAGCTTAGCACTTGCTGCATTCTCATCTTCCAGTAGCTCATCTTCTGCTTCTTTCAGGTCAGGATCATCTTCAGCATCTGGCTCTTCAGATTGCAATCCTGGTCTTAGTGTTCTTTCTTTAGCTAAATCTGTGCCAAGATTCCTGTCTGAATCTGCATCCTCACTATAAGCAGTTCCTTGCCGAGTAAGATTCTCTGCATTAGCATTCTGCATAGTGCTTTTTGATGTTTCTTCAGGGGAACTTTTCTCAATGCTTTCTTCAAATACTGGCATCTTTCCAGGATTTCTTGAAGGTTCTTCATTCATGTCTGCCTCTGAATACTCAGTCTCATTTTCCCATGGCCTAGGTTGCTCAACAGCTCTGCTATTGCTTGGGTCTCCCTCCCCTGCAGGATTTTCTTTCATGTTTCTCCTTTTTATTTCCAGTTCTTTGTCAGGAGAGGCAGTTTTTTTATTTTCATGATCAATCTCCTCTATTTGTTTTAAATCTTCATTGTGTCCAAGAAGTTCTTTCTCCACGGGAGGCATTCCATGCTCCACTTTCAAGAGGTCAGTATCTCCTAATTCACTTTCAGATGCATTTTTTGCCTTTTCCACTGGTTTGGCTGGAACATCAACAGAAGGCTTATTCTCAGCTCTCGCTTTCTCGTTTGTTTTATCCCATGATCTTTTGTGCTTTAAGTCACTCTCCAAGACCTCCTCCCTGGTATCAGCCCCAAACTTTTTCTCACCTTTCTGTATTTGAGCAAGTGGCACCCTTCCGGGACTTTTGTTGATATCATCATCAGATGCTTGTAAAGCATCTTGTTTGTTTTTAACAAATGATTTGGACTCCAGATCATCTTCTGGATTAGGCAAAGCAGGAGGATCAGGCACAGCTGTACTCTTCAGTGCTCCAGTACGTGACTCTGTTCCATCAGTGAGCTGCACTTCAAAGTGTTCAGTTTTGTTCGTTTTTTCTTTTGAAGCCAGATCACCTCTATGTACAGGTTCCTTTCTAAGGAGTTCTTTGGAGAGATCCTCAGGCTGAGTTGTTGCTGGTGCTTCTCTTTTACTAATTAGCACCACGTCATCCTGTTTCTCTTTGGTCTGTTTAGATTCAGACCTGTCCACACTTTCACTGTCACCCAACATCTTGCTCCTACTGAAAGCATCCTCAAGAAGTAATGCATCTGAATGGGGTTCCTCCTCATTGTCTCTTTGGTTATTTAGCTTTGTAGCACCCTTTGCATCTTCATCAGTTTCATGGTTTTGTGACTCAACATCATTGTTTACATCATCTTCTAAATCCTCCAGGGATGTAGTTTCATCTTCTGCCATAGAAGACAGCAAAGGGATTTCTGCAGACTGATCTTCAAAGTCTGGCTCCTCCTCTGCATCATGAGGATTAATGCTCAAATCTTCATTCAAATCATCTTCCAGTGATGTAACAAGGCGAGTCACTTCATCATCTGATACAACAGCATCAGCAGTTGAGCCAAATTTTGTTTTCAAGTTCACAGAGAGCTCTCTGTTTAAAAGTGTATAGGCATTGACTTCTTCATTCTCTTGGTCAAGTTGACTGGTTTCACCCTGAGGAATACTAGTGTTTTTGGTATTTTCACTTTCTAGCCCTTTTAATTTCCCATGTAGCATTCCTTTCAAGTGTTCATGTGCAATTTGATCTCCCTGAGAGTTTTCTTTGTGACTATTGACACTGGAGTCTCCCCCAGCATTTTCAGTTCCTTCAGTAAGAGAACTGTCCACTTCGTCTCTCAAGACGAAGCCTTCCTTGTCTTCTTCAGCGCTTCGCTTGTCTGTCTCCAAAGCACCAAGAGACTTCACTCTATCAGCCTGTTCAATCTCTTTTTCCTTCTCTGTTCCTTCAGCTGCTTTTGTCCCTGGATCACTCAATTCACTTTGCCCTTCATTTGCTATGGTCTCTTGCAATGACTTCAAAAGTTCATCCACATTATAATTATCGAAGTCATCCCTTCCGTCATCAAAGCAAACAAAGTCTGTTTCCTGAAATGAAAAACAATATGTAGTCAAAAAATATCATTTTTTTTATTAGAGTGATGAGACCAAATCCATTTTACTAGTTATAGAGAGATGCAGCAGCAAAGTAAATTATGTTAATCATGCAGAATTAACTCCTTCAGTCCTTAGCCAAAATTCTGCAGTTGGACTCATAAAAGTCTTTGGCTTTACCCCACCAGAAACCTCCTAGTGAGGAACAAAGTGGAAGTCAGCAATAGAGTTGACAATATTACACTTTAGTCATCACCACATATCCTGAATCAAGAACAAGTCTATTGCTGAATGCCAGTGAAGAGAAGAAAACAAATGTTGCTAAGCTTGTTTGCCATGATCTCTTTTAGCTGATCTCTCCAAAAATGATCAAGTTCTCCAAGTAGGAGCTCCCTGTTATATAATTTCTGAAAAACAAATAGCAGCAGTGCAAGACACTGAATGTGATTTCATGGAATGGTTTTGATTGGAAGGGACATTAAAGATCATTTAGTTCCAACTCTACTGCTATGGGCAGAGACAACTTCTCCTAGACAAGGTTGCTCAAAGTCCCAATCAACCTGGACTTGAACACATCCAGGCATGGAGCATCCATGACTCCCCTGGGCAACCTCTTCCAGTGCCTCACCACCCTCACAGTAAACAGCTTCTTCCTACTATCTAATCTAAACCTACTCTCACTTTGAAGTTACTCCCCCTTGTACTGTCACTGCATGCCCTTGTAAATAGTCTCTCTCTCCATCTTTTTTGTAGGCTCCCTTCAGGTACTGGAAGGCTGCAATTAAGTCACCCCTAAACCTTCTCTTTTCCAGGCTGAATAAACCAAATTCTGTCAGCCTTTCCTCATAGATGTGCTCCATCCCTCTGATCATCTTGGTGGCCCTTGTCTGGACTCTGACAGGTCAATGTCCTTCCTGTGCTGGGGACCCCAGAGCTGGATGCAGGTGATGTCTCACCACAGTGAAGCAGGGGGTGCAGAATCACCTCCCTTGGCCTGTTGGCCACACTGGACACGACTGGCTTTCTGGGCTGCAAGCACATCTAAAGCTGCAGCCTCAAAGAGGCCTTACTCATGTAGCTCTGGAGTTAACAGCTATTAGAGCATGAAAGCCATTCATGTGTGAGAGGGCTGAAGGACCAATTCTAGAATCAGAGGACTAAGTGTATCAGTTTTCTCTGTTTCTGACAGTATTTTAGACTTTAAAAGTTTGGGAAAAGAAACCATTTTGAATACATACCAAACAGCCCATGTGCAAGCCAGCTACTGGCACTTCTGGAGTTCAATCCAAACAGATTCCATTAGAAGAAAACCATAACATTCAAGAAAAGGAAGATCAATGCCTGCATTTTGGGCTGATGCATTCACAGCCATCTACATACATAGCTGCACAAACACTCCACCCCCCCCATATATGTGCACCTCTGCACATATGTAGCTGCGTAATAACAAAAAGTTACTAAAAATCACTGATATTCCCATTCTCCTCCTCGAGGATTTTACTGAATGCTGAGGTTAAGAAACAGTAAGAAGCCCAACTGAAAAAAAAACAAAACAAAACAAAGAAGACTTACATCTGTTGGCAATTCTAGCTCCTCATTGGAATAATTATGATTTATTTCAAGTAAATCCTTTGGAAAATATCCAAAATCACTTCCAACCTGCCATAAAAGAAACAGAAACAAACAAAAAGCAGTAAAGAAGCTTTAGAAATCGTGTGACTATGTCAAAATTCCTAATTGCAGACACCAGTAACAAATATGTCGAACTGACTCTCAAGCATTCTAAATGAAGTTTAACACAGTGAAGCCCAGTGAAACCTTGTTTATGCAAGAGTTTTCATTGAGGTTTCATATTACATTTCACAACAGCCTGGTGAAGTTGGTAGGTTTTACTGTTTGTAAACAGTAGCTTTTTACTTTAAAGAAAAACTCTTTACTGTTTGTATTTTAAAATCCGGCTTATGACAAATTATTGGGAGAGTTGGGAATGAAGCCCAAGCATTCTGGCTGTTGTACTTTAACTGCTATTGTGTGCTCTCACGGGCACCACACATGCTTCAAGGATTTTCTCAAGTAGCAAGCAGAAGAGGATCTTTTTCACTAATAAGATTTATATCCATGCACAACATTATAGCCCAGAATATGCTGACTTCATAACTTATGGAAAAAAAAAAATTCTTAAAGCAGATTGTAGGGAAATGCAAAATTGTACCTGAGCTACTAATCATGTTAAAGCCTGTGTGGAAAATATGCCCCCCTCTGCAAATGCACTGTTGATCTTCAGTGCCTAACACAAGCAAAAATCAGTCACAGATGGCTATTTTCAAGCAAGTTGACATGTTAAGCCAAGGTAAACAGTGGAAGACAAGAATCTCTCTTATCAATCATCGGATAAGACCTACACAGTAATGCTCTCACTTCAGAGTTCTGACAACAGCTGTCAAGAAGCCAATATTAATAGCACGCTATCACTACACAGATTAGATAATTCAGGTAATTAGAACCTGGTAGAACACACCCAGAAAGGTACAGAGTTCCTAGACGACCAAAATATCTGGGGGGGAAAAATAATGTTGGTCATTTCCTCAATCATTTCTTATAGGAGGAAGAAGACAATTGCCAATTTTCTTGAAAAGTTTGTTTGGGAAGAGCACTCAGCTAAAGATCAAATTAAAAAAGAAACCAATTATGTCAAAACAATTAGGGATACAGAGATATATGTATTGTCACACTGATTGCACTGAAATAGGTTGCTAACCTGGGCTGAAGTTTTCTGGATTTACAATGGCATAGAAAAAAAGGAGAGGAAATTAGTATCAGGAAAATAATACATACTAAAATTTTTTGGGGGGGTGTTTGTTTTGATATGCGCGCAGAGTAAGCACTGATACATTATAGGACTTCCTTTTTTTTGCTATTTCTCATTCAAATCTTACCTTCCATAGTTGATATCTCTGAAGTCAGTTACACGTATGTTAAAAAAACCCCAAACTGCTCCCTCCCCACCTTTTGTAAACACACATGCTCTCTTACAGAAAATAGATAACACATGCAGGTTTATTACTGGGAATTATCAGGAATGGGAAAATAATTTTGACAAGTCAAATCAAAAGCTTCTCCTTGTGTGGTATACTACAGTTTTACTCTAAATTAGCTTGTTTTTCTCTCCAAACTTCTCCTCCAGTTTTAAACGATCTTTCTGAAAACAAAAGCTGAAGCTTCAAAGTAGTCTCCTTAGTAATCTCTGTGACTCTCATTATAATCAGGCATCACAATTTGAAACTCATTTATTGTAATCCAAGCTGCTGACCATACAAGTCCTCTGCAGTGACCCAGTTTGCCACTTCTGTGGTTTATGAGCCATATGGGATCTTCATGCCCAAAATTTCATCTGCTTCTCTCCCTACAAGTCCTCTCTTGTAAGGGAAAAAATGCCTCATTGTGCAAATAAAGGAAACATTCTTCCTTCTCTATAGACACGACAGAGGAAAGGCACTGTGAATGCCAAGTAAATAAGGGAGAAAAAAGCACATCATCCGTTTCCACTCTCTTCCCAGCTAAAATGTTGTGCATGGACAGCATCTGTCCCCACCAGTGCCCACGTGTGACAGGCAGCTGCAGCAGATTCACTGACCAAGAAGCCAGACCCTCACACCATCTACCAGAAAATAGCTGGGAAAGAAGAGGTTCAAATGTTTTTAGTCTTAAAGCCCACATCCCTAAAGCACAGGCATCACAGCCACCTAAAACTGCAGAACATTATTGATATCAGCAAAGATGAGCTGGTTTGATCTGCCCTTGCTGAATGTTGGCACTGCTAGGAAAACTCAGAATTTCCCTGATACTCTGAGTCCTGCAAACATATTCTGTCTCCCTCTCTTACCTTAAATTTACCCCTCATCTCTTCCTTTTTATTAACTTACACATAAGATTTGAAAATGAACAAAAGAAAAAAAAAAAACAAACCCAAAGACAACCACCCAAAAAAGCCACAATCTGCAGACGAGTCCATTTCTTGTAATGTTAGGTC
Organism: Scytalopus superciliaris; assembly: GCA_013400415.1. Lineage (NCBI taxonomy): Eukaryota > Metazoa > Chordata > Aves > Passeriformes > Rhinocryptidae > Scytalopus > Scytalopus superciliaris. The sequence continues at coordinate 64,756 of VXBX01009186.1, forward strand.
AAAAATAGTTTTTTCAGCCTTGAACCATAAAGTTGATGCCTAGCCATCAGATAAAATAATGACCTTAACAGTGTATTTGACAAAATTCTTTTGTTAAAAAGCAGCAATTTTTACTTGGAATTATCTGAAGTACTTTTGGAGTTCTGGACCCTGCTAAAGTGAGGGCAGAGCACAGGAGAAATGCATAGGAGAGTCTATATAACAACTGGATGAAGTAAGAAACACAGGGTGGATGCTGAAGAGGAGCCTGGTTTTACAGCAGTAAACAGTGCACTGGACAATGAGAACACCTGATGAGCTCCACCTTTTGGCAAAAAAAAAAAAAAAAAAATTTTTCTGGAAATTATGTATTTC
>VXBX01009194.1:0-18064 GCA_013400415.1 Scytalopus superciliaris
CCCAGCCATGATGATGATGGGGGTTTTCTCCAGATCTCCATCTGCTGATGCCCAAAGAGCTGAAGTTGTCCTTCACAAGAAGGTGATGGTTGCCAACTTGGTGTTTTAGTGGAGACATCTACATCACAAATATTCTGATGCTGTTCTAAGGTAGCTCACCCAGGGGAGACATTCCTTACCTCTTCCCAGCCTTTGTAGAGCTTCTGTAGAAGAGAATCTGGGATAATTCTCCTTGCTCCTTTCCACCTCATAGCAACAGGTATGACTACTTGTGTTTCTATCACTATCTTTCCCAATTTCCAAAATACGTTTTTTATCTTTCTACATCTTACTAGATCTAGACCACACTTTCATATTTATAGTTACTTGAAATCTTATTGAATTTAAATCTGAGAGAGAAATCTCAAATTATGAGTGCCTTTAAATTCAAGATCTTATTTTAAATTGTTTAGTTTCATTAAACTGTAAAAATTCAGTCTGAAATTATACAAATTATAAAAAACAATAATTAAAGCCCTGATTCACATTTGCAATGTGCTGATATAATCCCAGTGGCAGTACTTACACCAGTGCAAAAGCAACACATATCCTATCAGAATCTACTTGCACAGACTGTGCTCTTTAAACTGTTCATTCTCCCCACTCTAGACACACTGAACTTATTGTTTTAATAATTAGCATTAAAAAGCCAGAACTTTGAAAAAACACAAGCATACAAGTAACACAATCCACATAAAAGACAGAAAGCATTTGTTCTTTCATTAGATTGACTTTTGCTTAGATGCATTTAAAATACCACATCATATGTGAGGAGACCATTTACTGCAGGAACAATTAAACAGTTTTCTCTTTCTGTATTTGTCTAGGACTGGCTATCCCACAAACTACTTGGCTAAACAACCTGTTGGAGTACTTCCAGGGAGCACTGACATACACCAAAATATCAAAGGCTGAATTACACTTTCATCGTATGTTCCAAATCATCCAGGAATAGTCAAGAAACATTAAAGACAACAACCTCATCTGAAGCTGATTACTGACAAGCAGCTCAATACTGCCTATACAACTCATCATCTTTGATTTTATTAATTAAAGAACAGCCTCATCAGTTCCCATGTTTCTCAAAGTATTTCTTTTAAGGGTTATAATTTTGTGATGATTAATTCCAGAAACCCAGTCCTGGGTTTTTGAAATTTTTGTAAGCTGACTGTCCTACAAGGTTCTTCATAGTTGGTTCAAGTTTGGTCATAACTGTATTGACAAAATGACTGGTTGAGGGGGAGAAAAAAAGTCATCAGAAGAGAAGCATTGTTAAGTTCATAAAGTTGTGTGGGTTTTTTCCCCGAAAATTTCAAAAAAATTCCAATCAAATATGTTTTATAGTTTTGTCTCCCACTGAGATTTTCAGAGTATTTAAAAATCTTTTTACTCTTGCATACATTTTAAGATAGGGAACTGAGGCACTTTGCAAAATGGTAGCAGAAGAGTGATTTTGAGCCTGGTCTCCAAAATACCAAGCTGTCCTTCAAAATACTTATGATCCATTTCTATTGCTGTTCTCAAACAGCAGCTGCAATAACTTCAGACTAACCACACTCTGGCTGAAACTGTGCTGGATTGATCAAGCCAGTGGAAATATTCTGGAAGAGATTTCCCTAACCAATATGGTCATTTAATTCTCAGATTTTGCTTCTCAAGAGACATGGTGGACAAGCTACTTCAAGGAGACATTTTAGTAAAAATATTAATCAAGTTTTCAATTAAATCAGTATTTTGTTCAAAATACAATATGAAAAAAATTCCAAAAATATAAAGATTTATAATACTGCATTGCTTTTGAAAGCCTCACTTTTCCTCTTGGTGATTCCTTTGACTAAAATACTTCACTTCAGCAAAGCACACTTTTTGGTGTAACTAGTAGAACAGGACCCATGGGGACCACCCTCCTCACCCAGACGGGTGAGTGCCTCAGCAGACCATTGACCTTCTATTGTCTATGCAGAAAACACAAAGAGGAGCCACTCCAAGAAGCACTGGGTGGCAGCAAGGCATGTTGAGGAGACTCTTTCAAAATTTCTGAAACTGGCTGTTCTTTAGTATTTGGTCTATATCCTGCTAAACCACAGTCCTGTAACTGAGACATGTCAAACGCTGTTTTCCTAAACTGCTCTCCATACCAGTAAAACTTCTATACTGAGATGATGCTTGCTTACAGCCTTACACTTTTACATCTGAAGATGCACAAAAGTAAAGGGAAGCCAATGCCTCATTTCTTTCCTCATGCCATCCTCACCCCTCACTGTTGAATCAGCCACAGGCTTCTCCTTCCTCACCCACCTCAGCTTTCCCTCTCAATAATCACCATGGCTTCTGTCATTTTTCAGCTCTCTATGATAGGCCCATTGCCCAGTAAATATGGTGTTGCCACTGCTTGTAACCAGCCAAGTGTTACCCCTGGTTTTGCACTACTCTACCAGTGCAGGTCTCAGTATGTGTCAGTGAGGGTCTGTCTGGAGTTGTGTTTGAGCTTGTTTAGTTGTAAGAACAATTATCTAACAACTGTGAGGTGACTGTTAACCTGCTTTGGTTTACACTCAGCCTGTAGCTTAGCTTTGCAAAACTGCATGGTGTGAGCCTTACTTTTAGGTAGCAGATGGCAATAACAAGCACTACCTGGGATCCTAAACCAAAAAGCAACACAGAAGGCATAGGGCAGAAGTTCAGTCATGTCAGTATGGACTCAGGATAACCCCAGAGGTCCCAGGGCTACAAGCTACTGGCAACCAGTGGTCAGTGACTAGCTAAGAGAGGGATGAGTCCTTAGAAGCTGGGTAAAACCAGCTAGGGCTACTGAAGAGAGCAAAGAACAAGTCTCAAACATATGTCAAAAAACACCATATATAGTAAATTCAAATGTAATATGGCATTACAAACCAGTGACTAATGAGACAGGTGTAGACCATGTTAGCAAACGCAAAAATACCTGCAAACGATTCCTACAATGAAGGGGAAAGACTTCTCCCAAGGATGTACTCAGAATACTCAGGATGCAGATAGCCCACCAGAAACTTCCCCTTCTGCCAAGATTGAAAACATTGACCTCCAGACCCAGACTGCCAGTGGTGGAAAGGTTAGTATAATTTAAGAGAAAGAGGTACATGGAATTTATATGATTCTATACATACCAGAAAATATGTGTATAGATCATTTTATCTGTATTTACTTTCAAGTATAACAGTCAGTATTATTGTAACTGGAAAAATAATAATCTTTAGACTAGACAATTGATATTTTAATTACACTAATGGTAAATTCTTGTATTTGCATATAAGGTGATTTCTTTTTGCCTATTAGAAAATCTTGAATGTGACATATTTGTGGGAATTCAAGGAACATTTTCTGTAACTGGGATGCAACAATTTCTTAACACTAACATGCTTACTGGTTCATCACATTCAGATTAATTCTTCCTTGGAGAAGGAGCAAGAGTGTTTCAGAAGAGTTAGAGCATTTAGTAGGCACCAGTACAAAGAGCATGATACTTACAGGAGTAAAACTGTTGGCATCAACCTTTTTTCAACTTTATAGCTTCAGAAATGATATTTCAAAAGTGATGGATTTCAAATCAATACAAAGCAGCAACCCAGCCCCCAGGCATATGACATGTATCACAGAGCAGCACTAACATATGGTGCTCATAAACTATACTACTAGCCACTCATATTTGTAGAGGTTTATGGTTATGTCCTACATGAAGTTATCTTGTCTTAAGGTATCATACAGATGGATCACAGTAACAAGAACCACACCTAAGAAAAACCACCAGTCTCCTGGCCAGCTCCAATTGTGAGCAAGGAAACAACGCTATTTCCAGTGCTTTTGAACTACAGCACAAAGTGCTCCACGAGTTCCTCCAGGCTACGCATCCGAACAAATGTCCCAGCCTGAAAGGGAGAGGTCAGCCTCATACCCTACCCGTTGCCTTTTGCTTTGTTTGTGGCCAGTCATCATTATTAGGCTTTCCACCCTTCAAGTCTCCTTCAAGCACGGTGGGCAGTCACCCCACACAGCACCTGCAAAGCTATTTCAACAAGACAATCTGGCCAGATCTTGCACCTCAAAACTGAGACCCTGCTCAGTAAGGCAAAGGAGATTTGCCAGGATTTTACACTGCACATCAGATGCTTTCAATTAAAAAGTCTCAAAACAGTAGAATTCCTGCAATTGTATGAATGATAATATAATATATAATTTAAGAATAAAAAAGCTGCATACAGAAGAAATTTTGTTGAATAAATGGAAAATAGGGACCAACAGTGGAAATCAATATCTAATATGACTTTTAGTTCTTATTTCAGAGTAGGAGTTCTAAAATTTGGAAGTGGGTTTTTAAAATAAGACCTTATTGAGAACCAAATCTCTAGAAGTCGCTCATTTTTCTTTTACCCTTTGTTTTATTGTTGGAGTAATGCACAGCAAATTTTGCCAGGAAAGGGTAAGACCCTGTATAATACAGCTGCTCTAGGAATAACAAGAGGTTATATAAATCCTCCCAAAGGAAAGGATTTGTATTTTTTTCTTTGTAGAAGGAGAAGTATAAAGTAAATGGAATCGCTTAAGAGTTGCTATTTGCCCTGTTGGTTCTTGTTCATCTTGTAAACTAAATGCAATAGAAGAATAAAGACTATTTCCCATTTTTAAGGATTGTTTCTCCATCAGAGCTGCTCAGAAACAGTTTATTTTCCAGTTGGTGAATTCAAATTGAAGAGGTTTCTCTCTCTCATCCCTATGCTTGGCGCAACTACTCTATTTTTGAAAAACACAGTATCTTGTATCTTTACACTGTAACCTTAATGCAAGATAAAGCCCTGAACTCTGCCTGCTGAGAAAATAAGCAGTGTTTTAGAAAGTTGATAGAGGAAATTTTGAAATTATTCATATAGTCCTTTATGGAAGCTCTTAAGGAAATATTTAAAAATTGTAAATACAGTGAAGAACTTTAGTATGCATCTAATAACTCATTCCTGATTTACCTGAGACAGCTAATATTTTTAATGGAAACCAACACCTACATGACAAATAATTTAGTAGGAGCTGTTGAATGCTAACTACCAGGAAAAAAAAAAAAAAAAAGTTAGTTATGTACTGATTTGTAGATCAGGATGGGTATTTCAAGTTTTGTCTAGGGTTCTTTGTAATCAGACTGTGATTATTTCAGCCTGTTGCAAAAATATCTGTACAAATGTATTAAACTCCCATCTACATTTTCTTTTTCTATGCATGCAGACAAAGCAAAAGTGAAACTGAGATAATGAGAATAAATTTATACTACTTTATTAGTAACTTAAGTCAACTCAGAAAAAAAGGGCAAGTGTCAATCATGCAGTTCACTCTCCTGGGCTTTCTTGGTTTGTTTTTACTGAGTAAATGTATTGATGGAAATGAGGAAGAGGAACAATATATGCAAGATTTATCCATCATGCAGAGCTGGGAGAAAACAAAAATATTTTATACTTATGAGAATTTTGCAGAAAACATATTTTCCTCCCTACAGGTTGGAAGACACACATGCACATGCGTACATACACTCCCTATTCTTGAGACATACCTGTGGGAATTTGAAGGACAATACCATAAATTAATCCTCAATGGCATGCACTATTTGGCATCCTTAGGGTATTTTTAAAAAAAATACCGGTGACGATACTTCGGCAAAATTATGTCTGTTAAATGCAGTTCCGTAAATAAGTACTCAGGAAGATTTTTGGCTGTTATGAGTTCTGCTTTATCTCTCTGTATCACATTACAGGGCTCATACATCAATTTGCATAACATCATGCACACAGTTAAGCCATTGAATCATGTATGCTAAGTGAGAAGTAGGGAGGTTTTCACAAGGCACACTATTGGGTGCAATATATTCATTAGTTTTTAAGGCAGTAATGTTGTTGCACACCTTTCCCAGATATACCTTGAGGGAGAAAAATAATTTTAGACTCAATTAGCTGCAGAAATGTCTTGAAATCTCTCTGCAACAATTTGTTAGGACCTTTCATAAATCAAAACAGTGTTGTTTAGCAGCCAATGAAAACATCTGTCAGAAGATAAAGAAATTAGTCCACACTCACATGCAAAGATGATTAAAATTAAATTCAGACATTAATAATTGATGCCAGGTGTCCCTATATTCTTTGACCCATAGTTGCCAGTTGTCACTGATGTAGTTAGATGGATAGAAAGCTTTCTGTTTTTTTTTAACATGGTGAGCTGGCAAGTTTCTAAAAACTTTTGAGAGTCAAATCTAGAAATTTGTGCAATAAATATCATTACTGTGGAAGCCACAACAATTAAATCCTTTTCCCAAGAGTCTTAAATCATCTTAATCTGGAGCATTATAGACCATAAAAATAGTAACTGTTTGTGGATAACGGTTTCTGCACTTATTCTTTGAAAGCTTCGAAACTGACATTGGAGATATGATGTAAAGTCAGCAGTATATTTTGAGCATTCACATATGCAGATATGCAAACACTCAAGATGACATGGGTTTGTTTTTTTCTTTCCACAAAGCAGAGACTGTTTAATGATTGAAGAACAGTAATTACCAAGTTCGTCAACTAAGAAGCATTATGGGCCTGTAACAGACTTTCTTAATTCTTGGGCCTATTTGCTTGGGGGTTTTAACCATTTCTCTTTATCTTTTAAAAAACAGATCAACTTGTTAAACACAGGCTACTAATACTTACAATTGCAACTTCAAAAGGCAATCCCCAACCACCATACACAGAAGGGAGGAAAGTGGAAAAATCTGTAAGGAGGCACTGCCCCTGAGTCACCAATGAGTGAGTACTGCTCTCAATTCAATGTTTTGGATTGATAGAGTTATAAACTGATCACTAAAACAGCATTAAAAAATGGGAAAAAATGTTCAAATTAGCAATCAGTTAAGAATTGTCAATCTTTCTTTAATTATTCATGCTTAAATGAAGATTGTTAATGTCTAGACACCCATATTAAAATTTATTCTGTTAAGCAAACAGAACATTCTCATACAAATAATGTATTTGCACTCTATATGTCAGACAGGAACAAGATGGATAAATATTGTTTTAAATACTTATTTGCTAAGCCAAAACAAAAATTTTACCAAAACAGAAGGAAAACTAATTACTCTTGAAGGTCATTCTCTATTTAAAAGGGATTTGCTCATAAGATGTTTGATCTCCATCCTTTTTTCTGCTGTTCAGGGTGGCCATGTGGCTATAGATAATAATTTTGAGGCAATGTATTTAAACACTGAGTGTCCTGCAGCAGGACACTTTTGTTTTATTTTGGATTTGACTTGTTTTTTCAAAGAATACCCTGTGCTGTTAGCTACACCACAATAAATCTACTCTTGACAGAGGTTTTTTCAGCACTCCACAGTTGAAGCAAGTGCACCCAAGGCAAGTGTAAGAAGTGACAGCTTTGCTGTAATCACAACATCACTGTATATGCCAAGGTGGAAGGGACCCACAAGGATCATCAAGTCCAGCTTCTGGCTCTGCACAAGTCTGAAGTAAATTTACAAATCAAACATATGCAAATAGATTATTTCTTACTTGCTTCAAATTGGAGGCAGAGGAGAAGCATTTCTCATTAGCTGTTTAATTAGCTGGAGAGCCTTTCTCAGCAGGTCTCAACTAAAGGACAAAGGATTAGAACTGAGAACTTCCCTTCAACTCTCTCAGTTTCCTGGCTCTTCTTTTTTTCAGTAACCCTCACTCTAACACACAAAATGTACAAAATTTGAAAACTGAAAACATAAAAGAAAAACTGTGGAGTTCCCACGACTGTCAAAATTCGATCAACCTGTTTTTCACTTGTATCCCCTATTCCACCCCACCCCTCGCCTATTTGTCTCTCCCACTCAGACTGCAAAACTCTTCAGAGAATAGAATGAATGTTTTCCTCCTAATCTTATGAAAAGCTTAACAAATTTCACCACCCTGGCATGCCATGAGGCATACCCACCAGGATATGAGAAATAAAGAAACATGGTTTTATTACAAGCAAATGGTTCATTAACTTAGGAATTATTTTTTAGGCATACTGTGAAAGCTGTAAGGTACCAGGTCTTGTCTGGAGCTGGTGCCAGGGGTAATTTGCATTCAGGAATAGGGAATTATGAAAGTGGATAGAGATATGGCTAAAACAGCCTGCCCCTCCCCACCCCGTGGCATGCCTTTGTGTGCAGGAGAAGCTGGTCATCTTGATGAGGAGACCTTGTCTCTCTGCACAGGGGGGCACACCAAAATCAATCAGAATAAGAGGCCCACTCCTCTCATTATGCTAACAAGGTGGGACTCTGGGGATTTATAAAAAGCACGATTTTTGAGGAAGGGATGTGCTTTTTGGACCTTTGTGGCCTGAGCACCCAGCACGTGCTGAAATAAAAACTTTCCTTATCTGCTAAACTTCTTTATTTCACAGATATTTGCATCTTCTCTAAATTGAATAAAGGATATTTTTCTCACAAGGATGCCACCGTGCTCAAATGTAAAGAATTGTTACAACAGAGACAGCTAATCCTGCAAAGAGACTTGGTCTACATGGTGATCCTTGTGGTGACACAGGTATCAGTTTTGTTTTGTAATCTGTTCAGAGCATCCTCTCAGTCCATACCTTAGAAATAAAAGTTTGTAGAAATGAGTCTTAAAATGCTCATTTCCCTCTATAAGGAAGCTTTACAATCTTTCCTGACACTGACATCAAATAGAATGGATATAGAAAAAAGTCATCCAGTGAGACAAAAATGACAGTCCTCAACACACAGTGGCACTGTCTTTCACCATCATATTATGTTTTCTCCTGTTACACTGCCACCTGAGGCAATCTGTAGTCTTTCCTATTTCTTCTAGAATTCTTCAGCAGAATCCTGCAACCCACTATGCCTGGCAACAGCAGGCTGAACCCAGACCAAAGGGGAGACTAATAATACTCCAAATTCACAGCTCTATTATTAAATTAAAGGCAAAAAGAGCCAGAGCTTCTTAGCAGCAAAAAATACTGTCATAATTGTGTCAAGTGTACAGGCTTAGGTAATGCAAAGAGAAAAAGGGAAGTTTTATTGACAGGTGAAATTCTGACATTTCTTTTTGCCCCAAAGGCCACATACTCACAAAAGCACTCCAGAAAACAGTAGCAGAAAAGTCTTCCTGTAGGAAGCATTCTGTCACATCAGAGGCCACTGTGGCTTATTTAGAAGAGAGGCATCTATGTCTTCACCAAAATACTTGGTTGCTCTTGAAGTAAAAGAAGTGATGCACAGGGTTACACAAGAACTTAAACTCCTAACTTCACAGTCTGACTGTGCTGGCAGCTCCCAGGCTCTTTGGCTTTTCCATATCCATCTGGAATTTCACACAAAGAGGCAGATTTCCATGATGTAATTTAAATCCTGCTGGAAATGAGATTTTTCACATACTTCATCAAGCTTAAAAGCAGAGGTGTGCAAACAGACTGCATCTTTTTAACTCTTGGATAACATGCTGTCTTTTCTTCTACCAGCTCTCATCATTATCCATGCAGAAATACTCTACAATTATCATTAAATTAAGTCCACAATATTTATGCTATGATCAAAGTTGGTGCTGATGCCAATATTGCATGAGACATGATCTGCAAAAAATGGGATGGGAGCTGGAGGAAAATCACATTACTATCAAATAAACTTAGTTATTAATAACAAAGAGGTTACCTGCTCTCCAAATACTACCATTTCTATCTAATATCATTTACTCTTGATTTAATCTTGGTTAATCCAAAGAAAATATCCTAGGTTTCTTAAAAACACTTCTTGCCATTTTTGCGTTTGGAAAAAATCACCCAAACAAACATTTCTTTTTATAGATCATAATCTAAATGAGATCCTTCCTTAGCCTTTACAGCCCCCTGTGTTATTATCTATGAGTTTCTCATTATGCTTTTGAGTAACTAAGGACAGGATTTTTCCAGAAGCACTACTAGAGTTCATGTTAACCATTTTTTAATGACTTTTTTTCAGTCCAGACTAACAGGCATTCAGGCCTGCAATGTAACATGGAAGTATTTAGCATGCACACAAGAGTTAGGTAAGAGTATTTTACCCCCTTTTTCTTTTTAGTGCCTAATTGTTTTCAAACTCCTGACAGAGCAAATTCGTCAGAAAGAAAATTGAGGAAAAAAATTGTACTGGCATTCGGTATTCTAAAGTCCCTGTTCTTAATTTCCTCCATTCTTTCATGTAATAATAGCTTTGGTTAAGCCTCCGGATACACGGTAAATTGGACTGAGTTTGAGTCCTTCCTCTTAATAGCTTCTCTTGTAAAAGAGTCCAATGAGAATAAATACAATAGATCCCATTAATTCATAAGTTATTTAGAGGGGGAAAACACAGAGTAGAAATTGATAAAAACTGTGCAAAAGATTTGTAGCTTTAGAGAAAAGATTCATTCAGTTCTCTGCTCGTCTCCCCTGTGATCCACTATGATGATTTAAACTCATCAAGGTGTGCACATGGAGCAAAGTACCAGTTCTCCTTTCCTTTGACTCATTGTATTCAAAAGGTAATTAACACTTGAACAGCCATGACTAGGTAGGTGACTGATTCCATTACATGCTCTTTTAGAACCCGGGGTGGCCTTGCAGGACAAGCTAAGAATGAAAAAGATCTTCCCACAGCCAGCAAAGGGAGCAGGTAGACAGTAGTGTAACATCAAATGCTGAGAATATGATTTGAAATTTGAGTTTTCAGTTGATGACAGGAGAAAAATTTTATTGCATTTCCAAATAAGTCTTTTAGTGTTTTCAATTGTTATGCTAATATAAACAACTTAAGCATAGCAAGCTTGAAAAAAAGTGTATGCACATCTACAATAAGTCACAAGAACACCACAATTCTCACAGACTCAGGAGCTGTCTCTGCAGAGGACACATTAAAATCTTACACTGATATATGTTATTTTCCCCACTTTTAACCTCTATTTTCCTCCTGTAGTGACTATTTTTTTACCCACCCCTCTCCTGACTGCCCTAGTAACTCTTTGTCCATCTCCTTTACTTTGTCTATAAACATTCACACAGTTTTGATCCAAGTTGCTTGAATTTTCTTGGTAGCACTGCACTTGAAGAGGCTGCAGTCTCCTACAGTCTGCTTGCTGCTAGAAATTCTCCTCCCACTGATCAGCCTGTAGAATTCTCTAGCTACTTTCAATCAACACGAGACAGATTACCAAAGATGTACAATTTAAACTAACCTAGCCTAGATCCTTTTAGCTTAACCAGGTGTGGGGGTCATCCAAATGACCAGCTTAGTTGGCAGCCAGGAAAAAATTAAAACCTCTGGGAGGAAGGATGTTTTGAGCAGCCAGTAACCATCATACTTCCAGCTGCATCCACAGCTCTCCCTCTGAAAACAGTCCTGATATCCCACTTGCAAAAGGTCATGTTTTCCTCTACAGACTAACAGGACATGCAGTCATTACTAGCACTCTGAAACCCAAGAAGAATAACTCCAGCATAGCTCTTCCTTATGCTGTCACAACTACTCTTCCTAGTCTCTGAGGATATCCTCTGGCTACAACTTAGCATTTGTAGGTTATCTGTTTTCTCCTCTATTTTTATACCATCAACACCATTTATTGTTCCTCTTCTTAATGCTGTGTCCTACCCAAGTTTCCGTAACTCTGTTCTTATCCTCTTCCTCCCTAAGTACTCTGGTCCTCTTCCAGCTAAAGCATTAAGTAAATGAGACCATTTGGGTGTCTTCACACATCAATGCATAGTCACTCCTTGGGACAGCCTCCTTCACTTGTTCAAATAGACTGAGAAGAATTTGAAATGAAACTTGCACTGAAAGGTGCTTGTAAAATACCAGCTGCTCCAAAGCCTGTAATTACTAGGCATCCCCAAAGCATTACCTTGCCTGTATTAAGTGAAATAGCCTCTGCAAATAGGCTTTCAGCAATTTTCTTCTGTACCTTTTCAGGATATGTGTTTTATCCTTAAGTGCCCTAGTAGTAAAAACAGAAAACTTGAAAAAAAGTAATTCCAGATTTTTAATTAAAAGTTTTTGTTTTTTTTTTTTTTTTTTTTTTTTTCAATTAGGTAGGAGAGCAAAAGTCTCTTTTTCCCATTTATAGAAATCCCTCTTTATGACTCTATTTTTACAAGAAACATAGGAACATTGCAAAGTGTGCCCCAAATGTGTCATCATCCAATAAAGTTCTACATGTGCAAAAACCAGCCCTAAAATAGAGATTCTATACTGACAAAATTACAGCCTGCAAGAGGAAACAAAAGGTAGTTAGGTACAACTTGCAAATAATGTTACTTGCCACTGAAGGAGAGTCCAGGGTATATGTCAGAAGTTCAAGAATGAAATCTCCTGGCCGATGCTATAATAGAATTCCCAAACATATCCAAATGAGATTTCACGACATCTTGAGGAACCCTTTGACTGTGAATCTTCAGATCCCGCTACAAGGCTTTCAACAACATGAACCTTTTGTTCTGCAGATCTGAGGAGGAGAGACCTGGAGTACATCTATACAACATGAAGGATTGGAGGAAACCGAAGGAGATTGAGCTGTGCAGGAAAAGAACACAGTCTCTGTTGGGGTTTGAACTAGCACATGTGTGGTGGCATGAATTCCTGATAGGATTTATGCATTCGTAGCTAGGAAGATCTTGAGGAGCAAAATTTAATTACCAAATGGTGTAGAGGAAGACTCTATTCCACAAAATACATAATTACATAACCATATATGCTTTACAGATTGTGAAGAAGTACAGCACTGTGTCACAGGCTTTGCTAACCCAAAGCCTAAATAAGGTTATCCTTCATAACATGTTTCTGACAAGTCTTTTTTTCTTCTAGGTCTGCTGTCAAGTGTGAGGACTAATGCTTTCAGAGTAAAAAATAAAGACTTAAGGCTTTAAGACATTGTCATCAGATCAGTCATTTTACCAACTGAGAAGAAATCAAATGCCCTCTAATTAGTCCTGTTGACAGAAAAATCAGGTAAGGTGTGCTAAATAAATGTGCTCTGAAGCCAAGAAAAGACTGTAGTGCTTTAAAGCTAAACACTGTTGGTACCAGAATTATTTCAGCTAGATGAACAAGGGAGGAGTTAACTATTTTTCTCCAAGTTTTCTTCAATGTTCAAAGCAACATTGAAATGTCTTTATTAGGTGTGAACTACTAGGAATAAGAATATAAACTAAGAATACAATAGCAAGTGGTGCAGCACAGTAGAAACATATCAATAAAGAGAAGCAGTTGGTGGTGAAGATGACATATCCTCACTGTCACACATTCAGAGACCTGTTCTTCTGACTCCCAGTAGTCTGGTCCTGTGAGCTGAATGCCCGCTAGGTTGGAAAGTATTTTTTGTTTAGTTGCAGGCTAAGAAAATCCAGTTCACAGGATGTCAGGCAAAAGCGCAGTGATGCATTTTAAATGTGGATGAGTAGATTATGTGTTTCAAAGCTCACACACTAATGGAAATGTTAAACACAGAGAAGCATAAACCTAGGTTGCCTTTATGACTCCAAACCTCCAGGCTACAAGATTTGCAGCTTTCTCCTTCACTGATTACTGGGCATCTTGGTAGGTTTATAGATTTCAGTGATAACTTCAGGAGTGCCTTCACTCTGAAATCTAAGCCATTTTTATTGGGTATTTAATTTTAGGACTTTCTATCTGATACTATTTATTTACATGTTTTAAGAAATGGGAAAGTGTAGCTGAGGTGAAAACATGTGGGAAGAGTATTCCAGATGGTCAGAGCTGTAGGGGAAAGAAACTGGGTAACACTGGTGTGTTACAGACCCACTGGGAAGAAATTAAAATGAGTAAGTTAATGATAAATTATGAAAGAAGAATGTGCCATGAATATTAACCACACACACTGTGTACACTCCAAAACTGTCTCCAGAAGAATAGTTTTGTAGCCACAAGACAGCATCAGTTTATTTAGGAGACATGGGAACTTTGTAGGGAGCAGGAATCCTACAGAACTAAAGAAATTGTCCAGTGTTGTGAAAAACAGAAAATTATGCCTGACTTATACAGCACACTAAATAACAAAGCCATTAAACTTTTATGGCACTCCTAGGGATGGATGGAAGCCCATTTCAATAGCAGATTTAATTCTCCCCAGTTATAAAACATCAAGATTTACATGAACTTGGGGAGATAGGAAAGCCAGGGGGATACAGAAGAAGCCTCACATCCCAGTACAACATTAATTAATAAATAATGGAATTGTAGTGAGATTCAAAAAATGTGGGCAGAAGTACTATTAATGTTAGGTATCCTCTCAGAAAATATCTCTTACTGTGTGACTTCAAAATTATGGCTTTTTTAAGCACTGGAATGAAACTTCCACATGTCAACAGTAAAAATGAAAAGTAAGTTGTCACTTTAAATTTACCTTGCTAGGCAAGCACCTTATTTCAGACCCTGTTGAAAGGCAGGGATATAGGGAGTGGAGAATCCACTTTTTGAACTTTTTTAGGATGTAAAATAGTAAGCACAGGCACTTCTTTAGCAAACAGTTCCCCATCCCTTGATAAAGTTTATACAGTAGTATCAGATATGAGCACTGTGCTGGCACAAGAGTCTGAAAACACAGTGCTCCTGTCAGCCTTTCTGAAGTCTCAAGTGTTTGTGATCAGACTCTTCCTGGCATAAACATCCAACTTTCCAGTTCTCCACCGTTCTGGCACATATACTTGGTAAACAGAAGAAGAGAGCCTTGGAGGTCCTCACTGGCCAAGGGAGAGCAAAGAAGTCATCCAGCAACACCTGCCAATGCCTGGATCAGGAACAGGTGTATTAGCTGCTTTTCCTCTTTGTTTTAACAGCAACAAATAGGCCAGACCAATGCTGGGCAGAGCACAGGGTGTCCACCTTAACTGTTGTGAGCAAGTATGAGTCAGGCAAGTAGGGACACAACCAAACCCACATGCTTTCTATTAGGAGTTGGGCTGAGCTGCTGATGGTGAGCATATGCAACATGTAAGAAGTGGCTGAGATACAACACAGAGCACAGACCAGGGAGTAGTGGCAGATAGTCACCAGCAGCTGGAGAAATGAATCACTTGCTACACTGCTTAGAGCTCACTGAGGCAAGAAAAAAGTTTAAAATGTACTTTTTGGCTTTTATTTTTAGACGACTAACTTGCCTTGCTCTGTATTACATACTTATTTAAGACACCCAGAAGACTACATTCCAGCCCTGTGCCTCAAAACATCACACATAAAAACTACTACAAATTTCTATTCTGCTCCAAAAGTGTCAACAATGTCACTTTCAAGGCAAAAATTGAAGGACATGTTTCAAAATACATGGAATATTATACAAGTTATATCATTGGCATAACGGGATATAAATACAAAGCATTATCATTTACTTTAAGAATGAAAATACTGAAGAAGTCAGGACGTGCAGTTTACAAGGTTGTCAGGCATGTAAGAAAAGCCCATATAATGAAGGAATATATTGGTAATAAAAATCAGAGGCATTATTAAAGAAGTATCTCCCTCCTTACTTCTCTTTAAATAGGAAATTTTATCTAGGTATACAGAAAAACACAGGTTAATTGGACACAAACCTTGTATTTTACTCCACTTTGCAAACACCCAGAGTTTTTTGTTGGGTTATTTGGGTTTTTCTTTTTCCCTTGCAATTTAGTTTAGAAACAGCTAGCATATTCTGATATCAATTTATTGAAAATGTCTGCTTCAGCATGGAAAGGTAATGGCTGCTATCTGTTATTGCCTATGCTAAAAAATCTTTCACAGATATTTTATGAATTTTCTGAAAATACTGCAACTCTGAAGAAGGATCTCAAATTTAGAAAAGA
The DNA here is from genome assembly GCA_013400415.1 of Scytalopus superciliaris. Lineage (NCBI taxonomy): Eukaryota > Metazoa > Chordata > Aves > Passeriformes > Rhinocryptidae > Scytalopus > Scytalopus superciliaris. The sequence goes on from VXBX01009194.1 coordinate 15,892, forward strand.
AATGGCACTGATAAGAAGGAAGTAATGTCTCAGCCACAGTATAGGATTCTGTGTCTTTCTTGAATATTATTTTCCCCTCCATATACAGACAAACAGATGGCTATAAAATTTGCTGCTGTAATAACTTAACCTAGCTAGCAGCAGCACCGTTCATTCAATAGCATGGACTTCAGTGCAGGGCTCTAATGACTTGGAAACTAGTGGTGTTGCACACATGCTCCAATGGTCAGCAAGACGTGGAGCCTCTGTCACAGCATCCTGAAGTTCTATTACCATTGTCTTTAGCTTGCTGTAGAGATGAAGGAGGCCTGGAAAAGACCCACTGAAATGCCATGTGATACACTTTCTGATCATCTGCTGTGTAGAGATACTGTTATAACAGGGAGGGGGGGGGGAGGAAAGCTAAAAGCAAAAAAGAAAAAAAGATTGCTAGGCTGCAGGGTTTTAAAACCACTCACTCCCTACCAGCCTGGAAAGTGAAAGCCAGCACAAATTCAGGCAGCTCAGCCAGGATGAGCAGTGGGGGAGGCTTGGCTGTGCAGCAGCATAACTTCCCTGTGCTGTGTGTCTAGCTGGGGAACCTGCATCTGCAGCCTCAGGCCACACACAACTTTTACTGGATAAAAGTTATGGTAAGCTGTGCTCACTATCCTGTTTGCCAGGGACATCAGAGCTCAATAACTATTTGACTTTTCACCTGTTCACTTGTTGTCACCTTTCTGAAGAAGTCCTAGTGCCATCTAATGCATATCGGGTAGCAGATGCAGAATACATGTATCCTGGCAAGGATAAGTTAAGTGAGTTGAAACAGATGAGGTGTTGCAGTCTATGACACAGGAAAGCAGGCAAATGATTTATAGTCCAGTGAAAGCTTATCTTCATCTGCTATGTCCACACTTGTGTGAAATCCATCCCAGCTGCAATTTAATGTAACTGTTGTCTATTTGAAGTTCCTAACAATTCTTCCTCAAGTACTTCTATAATTGTTTACATCTATAATCCAGTAATCTGTAGGAATTAGTATAAAAATACCTTAGAGACCTAAAGATTTTAAGCTAAAGTGTTCGAAATACTTTGTTTTCCAATTCTAAATACTACAGAATGGTAGCAAAACCCTCTAGCCTGCAAGACAATGAACTAACCTGTCAAGTCACAGCAAAAAGGAAGGCTACTGCTCAAGTGGCATGAAGACTTACTTCAAGGTTAAACCCCTTTCTGTATCTTAAAGTAGCTGCCAATGGCAACAGACTGTGAGCATCAGCCAGACCAGGGAGGGAAGAAAAATGCCTCTCTTTTTCCCTGCATTCTACTTCCACGAGGGAGGGAAAACACAACAGGTTTTTAACTGCATAGTCATATTCTACTGTAGACAGTGATACACACCATACAGGAAACCAGTACATTGCATCCAAGGATTTTTTATAAAAATATTCATAACGTGCAGAATAAGTCAGGGTCTGTGAAATCACAAAGGCAGCTTTTAAAATGTTGATCATTGTGTCTCATGCTTTCTGAATGACTCTTTTCTCAATACTCCTCTGCAAGAGTTTGCCACATTTACAGATAAAGGAGACATCCAGAATTTCAATTACCTTCATATTGAGGACTATATTCATAGGCAGAATACTCATATTCAGGACAGAAAGCATAAGAACCCAGGTTATTCTCCTTTAGTAACAAAGGTTAATCAACTAAACTTTAAAAAAGAGTCTAAAACTGGAAGTAGGATTAAATATGCAAGTGGACAGTGAAATAATTTATATCCTACTGAGAGGTCTTTAAAAAAAAAAAAAAAACAGCAACAAAAAACCCCCACAACACAAACCAGTTTAAAAACACAAAGTAAAGATAGGCCATGTGTTGGGGTTCAGATTCCCATGTAAGACACAAGATGACTCTGCACACCAATATGATGTTCAAGAGAAGCCATTTATTAAAGAAAGTTCACATATTTATTCATGTTCTATTTCTGTCCATGAGCAGTACTTCACTACTATAGGCTGCATGCTACCAACACACGCTGTTCACACGCCCCTATTCAGACCATGATTGGTTGGCAGCTTCACCTACTATATCTTGTTATTGCTAATTGCATATCTCGTTATTTCTACTTTCTCATCCTGAGCTTATCATGGTCTCCTTGGCCTTCTTAACCTTTCTCATCCAGTAGCTG
>VXBX01009195.1:800-59737 GCA_013400415.1 Scytalopus superciliaris
TTGCTTTTAGCTCATGGACATGGGTGTGATGATTTTGAAGGTATGTGCTGTATGAATCTTTCTGATCATTCTGAATCTATTCATAAACGTATAGCTACGCTGAAACAGCTTACAGAGAAGTTACAAGTAGAAACAGGATTTGGTTTTGAGGATTGGCTGCGATCCTTGGGCCTGGGCCCCTGGCTCGCCTCCATCTTGAAAACATTATGTATTGTAGGGCTTGCAATAGTAGTTTTTTTGTTGTTTGTGCCTTGTTTTTGTATTTGTTTGCAGAACATGATACAGAAGATGATTTCCACGGCCTTTCGACAAGCCTTTCCTGTGTCTAAAGAAAAAGGGGGAATTGTAGAGGAGTTTCTCACGGACAATGGGCATGGGAAAATATTGGAACTGTACAACACTGCTGAAACATCATTCTGAATGAGAAACTTCGGCCCCAGCAGAAGATAAACAAGATACTTCTCACGGGAACTGAGAACAATAGACATAGCATTCTCAAGGAATTGAGAATAGCTGAAACAGCAGTGGAAAGAGCAGACGTATCAGTCGAAAGGACATCACGCTTGCAATGTCACACTGTAGCTACGACCTGTAGCACGATCTGTGTCAAACCAATTAAAGATTTACACGCCTTAACCTAAACTTATAAATACTAACCTATTATTAGAATAAAGTTGAAGCAAATACTTTTAACTCCATGAGTGTGTGTTTGACTTTTGCGCATCGCGCGCCACATACATGCTTTTATATACATATTTATAAAACAGCACTTTTAAACAAAATTATTCTCTTTCTTTTTGGTCTAGACCCATGGAATCTGGCTAGTGGACAACTGTTGATACAACTCAAGAAGAGGAGACCTCTGATGGTCTCCCAGACAGCTGGGAGATAATTAAAGTTTAAAAGAAAGGCTCCATGTCTTGTGAATGGGATCCAAGGACTTGTTTTGCCTCCCACCTTCCAGATCTCACAGGTTGAGTCCCCGAACCACCCTGTGCATCCTTCTGAAAGGAGGTCTCCCATCTCCACAATGTCCCCTGAGAGTCTGGTCGGACCAACAGTGATTTCCAGCAGGTATCTGAGAATATAATGGCTGTACTTGCCCATGGAGGAAGTAAAAACCAACGGTGCAAGGATCCAGATTTGCCTCCTTCCTGCCCTGCTTGTAGATGACAGCTGGGGGATAATTTTACACCTGCACTTGTAACATGGACCTGATGTATATCCAGATGTGGTGACTGAACTAAACGAAGTCCTCTCTAGCCCTGCAAGATGCCACTCTCCTCACTCTTCTTGGCATCAGCAGATATGCTGACATTCCCAAAATACTTCCTGAATTTCTGTGTTTTCTCTTCCCCTCTCCTTCTCTCTGGACAAGTGTGAAGATTCTCCAAAGTGGTCATTGTGGAGCCATTCTCCTGTCACAGTCAGGTGGTGTTAATGTTAAGGCATCTGTCCAGCTTCTTGCACCTTCCCCTATCACTGTCAGCCACTCTGCACTGCAATCCAGGCTCCTTCCAAATAAAGCAAAAGGAGAAATACAAATACGCCCTGTGTAGCACCTTCACACACAGCTGGAGAGCCCTGAAGAGCTGTTTGGGAGAATCATCCTGGTTCAAGGCATGAAAGCTGCCTTGTTCACTGGCAGCTCCCACTTTCACCCCTATCATGCCACATCTTCCTGAGGTGTCCCTGGGGTTCTGCCCACCTGCTCCATGGCCTGGCACTACCACAGCAGTGCCATGGCAGGTCAGAAAACCTGTTGCCCTCCCACAGGACCCAGCTTCAATGCCCATTACCCACCTCAGATCACTTTCTCCTGAGACTCCATGTTTGTCAGACACCATTTATGACATGAACACTGCAAAAGCAAGAACCACCTTTTTACACACCAGAATTAAAAAGTACACAATCTTGACTTAGAAAACATGAGACTGTAATAAATAGAAATTTATGGGAGGCATTTTCATTTTCTCTCTGGGTTTTCAGCATTCTGGGTTGTCTTTCCAAGCTTTCTGTTTCAAGAATAAGGTTTAGAAATCATGTATATCCCTGTGCAGCTGAGGTTGTCATATAAAAGTAGTTCCAGGAGTTGGAGCCTTGGGAAAGAAATGACAAGCATTCCCAGTATAATTATGAATGTCAGCAATACTCTCTGCATTTATGAAAACCTTAGCAAGGCCCAGGTATGAATAGAGATCATAGAAACATACAATAGATTCGGAGAATAGTTTGGGTTGGAAGGGACTTTAAAGATCAAACCCCAAGACCTGGGCAAGGACACCTTCCACTAGACTAGGTTGCACAGGGCCTTATCCATTGTTATCCATTGATATCCATATGCAAGATGGAGCTAAGACTACAATGACAAGATACAAGATACAAATACAAGAGATCAAGACTTGACCATTTAATTTGCCACAGAATTTCTGTATCATCTCAGCTAAGTGTGTCCCACTTAGTTTCACTGAAAACATTGAGTACACTTAATTTGGGAAGGCTGGGAAGAGAGTGCTCAATATCTTGCAGGTTGGAGCCATCAATACTTTAATGTCCTATATGTAAACCTTGGACAAAGTTACTTCTTCTATCCTTCTGCTCTTCAGTGAGCCTGGTGCTCTCTGCAGCAGGGATTTTCCCCCTGAAGCTGATGCATGCTCAAAACAGACTTAGTAACTATTAACCATAATTAATCCTCTACATTAATTTCTGCCCTGTCATGACTCTGAATGGGTAAGGGTTTTTTATGTGGAAAAAATTGTATGCATTTAAAAAGCACCAAATATTGACATTACTAGATGAGTCTGCCACCAATATATATTTTAAGAATGGCTCGGGGATTTGTATATGTGGAGGATCCAACACACAGCAGAGCAGACAGTGATATGAAACTGAAAAAAACCCATGATTTGCTAATTTACAACTAATAATTAAAAGAGCCTGTCTATGACCCAAGCTTCCTCAGCATGTGTTTAACATTACTTCTGAGAAGGTCATTGCTGGCTTCTCCAGGAAGGGAGTTCCGGAGAGGGTACAGTAAGTGCACAGAGTTTAAATGAGCAGCCCCAGCGCGGACATTTCACAGTCTTCAGGGATGCACAAACAATTCTGCCTCAGCAGCACAGAAACAATGCCCTGTATTCACAAAGACTACAGGAACTTCAATATTGTGTGGAGGGGAGGTGGGGGTGAGGGAAGTCTTGAAATGCGGATAAATTGGTATTCGCCAAGTGCCATTCCTTAATTTACAACAGTCTTTAACTTCGGAGGCAATTGCCAAGGTGCTCATAAAAAGAGAAATGATGAATATTCAGGATGTCTTCTGAATCCATTAGGCAACTGAGGATGAGGTCTCCATATGTACAACTTCAGCTGTTTTCACATGCTGGTAGAGACAGTGCCAAGGTGGCGTCAGGAAGAAAAATGGCTCCTTAAATTGCCAATGGGGAGAGAGGAAAGGAAGAAAAAAAAGTGTGTATCAAGAGCATGGAAATGAAAATTTGTTTAAGTATAGTAATTCAACCTCACTGTGCGCTGCACGGCACGGCGTGAACCTGGCTGTTGGAGCTATTTGGCACAGCCAGCTCTGTGGACAGGTGTGTGTAGGATCAATGTCAAGTTAAAAAGTCACTGAACTATTTTCACTTTCCATACCATTCCCTCCAAGGGTCTCAGAGTCTGAGGACAAGGAAAGGCTCAGGCTATATCAAGAAGAGGAAAAACTCTACCTGCAGAGTCTAAGAGAAGCTCTAAGTGTCTGGTCTGAGTGAAGAACAAGTCAGTGATGGATCAGGCTTTCTTCTTTATCCTCTGCCCTAACTCCCTGTTTCCTTCCTTGACATCCTTTACCAACATCCCAGATAAGGTAGATGAGGCACTTAAAATCACAGTTGGTAACTGATGAGGAAAACATGCTGTCCAGCTCTTACATCCCAGAAAATTTTGCCTCCTGGATGCCATGAATCACGGAAGATCACAGGCCATTAATCACCAAAGGGTGGAAGGGACGAGTTTAAAGTCATGTGTACCAAACACAGCCATTTCTTTGGGGAATCTCAGACCCGGCATGATTCATTTTGCTTTCTCAGGGAGGAATCACAAGGGGTGGAAGAATAAATAATGCCACAGCCTCCTGAGTTAATCTGGTAGCGAGACCAAGGCTCCTGTTGAGGAGAAAAGGCTTTGGCCCTAGGAGGTGTGTATTGCCACAGCAGATATTGGGGTGCCCTAGAGTTGGTGTAAAGGTATTACTCAGTCCACCAGGTCTTTTCCAAAATATTGTAGAGAGCTGCTGGGATTCACAGTAAAAGCAGTAGGATGAGTCTTCATTGTCCATGTCTCTTGGAGTTGTTGGTATCTTAAGCTGGTAATAACTCAGGTTTGCAGCCTGTCCCTGGAACCATTCCCAATACTTGTATGATGGAGTATCCCAAAGCCAGCTTTCTGGAAGGAAGAGGTTATCCCCTGTGAGGCTGCACTACCTATGCACAAAGGACAGATGTTAGTTACCTGCCTTTCCAGCCATGACTGTAAAATGTGATGGACACAGTGTGGACATACAGAGAAGTCTCACTGCAGAAGTACTTGGTGAGTTTTAGTAGTCTTTGTTGCTGGTCTTTAAGCAAGTTACGAGCTAGAAGCTGATGACCTCTATCATAGATCCATACATATAGGTGAGTGATTTCATGTGTGTAATTTCCCCCTCTCCTGCTCCTAGGTATGGATGTGGGGAGGAGGATGTACCTCACACCTGAAATCAAGAATTATAGTCATGGCTGGTTTAGTTGCTTGTGCTGCTGTTGATATTGTTTCTTGGGTTTTCCACATCAATTTCCCATCCACTTGAAATAAAAAATGCCTACATCCCTGAAGTAGAACAAGCAGTTAACTTAGTAAAGACAAATGCAATTCTTCAGACTCACAGATTGTCTAGCCACAGAGTTTGAGTTCAGTTCAGTTCAGCTCAGAGTTTTCCACTCTTTGCAGTTATATACAGAACACTCTTATGTTCTCACTGCTTGGCTTTCTAGTGTGCTTTTTATTTTTTCAAACTGCATTTTTCCAACCAATCGCTCATGATTTCACATATGAGAGCAGTCACCACTTCTGGTTGGGCTGTTCCGAATCTGTGATGAAACAAGTAAAAGAGGATAGATGAGAGAATTTCCATCATTAATCCCCAGCATTTACATTCACACACGAGTACCTTGCCCACATGCAAGCATGAGCATTCATAAGAAGAACAATGAGAACTTGGCAATAGGCTGAGCAGTCCCCCATTTGAGTGTTTGCAGGAAGCTGTCAAAAAGGAGGAAAGTGGTAGAAACATGTTGAGCCCAGAGTGTTTCATAGAATCGTTCCAAGGACATGTTCCACAATTTTATTTCCTCCCTCTGCTCTCAGCTGTAATCACCATGAACACACAGGGGTATGGGCAACACAAGCACACGCTTTCCCTGCTGTTTCTAAGGTTAATATGAATAGTGTTCCATAGTGTGTTATTCTGGAAATACCAGAGATCATCCCTCAAAAGTAAGCCAAAGAATTATAGCTACACATTAAGGAAGGGACTAAACAAAGCATCTCAAAGGTGTCAGAACAACATCATCACAGTGACTAGCAGGATGAAATCATTCCAAATAAGTTTTCCACTATCAACTGCCAGTACTCATCCCTTAAGCAGCACTCTGAGGGGTTCAGCAACATGGCGTGTCCTGGGCTTGCAGCAGCAGGGGCTGCACTGAGAACAGTTCAGCCGGTGAGCTTCAGTCTGTCAGTGCCACCATTAGCCACGGGCTGAGAAGGTAGCCAGCAGTGTCTGCATTCCAGACCACAACTAAGAGTCTCTTTCACAGTTCATTGCATTGCAATGAGAATTAATTTTCCTTCATCCTTTTAGTCTTGTGAAATGAAAAAAAAAAAAAAAATAAAAAAGGAGGGGAGAGAGGGAGGTAAGAGAGACACTTAATAGGAAGGAAAACCCACAGGGCACTTAGCTGGAGGAGCTCTCTGAAAGAGGCTCTAAAGATGGAAGTCTTGTCTGTCATCTCAGCTGCTTGGTAATAGTAGTGGTGGGACTCCTGGAAAAATCAGTACAAATTGCATTGCAGAATGGACTGCTGCAAAGATGTTTCTGTGTAGTTTTATTGTTGCGGTGAAGACCAGTGGGCGTTAAACCTGTCTTCAGGGGTATAATTTGGGTAAATCTCAACTTTCAAGTCTTCAGACCCTGAACTTAAAAGGCTGATTCCCTACTAACCACTGCCCTGTTTCCAGATCTTATGTTTACAGCACTGTGTGCAGGTATTTGTGCCACCAAAAAATCATGACAGCTCTTCCAGAAATGGCTATATCCAGAATGGTTGGGTTCATATTTTGGAAGCTCTGATGGTTTTCCCAGGACTTTCTTCCTGAAGCAAAATGAAAAGTAGCAGCTGGAAACAGAACCTCTACATACATTTCCCTTGCTAGGAATATAAAGTTCATCAAGTTTTCTACTTTTTTCCACCAAGAAACCTAACATTCAATATGATTTATGGCACATGCTGAACATTACCTGTTAAGATCAGATTATTATACTCTTGCCTGTGTTGTTTGGCATCTATTGTCATAGTTCAGGACATTTTCAGCTTCATTGCTATGAAGTCATTTCTTGTGGTTACCTACAACCAAGTGCAATGGAAAGTCCTACATTATCAGTGCTGATGATGGCATCCATCATTTTCATTTCTCTATCATGGGAGATTCAGGTCTCTGCATTTGTAGGAGGGAGAGTGTGAGACTCCAAGAGGAGTGGAACAAGAGGGCTGCAGTTTTCTGCATCTCTACTCGACACCAACCACAGCGGTGGAGACTTTCCACATTGCTGTGTCAAAGTGCTTCAGCACTGACCACCTCAGGAAGAGTCAGTGGTTTATGCCTCATGATCCTTCCTGTCCATTCCCCTTTCCATACCTCAGTTGTTTTTACTCTTAGAGAAACATTACAGAGTCAACTGCAGAGAATCATCCATTTGCATGGTGACATTGCTGGTGTTTGAATCTCTGGATTTAGGGTGTTCTGTTCAGAACAAAACAGGCTTATTAGAAGACAAAGTCATCTATTCAAATGCAACAAGCTTAAGCTCTTCCTTCTAACAGCATAACTTCATTCACTTCAATGGAATTGCATTTGGTTTACACAGGTGTGAGAGGGAAATCAAGAAGTATATAGAAATGTTTTCTTTTGAAATATTTTTGGAGAAGAGGGGCAAAAAACCTTCTTTTAGACCAATGCAAACATTTGCATGGAAATTTTCATTAGGGTTAAAATTTTCTAGACAAAAACTGGAAACGATTTTTCCCCTATAAAATAGTTCAATTTTCAAAAATCCCACAAACATTTAAATGGAAATCTAAATATTTTCATAAAAACTTTAATTGTATTTTTAAAGTTTTTGGTTTCCTTTTTCTATCAAAAACTGAAGTCTTTTTGTCAAAAATACTTAGAAAAACTAACTTATATTTTCAGAGTTTCCCACAACAGATTTTTTAAGAAATCTTCATGGAAAGATTAAAGGAATTATAAACATGAAACCAATAAAAAAATGTCACAACTGAGCTTGGCAAACTAACTGTGTAGGTTAACATACATGAATAGGATGAGCAAGAACTGTTTATAGGTTTAAGATGTTTCTGCTAACATACTTCATGGAGGGGCAAGTGAAGGGCAAAGAGAATGTTTTCCCTGAATTTAGATTTTATACAAGTCACATAAAACTAAGAAGGAAATTAAAGTAGAATGGAGGGTAATAGGATTGAAATTAAAAGGGATCACAAGCAATAGTCATTTATGTACATTTTGAGACTCCTCAAGACATTGCTATCCCTTGTATAATGTACTTAAGAATCATCTAGCCCATGGGTTCCAAAGCTGAGACGTACACTGCTGTTGAACAAGATCATGGCAACTAAGCCACAGACAGACCATGTCCACACATGTAATTATAGAATTCTGTGTTCTGCAGATGAATGTTCAATATTCAGATATGTGGCTGATCATAAGAAATTCCTGGGACTTCAGTACTCACTTTGTCCAAAAGAGTTGGAAACCTCTGATCTAGGTGCTGTGTATATTTAAGATGCTCTGTAACAGAGTAAACAGCAGTAGTTAAGGCTAGGCCTCCTCCTCATTTTTCACAGCAACAAACAACCCAAGTAGATGCCTTCATTTAAATAGTGATTCAGCACAGCAAAGCACTGAAGTTTCTTTTGCCCAATAGTAATGCCATTGACTTATAATACAGAAGAATAAAAAGTGACATTCAGAAAATAAAGAAACAAATCCTGAACAGAGATCAGGAGATGTGGTTTTCAAAACCAACTCTTCCAAATATGAGAAAGAATTTGTGAATTCATGAATTATTTATCTAGAAAGATCAAAATAATTAATTATGACAAAACCAGAAAGTAGAGTTTCACAAGGATAATGGAGGGCCCAGCCTGAACAGGGATCAGCCCTGCAGGGCTTTAAGAGTATGGTTCATGAAAAAAGAAAAGAAGAGGAAGCAGGCATCTGTATAGTCTCAACCAAAGGCTGAATGGATACATCACAATCCTACTTGCACTTGGCATTGCAACTCAGCATTGGGCAGGATAAACAGGCACACTGCCATCTATCAATTAGTGCTGGGTGACTGTGCTGGGGCCAAAACACATGCCAAAATTCCTGGACATACCTGACAGAAATGAGAGGTGACTGAATTTCTTACACAACCTCTTCCCCACTCATACAAGGTTGGGGGTGACTAGGATTTAAGTGATCTCACAAGCTGTGGGTCGAGTGCATGTGAGAGGAACAGGAGCAGGTAGAAACCATTTGGACAAGAGCTGAAAATACACCAGTGTTCACTAGCTCTATTGTATGCACAACAAATAACTTTTAATAACCTAAGATTTATGAGACAATGCAATATTCCTGAAAATTTTGTAACATCATCTCAAGAGGCAAGACGTGACTTCTTTGCTTGCATTAGATTGAACATAGCAAAAAACACTGAAATCAGCATTTATGTTAAAAAAAAAAAAAAAGAAATTGGAAAAAAAAAAGATGAAGAGAAGATAGGGGGAAGAAACTGAAAAGGAAAGGAGGGAAAGGAGGAAATGAGAGTCATCACGCCATATCTGTCCCAGTAGAACGAAAATCCAGAAGCTGCTTTCTTTCAGGGAAAAGAACCAGGAAGGAAGTTTTCAGCAAAGTAAGGACAGCGTAAGGGAGGTCAGGCTTCCCCCTGAGCAAAGAGGCAGAATTTCTTTCATGGGCTTGCTGTCTGAATATAACAGGAAGAGACTTAAGAGGTTACATCTGCTGGGGTTCCCCAAGAGATTGCTGAGCATTGACTTGACTGCCCTTCAGCCATCTACACAAGGAGGCAGGTTTCCTTTCTCCTGTCAGACAAGAATATAACAAGGTTTAGTGACTGCAAGGTGAAACCAGCAGAATTTAAGCACACTGGTTATGACAGGAATTGTTTTCAGCAACATGCGTGGCAGATTCTCCCATGATGTGAGGCCTCTGAATCAATGTAATCTTGACAGGTAGGTTTTAACTCGATCTAAGGGTATTCATTTCTGTGCAGAACTTATTAAATTAGAAGCCATGGCTTTTGTTCAACAGGAATTTAAAATAGATAATCAAAATACAACAATTTTTTCTCTCTTAAAACCTATAAAATTACAGAGGAACAAAACTTATGTTGCTGTCCATTTGCAAAAGTTGTTGTAATAATTCTTTCGCAGAGGATTTTGAAGCATTTTATGAAACATTAATAATCCCAGATAAGTGTCTTTAAGTCAGGTATTTGGGAAAAAGTCCAGGTGTCTCAAAGCAAGGCTTTTTCATTGATACAGTTGAAGGGCACTTGGTCTGAAAGACCACGAATATATTTTGCCATATCAACTAAGAATAACCACCAAAATTTTCTGTTTTATTACCGTGTACTGAAGTAAGTAGGAAAAAAACCCAAGGAGATTAAAAAGCTGTAACAGAAATAATTGTAAATAAAAGAAAAGATTCAGTCTTTTTAGTAGAAAGGACATGGCTAACAGTTGAATTCTCATTTGAAATCCAAGAATTCAGGTTTGCAAGGAACATGAGACATAATAAATTAAAAATTAATAAGGGAAAATGTTCTTTCACTGCAAAGTCCGTTGCCAGCCAATGGCTGGCAGGTTCTCAGGGTTCTGTGGAAAAATCAGTTAATACCTAATTCTCCTCCCAGGCCTATGTGTGTGAAGCCTCTTGGTCATGCAAGTCTACAATCCTACAGGTGTCAATACAAGGTGGAACAAGGTGTGCACATTCCACATGTTTGTGTTGTCCTTGCTTTGGTCGCCCTTCTACAGGCCAAACCAGCTTCAGTGATCCACTCACAAAGCTTTAGACTCAACAGAATATGTATTTTCTGTGCTTTAGGTCATATTGTTTACACAGTGTGGCACAGGCCTCAGACTGATCACTGCCTCAGTCATCTTACTCATGCCAAGGGCCAACTGCAGAAGATTCTTCCTTAAAAACATCCTTAAAAGTCAGATGGCATCTTAAGAGGGAAGAATTGCTGGTCTGAGAATTCCCAGAGGGCTGTGGGAACCATGAAACAGACTTCAAATAGCAAACCAAGTCTTCAAGATATGGCCAAAAATCACTGAAGACTGAGGAACATATGTCTGAGACAGGATGCAAACCAAGTCCTAACCTTGCAAACACTACCAATAGCTTCCTATGTTTCTGGCCATAAACCATTCACTGATTGAAAGCCATTGGGAACAGTACTCCTATGTAATAGAATTTCCATAATTACCTGATATGAATTCCTTTGCACCTTTTTCCTAGATCCTCTGGTGTAGGCAGCAGTCACTAACATGACACATACATTGAAATGGTCTGATTTTCCCATTTATTTCTTTTACTCTTTACTTCTTCTTTAGCTTTAGGCTTGGAGAGGGACTGTGTCAACCTGGGTGTTTTGAAAGAGCCTGCTGGGTGCAGATGCTACTGCAAATATCATCACTGTTTTTGCAATTGGAGTCATTAATCCATGCTCAGATGCCATGAAAGAAAATGAGGTATAACTGCAGAGATAGCTGGCAGAGACCCTAATAGACTACAGATTATGCAGTGTCATAGACACAAGTAGTATTCCTCTAAAGTAAGATATTAATACCTTTACAAGCTGTGATAACTTATAAAGAGAGGTAATATAAAATGTATGATCAAGTGTGGGCTCATTTTACTTCAGGCATTCTATCACACGGAGACTAAAGCAGACAAAGAGAGGGATGGATCATGGATTTCATTGCTTGGCTGAAATGTCAAAGTTGGGTTGGTTAAAAATATTTATGACATGAGAGAAAGAAAATCTGTGAATTACTCAGAACTTAATGTACGTACTCTCAATGTGTTTCACATTTTCTTTATTTGGGGACAGCAGAGTGGGGAATTGAGGATAACTTGTTTACTGCCAAACAGGCTCTCCACAGTATCTAGTTTTCCTATGTATTAAAATTCGTGGCTGGGGCCAAGAATGCCGGGGCTGGAATTAAAGACGGGAACACACAATAACTTTAAGTAATGGCAGAGAGATTTAAATAGCACACATCAGCAGAAAAGAATGGGGAAACCTACAGTACACTGACTTCATTGATACCCCATTTATCAGCAATTACTGACTCCATTAAAGGCAGAGTTTACAGCGGACAGAGAAACAGAGCCTAAAATATGTCCCAACAGATGGACGGAGAGTGTCAGTGATGCCGTATTTCAAAGGCATCTGCAACTTTGTTATCATTGTACATGGAGTCAGAAAGACAGTGAAAAACACTGGAGTAAGGGCCAGCAAATGATTTACTTGACCCTGCATGGGCAGAACTGACAGCAAAAACCTCATTAATTCCTCAGGTCATTCTGGAAGACATTAATTTGGTTTGGACTCAGGACGAGGGGAGATTTTCCAGACATACACCAGGAATTATGAAATCTCTATAGCCAGAGGAAAGTATGTCCAAATCACTTTATGCATAAATCAAGCTGACTTTCTGAAGAAGGATAATATGCCTAATCAGGGGAGTTATGGAACTTCTTGTACTTATTAGACAGAAAATAAAACAGTATTTTATTTGAAAATAAGCTTGGAGAAGACTTTTTTTCCCTCTTTCTTTTACTGCTGTCTTCTCTTGCCAGAGATGAGTTGGAAAAAAGACTCTTACTAATAATTGTGAGTTCTGTGGTGCTATTTGTTTGTTAGTGGGGTATGCACATAAGAAAAATGTATATATGAGTAGTGTATAATTTTAGTCAACCTGCTGTATTTACACATCTTTTTGCCTTTTAAGTCCAAGCTGCAGAATGCCAAAAATCACCACCTTTCCACCCTGAGTCTGCTTAACTTTTGCTTACCCTCAGCTGAAAGCATCTAGTAAACAGGAGAGCAAGCAGAGCAGAGCTTCTTCATGGCCATGCTTCTGCTCCTGCATGGTCCCTTTTCCAGCCCAACTCCTACTAACTCTGAGGGGACCTTTGCCTCAGCAAGGACTGATTAAAAATGGGGATTCCAGGCTGCAGGACTCAGTGCAGAAATCCAACTTGGGGTGAGCCAGACCCCCTCTGAGCAGGGGAACTGGGAATCATGGGCTCTGGTTCCAGTTATGACTTCTCTAGTCTGGCCCTAAATTTCTTTGCCAAAAAAGGCTCCTGAGCAGAAAACCACTGTCAGGGTGTCCCTGGCCCAGTGGCAGGGAGCTCCAGAACCAGCTGGGGTGAGCAGGACCCTCCCCTTCTGCTTGGCTGACCTCCTGGTTTGGCTCCAATAGCAGTCCCCAAAGCCCCTGGAAATAGCCAGGAGCTGCACAAAGTCATCTCACCAGCCCTCCCACAATACATGCTTTCCAGAGCTTATACATAAGCCCTTTCCACACAGGGTATCTTCCTCTGTAAAAGATGCATTCATCATGTTTAGAGAAGGGTTATCTCTCCCTGGAAAGAACATGCATTAGTACTTTTTACTCATTCAACACTGGACACTCCCTATCAACAACAGCCTGCAGAAAGGGGAGAAAGAGGTGAATTAATCACGGGAACAGACAATTTAAAGGAGTTTGGCTATAAAATGGAGTTCATTAAGAGGCCATAATGTATTGGGGACTAACAAGCTGCAATTTCCCCACCTCTGCAGTCCCAGACAACAATAAGCAGCACTAACTGCATTGACACCATGTCACAGTATGGCCACCTACCCTCTCTTAAATCCTTCCATAGAACAGTCACAAAAAAATATTGTTTCACCTATTGCAAATGCGAGTTCCCTTTCATGATGCTTAGCTCCTTATCTCCTAGGATTGAGAGAATACAGTATTAAGTGGTCTGCAGTTTTCACTCTGGAGCTAAGGTTGTAATAATAATAATCATGTTACTTGGCTCTAAGACTGCACTTAGAGAGACCTCAAAGCACATTACAAATGTACATGGTATAGACAGCATATCACTGCAGGCACAGATCCAAGTAAACCCCAGTTGGAAACACAGCACAAAGCACTTATTCTCATCTATTTTACAGGATGCAACAGTATCCATTTTTTCTGTATTTTCTGGTTTGGTTTGTTTAAAAATGTATTATGTTGGCTAGGAATTTTTTTTTCTGAGCTTCAGATTTCTCTCCATTTAGTTAATTATTATTATTATGCAAAACAGCCTGTATGAAGCACTACCAAACCCACTGTCCCTGTAGGGTTTTGGGTCTAGGGCAAAAGAAGAGGTAAAACAGGGATTGAAACAAATGAGTGACCCAAGTTCGTGCAGTGCTGCACATCTGGAATTTTTTGAACGAGTCAGAACAAGCCAATTTTTTCTAAGACTAAATAACAGCTCAGTTCTTAATCGGGATGTTAGCTGGTGACCTTAGCTTTATACAGCATGTTAGAATCTAATACAAAGTAAATATTTCATTTGGGAAGCCTTTGCAGCCCATCAGCTGCAAAAGTACCACAGGAGGCAACTCAGCTGTGAGGAACTCTGTGGTCTCCCATCACCTAAAGTGCTTCCACCAGAGAGGGTCATGTTCTTGCTATTACAAGGGTGAGAGAAAGGCATGACCAGCCCACCCTACAGGTTCAGGAGGAGGTAACTTTGGGAAGGCAGACTAGCAGCTAAGAATCATTTTACTATGAGCAAGATAAATTACAGGAACCATTTGCAGTACACAAATAGTATTTCTTTATTTGACTGATTTTATTCCATTCAAGTATCAGTTTAAAAATATGAATAAAAATGATCTGGAGATTCATTTGCAGGTATGCTCAGACTATCTCTCTAGCAACAAAAAGGAACTTTTAAAAAAAGGTGAATTATATGTAGGACAAATTTGCCTGGCTTTGCCTGGAGTGATAGCAATTGATCTTAGCATGAATGAAAATCAGACAACAGGAAGGATCCTGTGTGGTGACGGTGACTTGATGCCTGAAACCAGCCGAATATGTATTTTTCAAAGAAATTACCATGGTTCATATAACAATTGAGGTTACTAAAATATTAACAGTTGTATTTTTAGCTCTTTGCACTCCCTGCAATATCTTTTTTCTTTCCCTTATTCTCTTTTAGCCCTCTTCTTGCCTCCCCTTATGCAGTTCTGACAGCATAAAGACTAAAGTGTTGCTACCTATTTTTGGTTTGGTTTCCAGTCAATTCTTGCTGAATTTTACTTTCAGATTCTCATGCTCAACAGAATGGTAGAAAATCTAAATTGAAAATACAGTAATAACATGTTTGCTTGTTGGTTTTGTTTTTAAATATTTCCCTGGGGATTTGTAACAAATCATAGAAATGTTTTCTACTGGTCTTAAATATTGTAAAAGGTTATTAAATTTAATCAAAACTTAAATATTATGCCAAACTGCATTGCACAATGTGTTCCTTTAATGGAAAGAGCTAATGAAAAACACACTAGGCCAGATTCACTCTATTTTCTTCACCACGGAGAAATTCTTCTTTATTGCTAAGGATCTTTGTTTTGCTTCATATTTCTGGGAACAGTGTGCAAATTTGTATAATCGGACCATGTTCTGAATATATTTTTCATGGCTATTCTGAAACAAATCTGTCCTCATCTCTACCCCTGGAATGGTGGGGCTTTTTTTTTAATGTGAATCTTGGCTGCATGACTCACTGGAACACTAACTTTATCTTCATCTGTTTTACAGTAATTGGACTGGAGCGATTTTTGTGGCTGTATCTGAGATTGTTTCCTGCTTTGAACTCAGCACTCACACTGTCGTGTTAATTTTAGTGATTACACAAACTAGACTCTAGCCAATAAAGTTATTGTAGTCAAAACCTTGGCTCTGATCCAAATCACTCTTACTCTATCTGCGGCAGAGTAACTGCTGCTTCACACTATGAATGGAATAAAATCAAATAAAAATGTTCGCCACAATAACTTGCCAGCAGAAAAACGTGTAGTATCACTTCTTTCACCAGTGTAGTTGGGAGTCTTGCACAGGTCCGTTCTGCTTGAAAGTCTTCCATCTCACTTATAAAGGGACATTGATTCTGTAAGGAAGGGGCGGAAGAAGTTCAATGTTTTAGATTTCATTCAGGTAAATCCCAGTTCAGAAAGGGCATAAAAGCATGTGCTGGAAATGAAGTGTGTGCTCAAGTCCCATTGAAGCCAGGTAGATTGTAAGCATATGCTGAAATGCTTATTTAAATTGGGCCCTTAATTATTATGTGCTATGAGATTGAACTACATTTCATATTATTTTCATACATCTATATTTATATATGTGAGGGTGGGTGGGTGTGCAAAGATATATGTAAGCTGTTCACTAAAGAATATTAAAAATGAAAAAAGAATCCCCCACACCCTTCTTCCTTAAGTGGCAGATTATTTGATGTTTTTGATAAGAAATTTTTTAATGTTTGGCTGAAATGGCCATTTTTTCAATGAAAAGAAAAAGAATCTGAACTTGTTTTTACTAATCCTTCTGGTACTGCAGTTCAGGTATGCTGTGTGTGCAGACAGGGCTGCAAGGACCTCAGGTCATTTTTGCAGATCTTTGCAGAGTGCATCCCTTGCATCTGGGGTTTTGTATTTTAACAAATCAGCTATCATCTTAACTTTTGTCTGTGCTCTAGTTCTTTGATTATTTCTGTCATTTATGTATATCCAGTTTGAAGTTCCAGGTACATACTGCTAACCATTTTCTCCACGATAGATCTCTGTCCTGTTGGTTTACTAAGGGAAGACACAGTTTTAAAATAAATCACCAAATGTAAGCTAAGGAGAAAATGGAGGCTTTGAGGAAGGATTTGGTTTAGAGGGGCAAGATGTTTGTCTCCAAGCAGGGACAAGTGAAACACCATGGACTATCCCTAGGAAAGCACAAAAATATGGTCCAGGAGGAGAGTAGTCCACTGCTAGGAAATGAGGAAAGGTGAAGCAGAGTCCAGAGGGGTTTTACAAGACAGAAAAGTGATTTGGAATTGAATTCAGCAATGGATAAGAAGGTGACAGGGGATGTAAGCAATTTCTTAGAATGAGAAAAAGTGCAACCATGAAAGTCTGTACCCACTAAAGTTATGAGAGATGGAGTATTTTCGATCTTTTTAAAATAAAAAGAGGATTTGTAATTGCTGAGGTATAAAGTCAGGCATGTGTATGGATAAAATGCTGTATTGCTTGTAAGATAGTGACAGACCTGTCAATAAGGGGATGCAGATAGGCCAGAAAAGGTTGAACTCTTTAAGAGCATATCTTCAAAGACCATCAAACACAGTAGGGACACCATGCAGCTCTCAGGGGATTCAGTCCACTGCCCCACATCCAGAGATAAAGAAGAGCAGGGAAATAGGGATAATAGAGGCACAGAAATGTAGAAATGCTGCAAAATCAGTTAACAGCAGAGCTTGGGCTGTGCCCCCATCTCAGACTGTTGTTCAGCACACAGTCCACTGGGGCAGGCAAAATGTGACTGAATTCTCCTGGTGCATTTTAGCTTCCATCTTCTTGCTGACCAAAGCATTGTGCTGCCTTCTTCACTTCTGGCTGTACTTCAAAGTTCTGCCATATCCATCCTGTAGGCAAGTGGAGACAACAGTGGTGGCAAAAAATCTGTGTCCTAAAGCAGAAAGAAAAGACATAAATGCCCAGAGGGCAGAAAGTACTTGTATGAAGGGATACACTATGTACCACCAACTAGCAAATAAGAAGCCACTAACAAAGAACAAGGCAGAGAGGAGGCATTTTCCGCTTGCCTAAAGACAGACTTGGAGCAAAGGCTAGGATGCCTATGACTCCTGGGTTCTGCAACCAGCCTCAGCACATTTCTAGCTAACTTTGTCCCAATTCAGCACAGGCAGCTGCTGCCAGCTCCCATGAATGTGTCTCCCATATGAGATATAGCACTTGAAGCTCAGCCTCAATCTTATTACCCAATAAACAAAAAAATATGTGTTGTCACAGCTTGGTTTTATCACATCTAGGCTCAACCAGGATGCTCGGCAAAACACCGCAAGCCAGTCAGTGTAACACACTCTCTCTCTTATCATGCAGAAGGCAAAGGGCTATAGAAATGTTTTATGTTTCTGTTCCATCCCTGAAGTTTCCTGTTGTTTAGAAACCTCCTGGATACAAGGGAGATGAATTATTGATATGCCAGCCTTGGGAAGGAAAAGCAAAGCAAGATTAGAAAAAGGGAAGGGACTTTTGTCTGAAGTAAACTGTATAAAAAAGCAGGACATTCAGTTCCCACGGAGCTGCACACAATAAAGAGGAATCAGACTACTGTGGTCTGTGCAGTTTATAAACTACTAATCATGGGTGATTCAGTGCATACCTCTGGTTTCTCTGTGTGCAGGGCAGCCCGTGGGGAGTTGCCCTCCAGCAGCAGGCAATGCCAGGGGCACACACAACGCACCCAAACACCAATCCCAAGGCACAACCCTGTGGTCATGCTGATACCAAGGACCTGGATGCAGGTGAACCTGTGTGTGCAGTTCACGCTGTATCCCCAAACTAAGACACCACAGGCATGCTTGGAGGTGGTGCAGGTCCAGGCAGGGGCCTGAACATGCAAGATTTCTCTGCTGATCCCCATGTTTTATCCTCAGGGATCTCTGTAGAGTTACTGTGAGCACCACACACACAGTCTCCAAAGCACCTGTATCCACTAATGGGGATAAGACCTCTCCAATCATCTTCCAGCAGCATGCCAAACGCTCAGAGGCTTCTCACCTCTTAAGGTCCCCGCTTCCAGAGGGGACTGAGAAGAACAGGTCCTTTATGTCAAGCTCATGAGGAAAACAGCTGTCCAACCATGAAAAAAAGCACATCTGGTGCAGAGTTGGTCTGGAAAAGGACCTTTCCCACTGAAGTACCCTCCAACAGGTGCATCTGAAAAAATACCAGTGGTGCCCTCACCAGAGGCTCTGGGATTACAGCACCAGAGCAGAGTAATTAAGATGCCTTGTTAACACCTTGTCCTGCAAATATTCTCATTTATAGTTTGATTAGCCCCATTAAGTAGGACAGGGTACTTCTGCATCATTAACATGTGTGGCATTATACCACTGGTATCTCCGTACTTCTCTAAAGATCCTATATACAGCTCACCGCTGGCCACTTCCCCTCAGCTGTGCACGCTAAATGCAGGCAGGGAAGTTGCAAAAGCACTTGCTCACTCTTCCATGTAATTATGTCCACACTGTTCTTAGAAAGTAGAGAGTCATGCTCTCTAAAACTTTGCAGTGTGCAAAGAGGTACCGGTGGCACTTGTGCCTCCCTGTCACACCACTGCAGGGCAGCTGCAGGGGCTGCAGGCCAAGCATCGGGAGCAGAAAGGGGACCCAGTGCAGGTACCAAACTGCAAAGGGGTCACCTTCCTTCTGCCTTTACCCCAGAAGGGTGAAACAAAAACTAGTCAGGCTGAGATATTTGTGGCTGATGGGTGTAGCTGGAGAATGACTGAAGGGCCAGTTTGCCCAGAGAGAGAAGCAAAAACTGATCTCTCAGCTTGCTGACAAAACCAAAAAAACAAGAGAGGAGCACAAAGGGGAACGGTTGCTTAAAGTGAACCTGAAATATCTGCTGGTTTGGGGTTGGGCTTTTTTTCACAAAACTGAAAGTTTGGAGGAAAAATATTTGAGTTGAGGGATGTATTTTAGTTCCTTCATGAGCTTTTAATGTCATTCTCAAGCAGTTTCAGTAAAACTGAAGTAAATCTGAAACAAACATTGGCTTTAAATAATGTCATTGAAAGACTGTCTTTAAAATGTCAGCATTAACTGTTAAAGTATTTTCAGATTTGTTTTAACTACAGGAATTCATTTCCCTTTACAGCAATTTTGTATTTATCCTAAATACATGTTCACCAACGAAAAAAAATGTGGCTGAAAATTGTTATCCTGCATTATTCACCAGTATAAATTTTCACATGAAAAAAATCTTACCAAAAAAAATGTCATGCAGCAAGTAATTGATTTGATTAGATGCTGCTTATAAGGATGGACTGGAGACAGAAAGTACCATGACATCCCTAAGTTCAGCATTTGATGAGAGTGAATGGAAAACTCCTCCTAAAATAGGATAAAAGATGTTTAAGATTTGCTTTGGCCTGCAACTCTGTGAGTAAGATAAGGAGTCTCCCTGACAACACAAAACCAGGGCAGTCAGCAGAGCCAGTTAGAAAGTAATAATTGTTGGTCAAAAGGTTTCTTTGCCTTAATTTTCCAGTAACAGTTTATTTTCCTTCTCAAAAACAAATAAGGTGGAGGAACAGGGATAATGAATTTTGCCACTTTCTAGGTGTTTTGAGTGTTTGATTTCGTAACTCTAAGAACTGCCTTTGAGTATGTTTGTTTACATAAAACAAGTACCTTTGTGAACTGTGAAAGAGTCATTAATCAAAGTGTATGTTTCCAATTTGCTTTTTTTCTGTAGTGCTGAGCTGTCCCTTGTCACCATGTGCAGACTCATGGTACCACTGTTGTCCCCAGTGAGAGCGCACCTCCTCCAGGCTGGAGAAAGCAGCCAGCAATGCCAGCAGCCAACCCAAACACCGACCCAAATGCCAACCCAACCCAACCTCTGGCAACTTCATCTGTCAGCCCTCAAAGAGCTTGACCACAGGGACAAGTGTCCATGAATGAACCCAGCACCAAACTAGAGGGACACAGCGGGACTGACCAGTGCTGCATCTCTGCTGTTTAATCCGAGGTGTGGCACGCTTATCGCCTCCTCGGCCGGGGCAGTGACCCTCTGTGTCCCCCCTCTCCAGCCGGCTCTGCTCCTGGCCTCCCGGCGAGGCCTCCCACCGAGCGGCCAGTGGTGCTGGTGGGAGTTCGCCTGCAGCCCTGGGAAGGACGGGCGGGGAGCAGCCGCTTCTCCTGATTAAGATAAATGGGGCTATGCACATCAGCAGACTATCTGGAGTGTTCATCACGTACCACTCGATTAGCTGTAACAAGCTCTGGACGAGCCCGCACGGAGGAGTTGTGCTGCTTATTTTGTTGGGCTGGTCGGGATTGAAGACCAGAGAGGAGACAGCAGGAGCACGGCAGAGCATACCTAGCAAATCTGTGGAGATAGCAGCTGCTAATTAACTCTGAGTGTTTATTTGGAAGGAGAGCCATGCAAAGAAAGGGTTTTATCCTCTGTGATCATGCATGTTCAGTTCCCAGGATCAACCTCACGAAGCGACTTTTCTGACACATTTCTAGAGCAACTGTCACCATTTCTGCATTTCCATTTGAATCCTGCCCCTCACCCTTTTGGCAAGAAGTTCATCTCTGACTCGTTTTCCCGCTTGGAGATTGCCATGTGCTCAGAGGAGATTTCCAGCCTGACCCTGTGGCACAGCAGCCTGGACAGCACAGCAGTCCTGAGATACTTTCTGAAGCAGCTCTCAGTAGCAGCAGTAAACCGCAAACCATCTCAAACATCCCCAGACCAGACCAGCACTCTGTGGGGATATGCTGAGAATTAGACCCCAGAGGAATTCCAGTGCACAGACACACAGGAGAGAGCAAATAAGTCCACCACATCTGGCATGTGAACGGCACAGGAGAGCTTATCTCTTGTGTTTTGTAATGAGAAAGTGATGGGCCAGATCTCCAAAGGCATTTAGGTGCTTCGACATTTAACCTCCCACAAGGAAATTAAGTGTGTAATTATACTTGGAGGTCTGGCCCTAGAGCTCTGCTTTCCAGCATTGTTTATTTCTGCATCATTTATTGCTGCCCATGAAGGCAGTAGACATCATCCTCTTTGCCCCTAGGCCATCTAGGTAGCATGAGTTAATGCTATGAGACTCTGATCCTGGTCTCTCAACACACCTTCAGCTTGAAGATGTCTGCATGACCCTGTTCACTTCTTGTTCACTGAGCACCTTGGCACTGCTTTTTTTTTTACATTTTGGGTGCATAAACATGTGTGGGCATGGAAGGGAACCACAGGGACCACAGGACTACAGACAACAGCTCAGCAAAATGCCAGATGTCACTGGAGTAGAAAGTACTGGGCTTCAGCATGAGCTGCACCCATGGGCAGGAGCTGCCAGAGAAGTTTGAGATGTCATGTTCAAACCCTGCTTTGTAAGGCATCTTTGGCAGTGTCAATGGCAAAAGGTGTACAGCAATGACTGTGCACAATTAGAACAGTCCTTCCAGAGCCCCCATACTCTGGGAAAGGGGGACGAGACAGAGAATCTCTCCAAGCAACAGGGAAAGGCATATGGACATGAGGAGATGCCAGAAGACACCTCCTATCCCTGGCTGCTTTCATTGAAGAACCACATATGGACTCTACCCTAAGTCCCTCCACCACTTCAGAAAACATGTGCCAAGGGAAGTGCAACCATCCCTTCTGTGCCTTTAATACCACCATCCTTTCCCAGTTACCACCTGTGCCATGCTCTCCTCCACTGGTTAACCATTACTGGTTAGCCTGGCTGGTAATCTGGTGGCCCTTTGACTTGCACAAGCCCATTGCCATCGCTCTGTCTGTATGGGTGTCGTGCAACACTGTTGTGCCTCTGCCACCTGGTACGGCCTTGGTGGATGGTGAACCTCCCAGACTGAGAATGGCTGTCACTGGAAAGGGGTTGTCCTATCTGATCTCCCAGTTTTTGATTCCCAGGCAGGAAAAAGAAGACTGCCCTTTTGTAGGGGTGTAGATAAGTCCCCTGCCACCACACAGGAATTGACCTCAAATTGTTGCCAAATTCTTCATGACTACTTAGAAATGAGGAGAGTCCGGCAGCTCTGACTGACACTACCCTATGTGGTATGTGGGCATTGGTAATTTCAGAGGTAGTACGACTAAGGAGCAGGCTTTACTGTAAAAAGGTTTAAGTATTTCCTACAGCAGAGTTTGTAGATGAGGCCAGTTTCTGATCATGTCATTGGTCCATACAGTTGGATGCTTTCCTGCATCCAGCAGTGGCCAAGAACCATTCACGTCCACACACACACACACACACACACACAAAAAAAAAAAAAAAACATTGGAGAAGAAATTTACTCCTTGTGAAACAGAGGTCAGTTGAGTTACACCAGGGAGGAATTTGGACCAAGATACCCAGTTTTGATACAACCTTTTAAATAGTAAAAATATTTTCAGTGGACAGGGAACTGTAAGAGGTTTATAAATGCAAACGAGAAGAAAAAAAAATGGTGCTGCTCCCCCGCAGTCTCCTAAAAATAGCAAATTACACACCTAATAAATGTATCAGCAGCCCATGAAATTGACAGCCTGAAATTGAAGAACAGACCCGTTTTGTTTGGAGAAATAGTCTTTAAGAGTGTGGAGGTGAATTAGAAAAATAGCAACTGACATTAAGAGTGCAAGATTAATTCGACCGAGCTTTAATTGAGACAGCCTGAATGAGCCAGAAAAAGAGAAAAAGGCAGAGGATCCCAGCTCTGTCTGGCTCCATAGAAACTCCACCTACCATCTCTTTTCAGCTGAAGCTCAAGTTACAACATTACATCACCTCAAAAACGCCCTTTGGCTGATAAGTCCCTGGGAGCTGGGCACCCGATGCTGGGCTCAGGGTTACGGATACAGCCGCTGGGTGGAAATTCACCCTTTTGGGTTCATCAGTGTGCGGACAGGCCAAGGGCCACCTTTGGATGGCCCTCAAAACCCTCTCCCTCTTCAGAGGCTGGGGAAATTTGGTCCACTGTCTCTTGGGGCAATATCCCCACTGTGGCACTCCTGGCTGCAGCTTTTCCTTGTGGCCAGAGGAGATGGATCTGGCTGGTGCTGGCAGGGCAGAGGGGAAGATGTTATTTATATTTCAGAACAGATCTGCATACTTGACAAACCCTGAAATCCCCAAGCCTGTAAAAGCATTAAGCAGGCCATCCTGACCGTGAGCTGTGCTCGGGTTTCCTGGCTTAAATAAGAAAGTCCTTCTCATAAGCAAGGAATAAGCTCTTGCACAGGCAATATTTCAAAAGCCTTGCTACTACTGAGTAAATAAATGTGCGTAGCAGATACAATAAACATTTTCTTCTGTTCTGAAATCAGATCTGCAGATCCCAAATCCCCCTGTGCTGTGCAGACTGTAATTACAGGATATGTTAAATTTTCTTTATAGCCGGTCCTGATGGTTGTTAAGTGACCGCACCGCCCAGTACAGCACCCCTCTCTGGTCTGCTACCATTCGTAATGAAAACCAGATGTTTGTTTAAAGTTAATAATCAATACAGCACTCATCCCGAGTCAAGTAGGGCTAAACATTTGCTTAGAGAAGCCATGTCAAAGCCATGATAAGCAGGGGCTTGGTGCAGCATGCTGCTGTGGACCCTGCTGGGGTGTGAGATAAACCATTCAAATTCCAGAGAGCAAATGCTGGGGCCGAGGGGTTGATCTGAACTTCTACGAGTATCCAAAGAAACTAATATAAATGCAGGCCTGGCTTCATCCAGAGCAACCCAGGTCCCTGACAGGCACTGGAGTCCTGTTCCCAGCCCACTGTGTGCTCCTGGCGAGGCCAAAGTCTTGCTCTGTGCTGGCTTCTCTTTTGTACCTGAGTTGAATAAGCACATATATGTAAGGGGAAGAGCATGGAGCAACTGAAAGCCACAGTGCTGATAGGTGATGAGCACTTACAAATCAATGTAAAGGCAGCTGGAGCTGGTAGAGAAGAGGATACCCAACATCTTACAACAGTCAAATGAGGTCAAGGCTGAAGTTTGTCATCTTTTTAAAACCCAAGTTAGACAGTAAATTGTATAACTGGCTGCTGAGCTGGGCAATAAGATGAAGGAACTGTTAGGGTAAACTTTGCATGTGGCCAACATGCCTTCTCACAAGTGGCAATATTCAAGCCTTCATCTCAGTGAATGGATGAGGACGAGGAGCATTGGGAGAGCTGGTGGAAATCTTAGTTGGAAATAACTCCAGCTGATCTGCTTTGTCCAGACCTTTTTTAACTGAGTCAGGATTGTCTCCATGTCAGATAACCTTCACATTCAGCCTAAGAGCTGAGGCACTGCACTGGTATTCAGCTGCATGCCTGCACACCTCGCTTTCCCACCTCAACTCACAGCCTGTGAACAGAGAAGTTAGGGCCATCTTGTAAGCTTAACTGGAATACCCACCTTACTTTTTTATGGCACTATCATGATAAATACCAAGTGAATTACAGAGAGTCCTGAACCCTAGAGTTCTGCCTGATAGTGGGAAAAGAGAATTCTATTGATTTAGCCTGTTCCTTTCTAACACTATTTAGCAGCAGAAACTGAATGCTTGCCTGTCACCTAACTCAGCGACAGAAGTCACTGCTAAAATACTCTGGTGTAAAAGAGGCTGAAGTTTTTAATTTTAGGCTTTCCCTAGGAAAATTACCAAATAAAATGGCAAGCAGAAATTATGAAGAAATGTATGTGACTCACAGAATCATAGAAATTTTGGTTAGAAGGGACCTCTAGAGGTCATCTAGCCCGACTTCCCATCTGAAGCAGGACTATTACCAGCAGTGTTTCACTGAAGCTGTATTTCAGGATATGATCTGTGTGTTGATTCCATCATTTTTTCTCTCTTTCCCCACTCCTCCTTTTCAAAACCTTTGAGTTTAGTTGCATGTAATATCTACCCCTTAACTCATCTTAACTCAAATGATTAGGCCAAACATTTCTCACAAAAATATTTGTGCAAAGTGGCCAATAGCTAAACTCTTTAAGGCTTCACTGCCTTAAATAAAAGGCTTTTTCTCCTTTATGTAGAAGACCTACTGAACTGAGTTGCCATGCCCACTGACTTCAGCAATACGATCATGCAGCACCTGAGCTGAAATCGGAGGAAGGACAAGAGGACTTCAATTCATTAAGTGCAGGGAAACAAGCATCACTTTTCATTGTGCAGGTACAAAAAGGGAGACATGGGACATCAGAAACACTCACATGCCAGTTCTACTTCTGCACTGTGCTGAGTTGTTAACTTCCCTGCTTCCTCAGCACAGAAATCCCCAAGTTAAAGTGCTCATTTAGAGTTACCCAGAAAAGCTGAAGATAGATTTGGATCCTGTTGAAAGCCACTGTTTTGTAACAAGCCACAACCAACCCTTTTGGCTTCAAAAAAAACCACCCTCCATTCCACTTAAAACAGGTTCAGTCAATGATCTGTGACCAAAAACAAAACCAAGTACTAAAAGCTGGATAAAACTGCCTACCTCACCTCCAAATTAAATGAATCTGACCTGTACACCAAGCACAACAAAGCATTCCTAAAGCTCTACGGCTCATGAACATATTAAAAAAAAGTTTCAAAAAGGCATTTAGTAACAAACAAACCATTTTAAAATATTCTAATGGTGAGTTTTGCTGAAGAGAAAAGGTCATGTAGCCAAAGCTACAGCTGCATGCATAGCTACAGCTACAGCATCCTCCTAATACACTGCGTTGTCTCTCCTTCCCCTGCACAATCAGACTCCAGGCATGGAAAAACACCTCCTCACCACACAGCTCTGGGTAATGCTCCAGAACCGGTGGCCATGTGTCTGTCACATCAGGGCTAGTTTGCATGGCAGACACCCCCCGCAGCAAGCTCCTGGTGTTGGCTCAGGGGTCCCTCATTCCAATGGCATTGGTCCAGAGAGGGCAGGGCCATCCCTTTCCTCGGCCTTCCCCATGAGCCGAGTTAGGTGGCCCAGCTGCTGCCCGGCCCCAGCTTTCGCCACATGTTGTCTACAGATGCCTAAAAGCTGGGCTTTGCTATGCCTAATTCCCAAGCCTTGCCTCAAGCAGCCAAGTCAGCCCACACCATAACACTTTCAAAATAGCAGTCCGATGTCAGCCTTTGCACGGAAAACCACCTTTCCCTGGGACAAAAAGCCTCCAGTTTGGGTATTCCGGGGGCCTGGTTGGGCATGGTTCTTCCATCATTCTCAGGAAAATGCACAAGATTAAGCTGACCACTGGTGCAACTGGATCCAGCAGCATATTCTCATCTAAAATCTTCTTTTCCTGGAAGAGATACTGCCTTTTTTTTTTTTCCTCTTTTTTCTTTCCCCTGGCTTTGTAAGCAATCCTGTTCTTCACTCTCTGCTGTCTTGGCACCTTCTGAGCAAAATCTGACACTGAGGAATAGATCTCTTTTTTTCAAATAATAAATGGAAATACATTTTTGCTGCAGCCTTCCAATCCGCACAGGCGACACTGTCAAAATGCTCTGAACTTTTTTTGGAAGCAGCAGATGACTACAGCTGGTTAGCACAATTATAGCCGTTGTGTAATGCTTGGATCCTCTGTCGTTTCATTCATTCTATTCATCAAACTCTGCATTAGGCTGTGGGGGAAGATCTGCCTGATGGTAAATTTACATTTTTTCCTATGTTGCTGTTATTTTTCATAGTTAAAGAGACACTGGCAAGTGACACATCAGGTTTTTAATATTGTTTCAGAAATTGTTTACCCTGTAATTTACAGTATCCTCTCAGAAGCCAGAATAATGGAGAACTTGAGCAATTTGGCATTTCCTCACCCTTGTATATTGATTTTTTTTTTCGCTGTGGGCTGGAGGAAGCTCAGACACTTTCTACTTAGAGTGGTTCACAGTGAACTTAAGACTAGAGATTACCAATTTCCACAGCACTCCCAGAAGTAGGTAAGTATTATTTGAAAACTATGCTCATTTCTCAGGCAGGAGGAAAGCAGCCCTTCCAGAAATGGGGCCAGAACTGTACCCAGTTTTGTACAGACAAGCCTCTGTCTCAACCATGGGGTTTGGGAAGGAAAGAAGAACCTGTCCTAAAAAGAAATCTGCCAAAATGACTGTCCACCCTGGAGAATGAGCAAACCCTCCTCATCCTGGCATTATGGTCACAGCCACTATGGTCCTGCAAACCTCAGCAGAGAAACAACCACGCTGGCCCCAGATGTCACTACAGGGTGTGCAAGTCCCACCAATAATGGAGAAAAGGGATACAAAGCTGACTTCTCTCCCTTCTCATCCATGATTATAGGAGGCCAAGGTGATAAATTTTAGTTCTTGCACACAGAATTTTTTTCTAATAGTATGCAATAACATCCACATTATATCAACATGGGATCACAGTAATAAAATGGGTATTAACGCTGATATTAATTTTTTATTCTGTAAAATCACCACTGTGTTTGAGCTTACTTGATTTTTCTTCAAGGTAGAACACTAAACTGTGTTCAAAACTTTTCTTTCCATTCTCAAGATGGAGAATTTGGGGAAATGTTGCAAAGGTTTTTGTGCCTCAGAGTTTTCACTGGAAAAGTGAAGAAATTTATTAGAAAAGTATGTTTCTGAAAGGATTTTGATACTGTCATAACAAAAGAAGTAAAAAGAAAATAATGGAATGACATTGAAGGAAGAAAAAGGGAAGAAATACAGTTTACAGATGCTGTTCCTAATTTTTCTTCCTCTTTTTTGTCTTCTTATATTAAAAATGAGCAAATGAACCAAAAATAAAATAGAAATGTTTGAGGTTTTGTAGCTCCCCTCTATGTGATCTTCATTTATTGTTCCTTTTCTTTGTCTCCATTGTTCAATCCATAAGACTGTATATTTAAAATTCCTTTGGGTAATTAAGTCAGTGAGAACAGCAGAATTTCATTAGGCTGAATCAAAAAGCGGCTTGAATGAGCGTCAGTGTTTTCACACATCCCAGGAAGGGGTAGAAGCACCGTGTCACCCAGCATCAGCCCCCGAGCATCGGTGCACTGAGGAGCCTGAGATGGACCCTGCAGGCCCAAAATACACCTTGTTGTGCCATGTGAAGCTGCAGTCCAGCATAGGGACAAGTACTGCCAGCAGCGTTCCTGAGTTCCACTGCAATAAAGATTATTTATGCACCGTGGCTGCTAAGTGCTACTAAACACAAAAACAAATGACACTATAATCTCAGACCACTAAATTTGTCTCTCTGCTGTACATATCTGTTGCTTTCCCTTTGGCTGCCTTCTTCCTAGCTGTAAATTGCATAATTCATTCTCTCGGTTGTTTTATAGTTTTGTGGTGAAATTCAGATTTATCATCATTAAATATTGTTATCACTGTTTACACAATGACGCAAACTGTCTGCAATGTGTCTCAGACTCAGTGTTGACATCTAACCTCAGGAGAAGATGGGACTCTCCAGACCAACTCAGATCCAGCCTACAAGCCAAGTAATTGGGATGAAATCAGAGAAAACTATTGTAATCCAGGATGTTCAGAGAGAGGGTCATTACTTGTTTAATTTTGCTTCTCAAAAGTGCAATGCACAGTCTGTCAAGAAACAAGCCACTTAGGGCTTTTAATATTAGCACGGATTATTTTTTTCCCTTGAAACACATAGAAACCGAAGATACTGTAGAAGATGGGACTGTGTCCAACAGGGGGACAAAAGACTAACTTCTGCTCTGCTTTCTATGCTCTTCTCAGACTCTAATAATATTTCAAACTAGAAACCTTTCCATTTTGAGTGATTATTTCATGGTCTGAGTGGTGGGGTCCTGCTCTCTGTGCTCCAGGAACTGCCGTCCTCTTGATTCGAAAACTGAGAAAGCCACTGGTGTGGGGCTATGAGTTGGTAACCCCCAAAACAAAGACCATGATACCCTGCAGTGATGGGACCCTGGTTTGTAGGTCAAGA
Source organism: Scytalopus superciliaris (assembly GCA_013400415.1). Taxonomy (NCBI): domain Eukaryota; kingdom Metazoa; phylum Chordata; class Aves; order Passeriformes; family Rhinocryptidae; genus Scytalopus; species Scytalopus superciliaris. Next base: position 29,933 of record VXBX01009195.1, read on the forward strand.
AGAACATGCTGCTCCCCCTGAAATTCACTCCATGTCTTGCTGGACTGATGTGACCTGCAGGACTTTTAACCTCACTTAAATCACATCACGGATTAGCAGGTCTCCAGGAAAGCCATGAAGTGCTGGGCCGTCAATCTCTCAGGGCTGTCTCTGCCTTGGCTCTTCCATAATAATGTCATCATGGAAGATTAAGATGTTGCAGCTTGGCGAAGAGGAGCGATAGTGCAATAAATCCCTCCATTGGGGCATTTCCTCTGGCTGGTTTTCCGTGCAGCCATTTCAGGCTGCTCTGAAATTAATTTCAAGATTCTTGTAGGCACTTATCTCCCCAAAGTGAGATTTCCTGGGAATCGTCAGGGAAGGAATGAAGACAGAAGAAATACAGCTAAACCCCGGCACTTAAGACCTGAGCCCTCTCTCGTTAATGCTCTTCGTGCAAATCAGGAGGAATTCCACTTTCATCAAGGGAATTATGTCAGTGATATACTGTTAGTGAGAAACGACTCAGGTGTAAGTCCTTTTAGTTGGGCTTCCTTTATTCATTTTTACAAAAGGAGACCCTGGCCTTGCAGATAGCTGTGCTTAGCTTTTGAGTATCAGAGATTTTGGGGCAGAGAGATGGGAGAAGAAGCATGACCACTGCATATTTAGACTTTATCCTGTATATAAAAGCTTCAGAGTCAAAGCTTAGTTACTTCAGAGGGAAATTACATCCACAGCCATAGGCAAATGATAGCTTAAAAATGCTAAGAAATCACATACCCTTCGGTACAATTAACTGTAGATGGGACCTCCTTCCTATGAGGAAAGTTATTTTTTCCCCTCATTTTCAAACAAGTAAAATTGAGTCCTGAAGTCTAATACACATAAAAAAAATACCATGATTTCTGTATCTAGTAAGAAATAAGTGACAGGGACCAAGGGTGGGGGAGGGAATAGTGCAGGGCAAAAGACACAGAACAAAATGCCATGGTAGGGAAAGGCATCCTACAGTGAATACAACCAGCTGGGTGTCTGGATGCTTTGTAAAATTTTATTGTGAAATGCACAGATGATGAGCACAGCTGCAAAACATCAGGAGTGTTTATCATGATCTCCCAGAGCGTTCTGGGTGTGTTCCCCTTTGACACTATTTATGTAGGCTTAACCTAAGCTGATTTCAATGGAGACATCAAAATTGTTTCAAGGTGCATCCTATTATATACAGGATAAGCTTGTGGCTTAAGGTCTCTCTCCCCTGTCTTATGTGGTGTTTATCAGCATGCAAAAGACAACTCAATGAAGAAGTAGCTGATAGCATCTGACTAACCGGCTGCTGTTGCTGAAACAAATAAAAGACGTTTCTGGCACTCACACAAGTATTAAGAAAGGGATTAAGCAGATTTTTTGGATGGAACTCAGGCTGAAAAAAAAACTGTAATCCATCCTTCTAGGCCTAAACATTACAGCAGTCTTCAAGCAAGGGGGCCTGAGTCTCAGGTCCTTTTACCTGGGTTTGGGTCCTTCCCAGTGACGTGTTAGTGCACTGTAAGAATAGCATAGACAAGAATCCTTTTCTCCTGTGATGTCCTTCAAGTGCTTGCATTCTCAAAGGTTTATTCCTAATCACCTGCATCTCATAGCATGATAATACTGTAATTTCTTCAGATAGTTCACAGGCGTAAATACTATCACAACTGTGATACAAGCCTGTTATACTACAGAGGAAGAGGTAATGTAGGAGCCTGTTTCAAATTTCCTCAGCTATACTGCTGTAAAACAAAAATAAAAATAAATTTTAAAGGATTTATCTGTGTTTTATACTTCCTGATTTTGACAAGCAGTGAAAACATCGAAGCACTCCTAAGGAAGCTGGTTTTGTAAGTTCCGGCTGGTGATGGGGGCAAAGAAAGGGAGGAAGAACATTGGGCAAGAATAGATACTGACAGCTACCTGCTCAAAGAGAGGGTTTACATCAATAATTTGAGAAGTAACTTAGGAAACGCTGTTGTTATAAAGTGAAATTACACAATTATTAAAAAGCTAAAAAGCTTTGTTATACGTTAGTAAAATTTCTGGAAGGAAAAAATAAAAGTAATTAAACCTCAGTATTAATTTTAGCAGCAATGCCCCCTTTCCTGCATTAAGACTTTGTGACAGCTTTACTTAAGCATTTTCAAACAGTTCATTGCAAACAGTGTCTGATTTAACTGTGAAATCCTGTAGCACTGTCCCAGTTGCAGTGTCAGATTTTAAGAGCGAGGGAGTACTAGGACAGACACTGTTTGTAATCACTAACCCAGGTCTCAAACCCCTTCAGATTGAGCTGTTTACATTGTATTTGGGCAGATATTGTTTCCCCTCTGAGATTCACAAATTGCTTAACAGAAATCACACCACCTTTTTTTTTTTTTTTTTTTTTTTTTTACATCAGGAACTGAAATGCAGAGTACAGAAACATTTACTAAAACCAGTTTGTTAGAAAAGTGAGATTAGAAATCCGAACTTCAAAATGCAATCTGCTACCTAATCAGCAGAGGCAAAGCTTCCTGGGCCTACAAAAATGAAGCTTCTACTCCCATTTTTAGAGGATTGCACAGAGAAGGAATTTCAGTTCTTTGGGTCCTGAGAATAGACACTTCTGAAGAAAAATGCCATATTCCCTTCAAAACATCTCAGCCCAGCTGACTGCCATAGGTACAACAAGCATCAATACAGACCTTTGTCAGCCCTTTGCAAGGCAGGTGTGGGGACTGGGCTATGTGCAAATTCCAGTGATGGCAATGAACTGCACGTCAGTTCTTCACTACTCCTTGCTGTCATCTTGCAGTGGTACTGCTGATCACAGAGCAGTAAAAAGGCAAAGACAGCCCCTGTGTTTGTGTCAAAACCTCTTATTAAAGAGCTGTAAAATTTTGAGTGTAGGTGGCATATTTCTGTAGCCTCATCATTAATATTTTATATTTCTGCCTTTGCAAAGTTGTTCTTACAAAGCCAGGTACTGGCTAGACCCCACCAGCTCTTATCACAAGCCACATTTTGCATTTATTTGCACTTTTGTCATTGGAATGGAGGAGGCTTTATTAATAGCAGTACTAATGTTCATATCTGGAATTCACTTCTGGATTGAAAAACTCCTGTGCCAGCTTTCAGCCAGGAGTGAACTTTATGATCATGTTATCAACTCTGAAAACAGGAGATTAAGCAACAGCCACTGAAGTGGTAACAGATTTTTAACTCTATCAGGATCAGCTGCCCACCCTTCTGCATTGTTTCCCCGTGGTATCAATCTCTCATATTTGAAGGCTTCCCCAGTGAAAGAGAACCACCACATAGCATTATTTGTAAAACAGCTCTGTCCTGAAACATGATAGTGCATGAACCCAACCTGATAATTTATGAACTCACAGCTAAGCAAGAAACAGTTCCCCTGCAGCCCAGGGAAAATATACTGTAACATGCTAAATCTCTTTTTTAAATATAAAATCATATTGCCATTCAGGTTTGTGGCTTTCTTAAATGTGGTTATGCTAGGAGAAGTGACTATAAAAACGACACACTTTTAATCAATGGACCTGCTGTCTTCTGCAGGAAATTTGAGTCAGATATGTTTCATTTACTGACAAAAATAATACCTTGTTTTTGTATTTTCTACTCCACTAGCAGCGTAGAAATTATACAGCCCTGGGAAAAGTAGCCAGCCCTCCTCTGGTTCATGCACCATCAACACTTCTGGTAATTACTTTTAACCACTGAATTTTGAATGCCTGTGCAAAAAGATTAGGTAGATTTTCATATCTGAGGCTGGATCCACTGAGCTACTGGCTAGGAAAACTGGACCACTTTTTCCACTGATATACAGCTCCTTCAACTGCAGATGGAAATCTGACCCCTCATCTGCAAGTAGGGGTCTCTGCTCGCTGATGACCATGCCATACAGCACAGATTTGGGCCTGGCACATGTCCCTGCACAGGAGGATGAATAATGCCCTGGGACCAGTGATGTGGCCAGCCTGGCCAGGTGAGAAAATGCCATGCTTGGGATCTCAAGTACCCAAAGGGGTACATGTTCCTGGCTCACCCCTGCTGCAAAATAAAATATATTATCGTGTACCACTGAGACAGCTGGCTGGTAGATCATCCGGGTGGTATATGCTGGGGGAAGATGGGTCTTCAGCCACCAGCAATTACACAAAACAACCATTAGTCTGATTTATAGTGAGCTTGAAACAGTGTGGGCATGTAATCAGTGCTGAGCAGGGCTGGGTAACCTCCCGCAAGACATGCCATCCCTCCCGCTGACACAGCCTTGCTATCGTCTCCCCAGCTGAGAGTGCTCTCCCACATCTGCCATGCATTCAGCTATTTTTGGAAGGATTTAGCCAACAGGTGGACTGCACTGCCAGTGCATTTCATCTGGTCCTGGGTCATTTTGTTTACAGTGCCAAAGCAATTCAAAATTAAATTATCCCTTCAAACAGTTTCCAGACTACATGATCTTCCAGCTGCAAATGAAAGCCACACTGCCACCCAACAATCCAGTTGTTTGTTTGCAGCACTGGAAACAGGCGTGCTGAAAGCGGACAAGAAAGCTTTCAAGTTAGTCCATTGTTGACTAAAAGAGATGATGAAGCTGCAATTGCCTCACATTTTCCAGCTAAACCAAAGCAGGAAGCCCCCATCCTGATGGCCTGAGTTACAGGAAGGGCAGTTCTACATGAAAAATTCACATTTGTCACAAGCAAATACACTCTACACATGGCATTTTGCATGGAGAGCATGGTGAGCTGACTCTGCAGAGCTGAACAACAGTACCCCTCTGGTGAGGATGAGGAATGGTATCAATGCTTGCCAAACACCTTTACCACCTATAAGAGTTTTTGCAATTTCTGCATAAAGTGTACGTCTGTGTGGATCCATTCTCATTGGCTATGATCGATTACTAAAGATCTTCTACAAAACATTCAAACTGAATTTTCGCTTTCTGGTGATTTCATGAAGAGGTTGACATTAAACACAGCTGTCTTAGGTAGCTAACTCCACTTGTCCCTGATATTTCATTATGACAAATGGAGTGTATTTCCATCACTTATCATAAGATCAACACTGCAGCCAAGCAAGTGTTAGCCTATTTATTGTCAGCCAGGGGATGGATGGTCTTAAGTGTCTCCTTAATCAAAGGGACGATTTCTTAACAATGTCTCTTTTTCGCAGATGAGCTGTCAGTCTTCAGTCTTTTTCCATCAGTCTATCAAATTTTATCAATCACACTGATTGTGGTCACGTGCAAAATGAGTTTGTTCTGGCTGATCCAAATACAGCAGAAAAGCAATATCAGTTTTAAGTTCTTTCTCACTTCTGAGCATTGTTACTGTGATCTTCCTCCCTTGATCTGACAGGAGGAAGCATGATCAGGTGGTACTTCCTCCCTCTCACTGCATGGCATTTACACCCCCAGCATGTCTCCTCTTTATGTCTCTGCTGTGTTTGCAGGGAGAAGGTGGGCCGAGTGTGGCAATCACATGTGAAAACTCTTCTTGGCCTGAGTCATCAGGACCAGACTAGCCCAGCAGAGCTGGGATTATGCACTGGGTGCCCATCCATGCCTTCTCCCCCTGCACCCTGCTGTACTAGGACTGGCTTTGAAACGGCCACGGAATTACAGCACCATATTACAATATTTTGTCCAGGCTCAGGGAAGATACTTCTCTTGTAAAGGGCTTTCCCAATATTTACTGTAGTAATGAGCCCACAGGCAGCCCTCTCTGGCCGGGGGAGTTTGCATTAGCGGTGCTGCCACCATTCCCCGATAAGCCCCGACCTGGTGTTGTTTGTACTTCTCAGTCACCTTTATTTGTTTAAGAGGCCAGACAAGGCAAACACTTGTGATGCCTTGTTTATTCTGTGGCTTTCACTGGAGCATATTAAACTCATCATTACTTCATATAAGCCTGAGATAGGCATTTTTTTGCTGGCAAGTGTTGACAGTAAGTAACAGACACTCTGCCACAAGGTAACATGTTTATATACTGATGAGAATGCCTGGTGGATTTTATTCCTGTAAAACTATCACAGATAAAGAAGCTACTATCAGATAAGTGACTATAATAAATGGCCACAATTAGTGCTCTGCTGATGAGACTACTCGGTGGTCTCTCTGCTCTGTTTTAGACAAACCCCAGGCTCAACTTGCTTAGTATAAATGGAGACAAGGACCATTTAAAATAACATCAGCCTCTCCTGATTTCTAGGGATGTTTTACCAAAATACCACTGTTAACAGAATTGAAATCTCCATGTATTTATCTTCACAGGACATACAGATGAGAAAACCAAGTCAGAAATAAAATAAATATATCCATTTACACACACACACACACATATACTGGCTACTTGCAGGTTTCCCTCTTTTTTAGGACTTTGGGCTAAACTGTGGAGTTTGGTCCCAGCTGGAATTAGTGCTTTTCTTTTTGATGTCACTGGAAATAACAGTAAGAGTCAGGGCTTTTGGAGAGGCAGTGACATGTAATTGTCTGCACCCCACTGGAGTTGTGTGCACCCTGTTGCTGCCACCCCAAGTGGGGAGTGAGGGATGTCCAGGACACTTCCACTCCCCATAAACATGTCCTCCCAAGACCCAGGAGGGAGTGGTGTTTCCTCCCTTCTCCCCATACTTCTGGGAGCTTGCTGAACCTGCATGGGCACTGCAACTGAGGCAGTGCCACCACAGTGCAAATATGGGTGGTGGGTGCAGCTACCTCCAGATTAACCCCCCTGGGTACAGATGCTGTCTGCTCTCAGCCTTATGACAAATCTTGGTAGCAGTCCAGAGGGTCTGATGCACCTTCAGGGGTCTGCTTATATTCTGTATATATATATATTTATATTCATACAACCTCTCTGAAGTCAGTGGACTGACTTCCACCAAGAGGCATATGTCCAGATGAAATCCTTTCCATTGAACAACCAAAGTCCTCCCCAAAACACCCACCCAGCATGTACAATATCACATATCAATCTCCTCTCACCTTTGCTGATAAGAGAATGGAAGAATTAGAGTAAAAGAAGCAGTGCCACCCCTTAGCTGCACAGAGCCAAGCCTCAACCAGAACCAAGCTCCACATCCTCCCAGTACTCCACTGGTAAAAATACTCACTCCCAAGCTGTGCTCAAGGGCTGTAGCAGTGAGAAGGGGCTCTTTCTGTGCATCAGCAATGCTTGTTTGTAGAGTAAGTTTGTGCTGCTTCATTAAGTCATCCTAAAGTTACTGTTCTAAAAACATGTCCATTGACATCCAGACAAATCTTACTACAGTCAGGGTTCAAAAATGCCTATCATTTAAGTATTTTTGCTGTAATGGTCTTTTAAAGACATTTATACCCTTGCACAGTCTAGCCATTTATAGAATGACTGTATTTACAACAGACTGCTTCTGCATATAAATACGTGTGTATGTATTTATATGTACCTACTCAAACCATAGATATGTATGAATATCCGTATGAATGCACTGAAAGAGATTTCCAACATACTTTTACTGTCATTAAAATAATGATAATATAAATCTCAAAAGGTTTTGTGGCAAAACACAGACTATAATCTTCTTGAGTTATTTTTCATCTGTAACTACACATTTTGTTTATGTAGTGTCAAAGTGGCACCATGGTCTCCTGAAGATGTCTCCTGATCTATCTTCTACCTCCTCCTGAAATGTGATGACTTCTTCAGAACTGACTGGTGGCAAAACCTCTTCCATAAAAGCATGCTCCTACTGGGGTTTATACTTCCTATTTGATTTAATATTTCCCCATAAGAGGAATTGCATTGCATGGTGGAGAAACCCCTCCACACATACACTGCACTCCAGGAATTAGGTGCTTGTGCACAGTAGGATTTATGGTGGTTCATTGTATTCCTATTGCCAAAATATCTCATAATCTAAGAAAAGTTATGCAGGCATCAATGTGTTTAGTTTTCCATGAGCTTAAAGCTGATTTATTTGACCTCTGAAAAACAGGATAATACTCCTTGTTGAAAACTCAATGGAGTCCAGATTAAAGAAAGGCTGTGAAGTAGTTTAAGCCCTAAATCTGAGATGCCTTTAAATATTATAATGTGAGGACAGTGTTCACTTATTTGAAAGTCATATATTATGTTTGCCCATCTATGCAATCTATACATGCATGATTCTGCAGATTTTTGCATGTATGAAGTCCTGGGTGTCCCCAGCAGAAGAGTGACTCTCAGAAAACACATTGTAATAAGTTGTTCCAGAGTAAACACTGCTCCAAGACACCACAAAAAATCCATGTGGGGCTTTGCACCCCAAAGACAATGATAACTATTTCAGCATCATTGCACTGGTAAGAATTTCCTTAGAGAAAGCAGGGTCTTGGAGCAGAGCAAATCATCTCTCTCAGTGATTTGTCCATATAGGTCAGGATTTGTTGTTTTGCATTTGTGAATGTATTGTGTGCAACAGGCAGAAATCTGTTTAGCTTTTTATGTTAATTTACAAATATCCAGTGTCCCTTGACCTGCCAAACATTTGGAAGCCATGGCGTTGTGCAAGCTGCATTGATGGCAGCTAACACCAAGCCCAGTGCACTGCTTCTGCTCTGTGAAGGGTACAATTAGCCAGCTCAGTACAAATCACAACCATACAAAACTCATTCCTCTGACAGGAATTTCTAAGTAGCCCAGTTTAAAATCAATGTTTTTAATGTTTGCTGCAACCATGCACAAAAACTCACAGAGTTAAAAAGAGAACAAATGGGAAAAATCAATAGGAAAAATTAATTAATTTCCCCCCACTCTGGCCCAAGCCTGGATTGCATAACAACAGACACGGAAAATTAATAGACCCGTTTATTTCACAGTATCAATTTCAACTGTGACAAATGAGCCACAGATACTTACATGCAACCCCAAATCCATTCATCTGTGGCATCAAATCTCATTCAAAGTACACAGAGGTATTACCAGATTTCAGGTGGTTAAATAGATCATTTCCAGCTAAACAATCAGTTCCACTGCAGTGTACTTTTAGAGACTAAAGGCTTACATCTGTAGACAAGTGATGTGCTGAGGGAAGGAAAGCAGGGTCCCCCGGTAAGCAAAGACACAGGTAACAAACAACCTATGCTAAGTGAACACTTCATGCGAAACACCTTGAGGCAGTAGTGGCTGCTGTGTGCCTGTGGGGAGTATTGCCAAGGTTATGAGTTCACAACAGCAGTTTCATACATGTGTGGCTCATGCCAAGTCTTCCCATTTACACAGAGAAAGGAGATAACTTCATTCTCAGATGAAATCAGGGCAGAAACCAAGGATTACCTGTACTGCTTACACCCTGCAGATCTTCCTCAGCTACCAAAAGGAAATGGTTTGACTTAGTCCTAGAAGTGCTTGTTATTTCCTACTCACAATTCTACTGGCATTATTAGTGCCCATGATCTTATAGGACTGATCAAATATACAAATCCTATATATCTGAAACTACTGGAGAATTGTAGGATAGACAAGATGATGGGGGAGGAGGGGAAGATCTTTCCAAGTAATAGAATTAAAGATCTTTATTTTTCATGTCTTCTTTCCCTGTTCTGGTCATCCTACTTTTTAAAACTTATATGTAAGCATTTCTGAGTCAGCGTTGTGCAAAGCCATGTTTTAGTAAATTAAACAGCTATTAAATATAGATCCAGAAATTAAAATATCTATTGTGTTCCACCTAAAATGCCTCCTTAAATCACAGTTCAGGAAAACATCACTCACTTTAATGGAGAACCACTGTAATGGGGCAAGAAGCAACTTGGAAGCAGAAGCAGCAACGACAGGAAGACATGGTTCAAGTTCCCCCTCGTATTTTCTTAGGAAGAAAAACCATCTTTTAGTAAGTAACTCACACACAATTCCAGCCAGGTCCACATAGATTTAAGCAGGATTTGGTTCAACCTCTCCTCTCTTCTCTTGTTTTGAGGTTAAAAAAAAACCCTACAAAAAAAGTGTATTTGGCAAAGCTGCGTACAGGTATATCTTAAGACAGAGAGAACTATATTAATGCTGCTGGCTGGGTTAATTTGTTCTTATGGGGGCTGAGAAAGGGTCACTACACTCAGATCTCTTTCCTAGAATTTATTGGTCCTCACTGTAATGTACTGAAGGTTGCAGCCCAGTTTGAACCCTGGGCTAATTCACACTAGACCACAAAATGTCATGATATATCCCATTGCATGAGTACAGTAGAGGCACTGTTTAATAACTTGCCATAATTTCAGGCTTTAAAAAATGGTTGCCAGAGAGGTGAGAGGTGTCCTTTTCGTGCACAAGCCAGGATAACCAGACAAGGTGAAGTGCCTTTTTTTCAGCACCAGCCTGGGTTAATATGTCTTGTTGACTTTGACTTTTGCCCTGGTTTTACACCAAGAAGTTTTTTAAGTCAGTCAAAAGTCCAAACAGACTACAAATCTGACTAGATTTAAACAACAAATATATATCTACAATATTTATTTGTGCTCCAGAAGCTTCATACATTTGGAAAAAAAAAAAAGGCCCAAAGAGTGCCTTTCCCAGTCTGGACCTTGGTGGGTGATTTATTAGATTTCTTGTTTTCATCAACATGTTCAAGTTGCTAAAATCCATCCTGTTAAACCTAATGTGTCTGGCATTCATCTTCACCTCAGTACCATCTGCAGTAACAAGCAACATATCCCTGACCTATAGTTGTAATGTCTCCCCAGGAGTATCCTACAGGACAAAAAGAAAAGAAAAGAAAAAGAAAAGGTTGAATGAGATGAGCCTGCCTTCATCTTGGGGCAATTATTTGGTCCAATTTTCCTTGATAATCACAGTAAGCTGTTGCATCATCTCCACTTTCATTTTCTAATATGGATGAAGGGCTTTCAAGGATCTTCCGTTTTAATGAGCTCATCACATGGCAAATAACAGAGGCTTCTCCAGTTCCCATGGGAAGTATCTGTTCTCTTTATTTTAATTAATTAAGCTGTGAACATTGGCTAAGCAGTTAGAAAAGTGTCCTATAGACATTTGCCTTGGTGAAGTTCTTTTTGTTCAATAACTATCCTTCTATGGCTTCTTCTCCATTCTGATCTTGGTGGAAGCACCACTTTACTGACAGTAACATGCGTGAAAGGGGCAATTTTGATTAGTATGCCTGTGAAAGAGCACCCAAAGTAACATTCAGTCCATAACATTTACACAAAAACTTTCTCAGAGCTTTCTTAAGAGGACCAGAATCCTACCCTGGAGTCATGGCTTCAAGAAGGACTGTTGCAGGCTGCCAGGGAGAGGGGTGTAAAAGCAGGGTGAGCATATTAAACAACTCCTCCCTCACACTCTCCTGCCTCTACCCACTTCTAAGACGTCCCAAGCCTGATGTGTTCCTGTGTGATTTTCTCACACAAATTAGTTGTCTCCCCTTGAGTTTCTTATTGTCTAGCACACCCTTGAAAATGAATTGTCCAGCTCATCTTCCTCTTCCCTTGGCCCTCATCTTGGTACCCGTTAGTTTCATTTGACAGCCCCTTGGTTGTGCACAGGAATGTGTGCCTCTGAGTCATTTCACATTTCTGTACTGAAGTGGTAGCGTTAAAGTATAACTTTAGTCAGACTCAGATGTTGTTCAGGCCTTCTAAGAGGTATTAGTGGCAAGGGAGGGCTGGCAGCTACCGTGTGTGAAGCAAGTGAATGCCGTATGTGTGCCCCACAATCTGTGACCTCACAGCTAGGTGGAGAATCACTTTTAAATGAGAAAATTGCAGACATTTGGCCTCATACATGGGTATCCTGCAAACAGAAAAGGGAACTCTAATATCTGAAAGCATTATGTTGTAAGTAGTTCTGTATGCAGGTCCATTAGCAACAAACATGTTGAAGGAAGTTATTATTGTGGTAAATTTATTGATAGAGCTGGAAAAACCCTTTGTATCACTTCTCTCATTCTCTTCACGTTTTGCTTTGTTCTGCATAAACGGAGTATTATCTTTCCTAATTTGGGCTCTCCAGGCTAAGGCAAGCAATTTAAGAACTGCAGCAGCTAAAATGGTGTAGAAGAACTGACAACCAAAAAACCCCTCAAGAGCAATTACTGTAATACCTTTACTTTTTTTTTTTTTTAAGAAACAAGCATTCTGAGCAGGACAGGTGTGAAAAGTATTTAATAGGTGACTGAAGACCTTTAGTTGTAAGACAGCAAGAACTCATCTCAGTGGAGCCTGACACTTGCTGAGATCTTAAAGAACATTATTACATGAGAAAGAAAAAGGGGAAATATGAAAGAGAACACCAGTATTGTTTATCCTCACTTCTGACTCTGTCAGAATGAAAGCTACCTGCCGAGATGTGGTTAGACTCCCTTTGAGTCATTTGTAGTAAGTATCAGTCTAAATACACATAAGCGATGGGGATATTCTGTAACCTCAGTGCCTTGGCATATAGCTGGGAGTGTGCATTGCAGCAGGAGGCTTGGCCATACAGGAAAACTGACAAAAGAGTTATAATTGAAGTGGAGAGCTTCTGAGCTTTAACACTGTAGGAGTAGACTGGAATGAGATAGGTAGAAAACTGTTTTATAAAATTTAAAATATTGATTTGGAATAGAAGCATTTAATACAAGAAATGTCAGGAACCTCTGGTAAACAGCCTGAAACTGAATAGTTGCAGCACTTGTGAAAAAGTTGGTGACAATGAGTTTTGTAATAGAATTCAGAGCAATTTGGACTTTCGAGCACTGTGAGATCTGATGAAAAACACAAGGAGGAAGTCGAGTGTATAATTAGTGTTGTTATTATTCTTAAAAGCACTATTACAACATTGATATTGTTATGACTAAATCAACAGATGGCAAATGCCTTTCAGTGAAGGCAAAGGCGTAATACTGTGTCTGGTAGCAAGAAGTGAAGCTAATGATTATGTGCTAAATGAAACAGCCATTCAGCATGCTGATCAGGAAAAAACATTTGGGAGCCATCGTGGAAAAAACATGGAAACCATTAGCCAGGTTCAGAATAGCAGGAAAGGTAAAAGCAAAAGAGGCTGTGCTGTTCCTGCACAATGTTCTGGTTGGGTGCCCTATTTCTGAGTTCTTCTTGTGTTGTGGATTCGTTCACATTGACCACAAAAGCAAGGGTCCCACTGAGCTGGCAAAGGTGCCCCTGTACCTAAAAGGAGAGTCCCTGCTCCAAGGCATTTAGGGTAGAAATCTTAAAAATGCCAGAGGAGATACTCAATGATGATCCCTGATTGTCCCCACTGAGTGCACAGGGCCCTCTTGGCCAGTTGAAGCCCAAGGAGCTGAGCCCTTCTGTCTCCAGCTCTATGGGAAAGGCAAATCAGCCAAAGCAGCCAGAAGGACCAGAGGGAAGGTCAGCACCTCTCCAGTCTCCCTTTGCCTGTGGTGTGAGATGGCAGGATGTTGTCTCACCACCACGGTCAGAAGGCTGAGGTCACCATCCCCAGGACCTGAGCTTGCACCATCCATGGACTTTGCCAGACACTTCATTTCTGAGCCAAGCCTGCCAAGAGGGGTGAGTGAAGCACCTCTGTGAGAGTATCCTCAGAGGAAAGCAGGACATAGGGTTGAAGCTGGAAGGGAAAGCGGTAAAAGTGAGGGAATCCAAAAGTTGATTTTAACTGTGTGATGACCGTCAACTGCACAGCATTCAAAGGGTGCAACCTGGGGTCTCATTTGTTACATTCTGACAAAACTGCTCCAGCTCTAGCTGCTCACCGCCTCCCCTGCTACAGCAGCATTTTCTATCAAGCCTTTCTGACTGCTGGGGCTAGACCCAAACCATTAGTGCAGAGGTGGATGGCTTTTGTTTGCTTTTCTTCTGATCCTTTTTTTTTTTTCCAAGTGGGCTCTACTTCTAAAGTGTAAGAGTGCTTTGCTCCTTTAAAAACAGAAAGGTCTCAGTCCAGTCATCTTTTAGTGACTCCCCTGCAGCCAGTTTCCCACAAAAATAAGCAAACTAGAGAAAGGAGTCAGAGCCTAAGCCCTTTATAGGAGATTGATTGTAAAGCTGGTGGCAACGTGACAAGCTGATTTGTGGTGGCTCCTCATAGCTTGTTTGAACTGTAAACCTCAGTCACATTTTTTTACTGTATCAGTACAGGTTTGTCACAACCAGCCAGAACATAAATGCTGGTGTCTCATGCCCTAACCGTGGAATGCCAGGCACAGGGAGAGCACAGGTATGTGTTTGTGTGTGGATGTGTTTGTGTGCCTGTGCACGAGACACGCTCTCAAAGCCGCCACTTACCCTCTTCTCTGCTTCAGTGAGTACCGGATCAGGAGCTTGGCTTGCTGCCACATTTGGTGATGCCACAACTTTCCATGACAGCACCAGCCTGAGGCTTCCATGGCTCCCTCACAGAGACCTGGACCCCTTTGCAAGGCTTAATTCCCTTCACTGTCGTCTTTTCCAATGATAGCTGGAACAGCTGTTTCTTCTTCCTCCATAGCATGCGAGTTGCCAGAAAGCCTTAGGGGCCCATCAGCTAATTTCCATACTTGGATCTAGGTCTGTATCTGCATCATATTTTCTTGAAACAGTAGTCACATAGTGGGTCTCTCTACCTTCTACACAAACGTGATTTAATGTCTTCCTCAGGAGCAGTGAGCTCATCTGCTATAACATGAAATCGTAAGAAGGATTGGCTCTTCTCTCATTAATGTAATCACTTCAGACTAGTTGATATGTCCTGTATACAGCTTATGGTGTAGAGTTTTATGGCATATTACTGCACCTCCATATAAGTCTAAACTGGTCATAAAAGATAATCACTTACTGAAGAAAAATATATTAACGTGGCTGAAACTAGGACACAAAATAATTTTCATAGCAACGAATAAATAAAGGCCTTGGCAGCAGTCCTACCTTTTCTGCACAGAAAAGTGTAGATAAAAGGGAAAGTGTTATACTTTTCCACCATCTCTTACCTTTTACTCTGCCTTTTTTCCTTCAAAGTATCCCTTCAGCCATGACCAGAACCGTGATATTAATAGTGCTAAAAGAGTTGCAAGCTTCTTGCTTGGTCCAAAAACACTTGCTGTTGCCAAGGTCCCATGGATCCATGGAACAACATCATGTTACTCCCATGGCAGTCTTGGAAATGCTTTTGCCATTTTTCTTAGAGACATCTGCCCACTAG
Source organism: Scytalopus superciliaris (assembly GCA_013400415.1). Classification (NCBI taxonomy): domain Eukaryota; kingdom Metazoa; phylum Chordata; class Aves; order Passeriformes; family Rhinocryptidae; genus Scytalopus; species Scytalopus superciliaris. Next base: position 45,082 of record VXBX01009195.1, read on the forward strand.
GAAAATTAATAATGTTGAGAAGCAAGATTATGTCGTGCCTACCTTAAGTACCAGAAAGCAGCACTGAGGCAGACTCTGATGCTGAGTAAAGCTTGTCTAGACACAAAATTAGATCAGGTTAAAAAGACTACTGTATTTCTGCTCTCTTCTGTTTATATGGCTCATATCAACACAGTATTTTAGTACATGATGTCTATTTATGTGTTTAACAGTTGTTAAACAGCTGTGCAAAGCACTGTCTGGATATTTTTATTTTAGTTTAGAAGTGAGTCAAAATACAGTTATATGTGAAGCATGATTTAAGACTACCAGGGCTTTCAATTGCAAAAGGCAAACTCCAAAACTACTTGTTGAGAAACTGTGGGTGCACTCCCTCTAGAAGTGTTCAAGGTCAGGCTGGATGAGGCTTTGAGCAACCTGGTCTAGTGGAAGGTGTCCCTGTCCATGGCAGGGAGGCTGGAACTGGATGATCTCTAAGGTCCCTTCCAACACAAACCATTCTGTGATACTTACATAGACCCACATTACTGATAGCAATGATGTCCTCCCTTCATCTGAATAATGCATCCTACAAGGAGTCCTTCACAGTAAGACAGTATTATAAACACTTGCACAGTAATTTCCAGCAAGGCTACAGTAGAAACAAATTTGCCAGAACTGGAAAAATGAATCTGTCATCACAAGATCAGTACTTGCAAATGAAAGTGTTCAAGTCTAGCTTATGAAATAGTTTGCCTTGGCTTCGAGTCTGTCACTTGTAATGGATATTTTGTATTTCAGAAGCACAGAAGTGAAGGAGTATGTTCTTCCATCAAGATTTCAACAACCTCTGGCTTTGAAAATATCTCAAACAGCCCATCTTTATATTTTTTTGCTGTACCTCTGTAAAACATTGCATGATCTTGTTGCTATTTTAACAGGTGGCTTCTCCCTGTAATGTGCTCCATGTGCCATACAGGTCTGTGTTGTGCTCTTGCAGTTGGGCACCTGCATGAGCAGTCAGCTCAGCCCTCATAAAATTATGTTGACAGTGCAATCCAAAAGTCAAAGTTTTGAAAAAAAACTATACCAAGCAAATGGATCCACACTTGATACAAAAAGTAAATATAGCAGCTGAAAGCCAGATTTGTTTCACATGCCTGAGTAAGAACAAATTGAATCTGTCAGTCAGCAAGGGAGAGTTACAAGGAACTGTCTCTCAGGAATTCTGCACTCTGCCATGGATTGGAATGCTTTATCTCAATCAAGCATGGGATACTTATGCATTTTCATATCCTGCTCCCAGGTATTAAATTAAATCAGTCACAAGATTAGTAATACAAAGTACATAATATCACTTCATCATCCCTACCTCTCTCAGATAACATTGTCTTATTGAGGATCACAAGGATAAGGTCTTTACCCCAAACAAACCTTCTCCAATATCCTCTTAAGAATTTTGGATCAATCTCACATTTCAAGGGACAAAACAAACCTGAAAGAGAAAAAAAAAATTGTTCCCAGAAACACTCATTTACAGAAGGTGCCTCCTGCCTTTCAGCAAGGCTGTTTTGAGTGGAACAGTTCAACCTTCTGGAGTGGTTTCCAGTTCACATTTGGCAGCTCTGAGCACCAAACTCATATGAAACAGTTCTTGCACACAACTAGCTAGTACAAAGTCAAAAGCTTTCACTGCACTACAGATGGGCTTAGAATAGTCAAAGTTGAAAATAATTCAACATTCCAGTGCAACAGCAGATAAAATAATTGCTCAAGAAAATGCATGCAAGGCCCACCATTGGTACACAGGAACATTTTAGGAATATTTCAGTCAATTGCCTTCAAAAGAAAGACAACTATGGATGAAAAATATCCACTTAGCATTTCTTTCCTACAGGGAGGAGCCTAGGCTCTAATTTGGCTCATGTTTCTGATTACTGTTCCACACCATCTTTTTTAAACAATGTCATTCAAGGAATCTTACCTACTGTACCTTGTGTAAACTGCATTTAAAATGCTTTATCATGCTAAAAAATTATTTTAAAAGGTCAAAAATTGATTAAACAAACACATTTTTTTCCCCAACAGGGTTAGTGCTTTTGCTGTTCCTTTTCATCCTGTTTCTTCTTCTCCCTCATGATTATAGACATAGCCGCACTGGCAAAAAATCTGGGACAAAGTTAGGCCTAAGTAAGCCTTGTTCACGATGCATTATCACAGTGAAACTTAGGCCCAGCATTGAGACTTCCCCAGAACAAAATCCGTAACTTAAGTTACTGCCTTTCAGAGGCTGGATCTTGACATGGGCTTTCATCACTGCAGGTTCCTGGGTTGTTGACTCCGGTGAGCCTCACCGCAAGGGCAGAGGTCCACCCAAAGCACAGATCTACACAGTAGGTTTGTCTCAGCCTTTACAAAGGGGAAGGATGGAAGGGAAGAGTTCTCATGATGGGTCTTGGTGTGCACGGTTTTAACAACAGGAACTTTATGAGGTTGCACTGCTGCCCAGGTCAATTCCTACTCAACCACATTGTGCTGTCAACAATCACCAGTACTAGACTAAAATGACAGACTAGTAACAGGGGCCATACTGAAATTTGGCCCAGAAGGGATAGTGAGGGTTGATTTTGGAGCAATCCTTGGGTCACTGACTGAAGGAGAGCTAGACAGGGCTCAAGGCTTCAGCAGCCCATCTGGTCCTGGCATGGGGACCACCCAGCTCACACTTACCACATTGGGATGGAAAGCCACCACATTGAGTTTCCATCTATGCACTGTCAGGGTCTTCTGGCCTCCATCTGCATCAACATCAGCCAAGGCTAACCCTAAAATAGCACCTTGCAAATTTGAGCAGAAAGAGGAAAAGAGTAGGTTTGATTACCTTCAAGGCAAATGGCCCTCTGCTATCAAATTCCCAACCTCACAGCAGAGCCTGATTCTCTCAGGGGTTCAGTGTGACTCCAAAGGGCGTGGGCCAAGTCACTAAATGGTGCATAGTGACCCAGCATTGCTGCCAGTGGGTGGATGGACTAAAGAGCTGCTTCTTTCTAATGACCAGGCTATGGGCCAGGCCTGGGGCTTGTCTGTGGAAGCATGGAATGCTCCAGCAATATGGGCCAGCTTAGGAGCTCATGCATTTCAGAAACACGCTAAATAAATAAGCGGACCCAGGATCGGTAACAACTGCTCCTGTAGGAAATCTATGCAATGAAAAAGTCATTAGCCCTGCCTTTTTTTATCCATTCTTCTCATTCCTCAACTTGAATTTCTTTCCATGCCGTGCTTTTCCAACCCTCAGCCCCTCACTCCCCCTCACCTCCCATCCTCTGAAATGTCTCTTTCCTTCAGAGCTGCAATATTGGCCACCAGCAAGGAAGAAAAAGCTGATAAAAGATGATACACAACTCTCATTATTCCATAGTTTTCTCCTGATGGATTTAGAGAGGTCCCGAATGCAAAGAGAAATTAAATCAGCAGGTAGGAAGACAGATGCAAAGTGAAATTCAAGATGCTGAAAAGCTGCTTTTCTCCGGAGGTCCTACTATTTTCTCCTTCCGGAAGACAGGAAAGAGCAGACTGTTCATGACAGAGGAGAGAAAACTTCTGGGGGTCTTTAGGGGGAACTCAGTCAAAGAAATTATTTTCCCACAGACTGGAGCTGAGCAAACCTTAATGGCTTTTTCCTGATTGAAGAATAAACTAACTATTAATTTATGACTTGAAGTGTATATAACAACCCTCCAAATGTTTTCCAGTTCTGTGAATAGCAATGCCCATGTCCTTTCTGTTTGAGTTTGGCTCTCATCAGCTAATTTAGCTAATGGGCTAAATATTCCTCACGAAGCAGCATTTGAAAAAAAAAATTTGAAAAATACTTAATTTAAAAAAAGGCCAACCATGTGTTTCCAACATAATATTATATGTGTGTGCATAGAGATCCACATGTATTAGAGATAAAGTTAAGTGTAAGCATATGTTGGGCTGGAGGGGATAGTGTTTGTGTGGGGAAGCCAAGGGCCCATGTGCAGGTTATTAGTGAGGGGAGAATCCTGTATGGTGTGAACAGTGGCAGTGCAGAGGGTCTGCTGGGAGGGTGTAAGCACACACCACCACTGCCAGGACATCCTGTTAACTGGACCTCTGCGGAATGATAAATGGCTCTGGATCACTTTGTTTATTTAAATGCAATCCAACGTTTTAACAGAAATAAAGGGCAGGCTAAATAATTCACTGGGCTGGCTATCAAGGCAAGTATGATCTCTGAAATACATGAGCTGTGTCTCAGAAACTGAACCCTACTGAGCCTATGTTGGTGTACACGTGGTCTTTGGGCAGATGGGGTAAATTGGAAAATAAGATGAAAATATTAGCATCTCCCCTTGGCTTTCCCTCACTAAGAGAAAACTGCAGAGGGAACGCTATTCAAGCGTTTCCATTATGCTCATAAGTTAATTGTGAAACATTAGGGAATAAGATGGGTTTATGGCTTTCCAGTAAAATGCAATACAACTCACCGACACTGAGTGATTCTGCAGTTACCTTTCAAAGTGTAGCAAATAGAACGACAAGAAGGAAAAAAATACCTAAATACCGTTTGCCCCTTATTCTCAAAGGCTGGCAAGGAGGTTTCAGGAGAAAATGTTTGTGGCTTCCGAGCCGGTCGCCTACGGACAGGACTACTAGCAGTAATGAAGCCATGGGACATCTTGAGCAATTTACTAGAAGATTGGGTAAAAAAAAAAAAAAGGAAAATAAAAGAAAAAAAAGTCAGAGCCACCGATGGGGTTTATTTTTTTTCTGATGTCTTTGGCAGTTCCCCTCTACAGTGTGCTGCTGCTGTGTGTTATGGATGAATTAAACCGGTTTCCCCGAAGTGTTACGTGCCCTTGGCTCCGGCACGTGCAGATCCCGGTAGGGAGCGAAGCCACCACGGGCAGGTCTCTGCCTTGCCCCTGGGCAGAGCCCGGTTGCTTGATGCCGGACCTCCCCCTTCCTGCCCGCCCCCAGTATCATCCCTCTTCCAGGCGGAGACTTTAATGCCGCTTACACCTCCGAGGCTCTGAAGAAGACTGTCGGAATACAATAAAATACATTAATTCACCTTTTTTTCTCACACCTTCCCTGCCCTGGCCTGTGGAAACGGGGAAGGTGAAGCAACCTTCCCCCGCATCCTCCCTTCAGGGTGCGCCCGGGCGATAACTCTCCGAAGTCCCGCTCGAAACGCCGATGCGAGATGCCTTTATCCCTTCCCCTGCTCAGCATCTCCCGTGCTGCACCCCATTGCTCCCTGTTTTCAGGCTTGCGAGCGGTTCCCGCACCCATGCCTTCAACAAGAGAGAAAAGAGAGGAGACGAGAGGGAATCCGGATGGTCAGCGGGCACCCTCCTGGTTGGCAGCCCGGCAGCACCTCCGACCCCGGCTCTTCTCGGCGAGCATCACCGCTTTTCATTCTGCTTCCCACCCGCCCCAGCGTTTATGGCTAAACAAGTTCACAGTTTACACATAGTAAAACGTCAATACTGCTCTTAATGGTTGCAGAGAAAAAGAGTCTTCCTAGAGATCCTCATAAAAATCCTTTATTTAGTTTCGAGCATTTTCTTGTAATCAATAAAAGGTGGCTGTTATCTCGCGGCGCATTTAGCGGAGAAGTTTATTGCCTGTCGGGCGGATTAAGGGCGAGACAGGAGTGCACCATACATGGAAGGGACTCCCGAGTCCGTAGATCCGAGTCTTGGATTCATAAAATATAACCATCCATTACGTTGCCGATATCTGGAGCCAGCAAATATATACAGACCATAAATTGTCGCCGGCGGGGTGCGGGCCGGCCGCGGGCGCGGGGGCTCCGCCCGTCCGCATTCCTGCCCGCGCCGGGGGGGCGCCGGGGGGGTCCCCAGCCCATCCATCACCGCCGTTATGACTCTGCGATGCAGCAAATGGGTTGTGTAAAGAGTCAGCGTTTGACAAGGTGGCATGGTTATCCTGTCCAAATGATGCATAATATTAGTATTAGGGCTTAGATCATCGCATGCTTTTAAAATCATCACCGCTAACTAGGGATGGGGGGGAGTCCTGGGGGCTGCAGGGGGCAAAAGTTTCCATGTAGATAATGATTATAGATGGTGGGATTTATGGGGAGGGGTGCGCGCACAAATAAACACGTCTACTGCAGCCAGAGAGAGGGGCCCGATCCGGACGGACCCGAGGGGCCGCTCCTTCTGCCCTCTCCGCCCAGGGTGGGTTGCAGGGGAGAGGAACGGCGGGGTCGGAGGAATCCATAGCCAGGAGAAGGCCAGCAGGACAGCTCCTGCCCTCCCTTAAACACCGTCCCCAAAGGCTTGAGGTGAAAATATGGCTAACCCATCACGGCTCCCGTGACAGACACTAGTGGATAGGAAGGCACTCCAGGGCTGGGGAAAAGCCAGTTGGGCCAAACGGTCCCTATTAGGATTTGCCCTTGAAAATACAATGTTGTGAAGGGAATTGTACTGAATACATCAAATTCAAAAGAATTGAAGAACTACACTGAAAGAGGAAGCTGTACAGAGCCAGGCTCCAGCTAAAACCGAGCTTCATATCCTCCCTGTTACACCACTGGTGAAAATACTCACTCCCAAGCTATGCTCAAGGGCTGTAGCGAGAAAGTGCTGTTGTATCAGCTACAAAACCCCGTTTCTCTTCATCAGCAGCCCTTGTTTGTAGACTAAACTCGTGCTGCTTCATGAAGTCATCCTATAGTCACTGTTCTAAAGGCGTCTCTGTTGGCATCCAGTCAGAACTCATTATAGACAGGACTCAAAAATCACTATAATTTAGGCATTTTTGCAACAAACGTCTTTAAAAGACGTTTATACTCCTGCACAGTCTAGTCATTTATAGAATGGCTTGTATTTACAATGGACTGCTTTACATATAAATATGTGGATATGTATGTATATGCACATACTCATATAATAGATATGTATGGATGTCTATATGAATGCACTGAAAGAGATTTCAGCCTTACTTTTACTGTCATTAAAATCTTTGTAATAGAAAGCTCAAAAGGATTGGTTGTAAAACACAGGCTGTAATCCTCTTGAGTTATTTTTCATCTGTAACTACATGTTTTGTTTATGTAGTGTCAAAGGAAAATGACAAGGCTGTGGGCCAGGTCTTGGGCTCGTCCATGGAAGAGTGGAGAGCTCCAGGCACACGGGCCAGCTTAGCAGCTCATGCATTTCAGGATTGTACCGGGATGTTTTCGGGAAGACGGGCCGTCTCCGTATCTCAACCCATCCTTCTTCCTGCTTTCCGGGCCTGTGTTCAGGCACAGGCTGCAGGTTCGGGGTTCCCCGTGGAGCTGGGGTGTCTGTCCCTGTCCCTCACTGTAGACAGGGCAAGGATGGGAGGGCTTCCCCGCCTGCAGTCTGTCCTCACAGAGAAGAAATAGGGAGAGAGTATCTGAGCCAAGGAAGAAAAGGGGAATTGAAGAATCCCGGCCCCAGCACTGTCCTCCTGCCTTCCCGATAAACCCCGCCGCTACTTTCCTGTCGGGGCACCGCGCAGCGCCCTCTCCCCGCGAGGCGGCAGGGCCAGAGCAGGGGGCGTTTGTCCAGGGGACACGGCTTTGGGCTGCCCTCGGGTCCGCAAAGGCACGGGGACCGGGTGGGTGTCGGAGTGCTGACGCCTCGCCGGGTCCAGGAACCGGGGCACGGCCGGTGGAGTGAGTCAGCAGAGCCCCACAACGGTGTCGTGAGAGGGATAAAATCTCCGCTCGACTGATTTATCAGCCGTCTCTGACCCCTGAATACTTGACTTACACGACTGGTGACACATTACCTCGTAAATGAGGCTGGTGTGATTAGTATGTGTGTCTCTGAGAGTGTCTCTCTTCCCCACCGATCCCTCTTTTACGCTGCTGGGCAAGGAAATAATTCAGCCTCTCTGTTCCTTCCTGTATCCCCATCCACTCCATCACCCACAACCCTTCCAGCAACCCCATCCCTTCCATCTCCCCCATCCTGGTATCCAGGCAGCCAGGGTTACCCCTGGGCCCGTCCAGGAGGACATGGATGGGCCCGCGCAGCCTCCTCTGTTGGTGGCCAAGGAAAGGCACTGGTCATCCCGAGGCGTGGGCAAAGAACAGCCGGCGGCACGAAGGTCGGGAAAGATGGCCCGGTACCAGGCATAGCTGGAGGGGTGTGATGGCTAGAAACCTTTGATTTGGGGTTTACCCGGAGAACGGGAGAGGAGGGGGGTGGCCCGGGTTTTTTAAGGCAAGCAGAAATTTAATTATAGCGTACGGCAGAGCTCTGTGATTTGCGGTGAGCGGATTTCATTAGCTACGGCCGTTTGAGTTTCGGAAAAGCTTGTCAGGCTTGCGGGGCCGGGGATAAAGCTGACCCCGAGGGCGGCTGGCGAAAGGGTCTCTGCCGCGGCGCCGGCTCTGCGGGCCGGGGAGAGCCGCGGCGGCTCCGGGATGCTGCGGGCGCGGGGCTGGCACGGCCGGTCACTGCCCCTGCGGCTCCCCTTGTCCTCGGGATCGGCCGGGCAGGGGGGAAGTGCGCGGGATGGCCTCTTGCCCCGCAGCCCCGGCCCCTACGCTCGCTTTCAGCAGGGCGGGGCACGGGGCACAGGGCGCCTTTTGCCCCACCTCCACCCGTGTCACCTGCCGCAGCCTTCACCGAGGCGAGAGGAGCGTGGGTTGGCTCTGCTCACCGCGAGGTTTACCTACGGCTTTTCCACTTCTGATGAAGATGACAACGATGGTGTGCGGTGGAGACAGCAGCGGGCGGAGGTGCCCGGAGCGGCCTCGCAGCCCGCCCCGTCGGGGGATTTCGGGCTGCCTGGCGGCCCGCCGGCGCGGGAGTGCTATCGGGTCTAATTGCCGTCAACGAATGTCACCGGCAGAAGGAAAAACAAAAGCTGCCTCCAAAGATCTCGAAGCAGAATTTGGCAAGGCTCCTAAAGACACCAATTAGCAAAGGCTAAACCCATTAATGAAGTGGCGGCTCTCTAGTTTCAGCCAGGTGGTGCAGATCAGAGCGCTTGTATCTGCAGCAGAGCCCCGCTTCCCTCCAGCCGGGACCTCACAGCAAACCTCCACATCAATAATGTGCTTAATGGATCTCATTAGGGTTGGGGCCGCGGGTCCCGGGCTGGGAGCAGGGGAGATGAGGAGAGCAGAGGGACAGCGCTCCCTGCGCCGGGACGGGCCTGGTTCCCCCGTGGGGCGATGGGCGGCGGGGCCGTCGCTCCCCAAGCGGGTACCCGGCGATCCCTCTGCCTCCCTGAGCTCGTGGGTTTGCACGAACTCCATTGTAGCCCGTTCTTTTCGAATAAACGAGACCTCGTTACCGCCTCACCGGGCTCAGCAACAGCATCCTGCCCCCTTCCCCTTATCCACCTCTGCCCACCGAGCCACGAGCATCCACGGCCGCGCGGGCTACCGAGAGTGGCGGTGCGGCCGCAGAGCCTTTCCTCGGAGCCCGACAGGCCCCGGAGAACGCCCCCGAGCCCATGCTGTGAAATGGGAGAGGAAGGGGCTTCCGCATATTGATTAAAAAAAAAAAAAAAAAGCGGCCGGACCACACCTCTGTGAAAAGTGACTGGGGAGAAGGGAGGAAATATTTCCGCTTCAGCTGAGGGAAAACATTAAAAAGAGGAAAAAAGGGAAACCGAGGGAGTATAAACCTGGCCGAGGTGAGCTAGAATATTTAGTTAATGGAGGTGGACTATGAAAAGAGACTTCATATTTCTCTCCGAGGAGTCTCTCCAGGTCCACAGCCGAGAATACACACAGCAAACGTTGTGCCTGAATTATAGCTGAGGCTTTGCTTTATTTGAATTCACTGGTGTTTATTTAAGAAAGTGAATAAAGGTTTTGTGTAAACAGCCATTATTTCTGATGAGCGCTCAACAGCAATAAGAAGGGGGTGGTTTTTTTAGTCGAGATTGTGGCAAAAGTTGACATTTCGGAGATTGCAGTTTGTCTTGCCGACGCCAGGCAGTCCCGAGGCATGAACTGCAGGGAAAGCTGTGTGTGCCTGCGAGTGTGAAACGGCGATGCCGAGGGAACCGGGATCTGAAAACAATTATTTTTTAAGACATCAGCTTAAGCCCGACATTAAAATAAAATAAAAATATTTTCCTAAGGAGCGGGGCCGATCTCGCTCAGCTAACGAGGGAGGCGAACTCAGGTTTCGCTGCCGCCGGCTCCGCGCCCGCGGGGCTCTGGGGGGAGCAGCGCCCAGCCGGGGGGGCCGCCGCGGACACACCCTCCCCGCCGGGCGGAGCAGCGGCGGACCCCGATACCAGCCCCTCAACCAGCCCTTTTACACCGTAAATCGCTTGATTAAAATAAATCCTCTGAATTGTTGTATTATTGTTACTTTTTTTTTCTAATGTGGCTGTTATTTCTGAGACTAAATCGAGCCTCTGGGGATGGGAGGTTTCTGGTAAGAAATCAGGCAAAAGCAAAGTATCTCACTGGGCTTCCTAACACAGCGCCCGGCAAAGGTGGGGTTTATTTGGTAATTTTCTCGGGAAGACGGCCGGCAAGACCTGGCTGGATCAAGCCCGGCTGCGCATCTCTGCGGGTGTGGATGCTCGCAGACGGGACTGGAATATCGGAGCGGCACGGCGTGGCCTCCTGCTCCACTATTAATCCGATTTCCCACACATGGCACGGGGGACGAGGCAGGAAAACCTCTGTTCCCGGTGCAGCCGTGCGTGTCGCTCCCACTTCTTGGTCTCGTGTACAACTTTTGAACTGAAATCAGCAAAAAAAAATCTCTGCCTGGCACCCAGGTGGGGAAGGCAGCGAGTGTGTGCGGAGTCTGGCCTGGCCGGACCGCGGAGACCGGGACAGGGACAGAGCGGGGGATGCTTCTGCCGGCCCCTCCGAGGGGACCCCGGCCCCCGCCGTGACACCCTGCTGACACAGCAACTGCGTTAGGAGGGTGGGTGCAGCCCAAGAGAGTTGCGTTTTTTCCGCACAGTTCTGAAAAGAGTTACAACAGATTCAGGGAAGGTGAAGAGACGGCCAGGAAAGCTGCGACTCCCAGCTGAAAGACCGTCCAGGTATTTTGGTAACAATGCAGTCGGGCGTTTTGCGTTCAGAGATACCCAGCATCAAAAGCCTTTCGTGTTACCAGGCCATGCTAAAGCCAACAAAATAGAGGCACCCCCAAGCTTTTTTTGACCTGTTCTTGGGTGGAGGAAGGAAGTGTTGCACTACGAATATGTCGACTTCGCCGACGAACGGCGTTCAAGCTGTCTGCGGTCACTACATTGTCCCGATTTTTTTTTTCTGCAGAAATTAAGCAGTAACTGCAGCCTCGAGGGATGGGGGAAACTCCCTTCCCTGTCGAGACGGGCACAAATACCTCCACCCACGCATCTTTCCCCAAACTCGTTTTCTTGGCTTTGCTCTACCTGCCCATGCAGAGCAGGAGCGAACTGGGGAGAGATACTATTTATTTATCCTGTCGCTGACGGAGAAGAAACCCACACTCCCGGCTCCGCCACTTGGCCCCTCGGCCCGAGCAGCACCCGAGGTGCGCAGAGAATAAAAAGTGGCCTCATGTCGAAGGAATTTTATCCCAGCTCTTTCAGTCAGATCTGAGCATCTTACTCCTTAGCCCGAGTGCCAACAGCATTATTTCCCTTTCTTTTGTCGCCTTATCTCAAAGTGGTGCCTTAAAGGCATTGCCCCTGCTCTCTCCGCGACCCGAGTTCCAAGGGGGCATTGCTCCCCTTATTTGAGGGGGGCCAGGTGGGGAGAGCCTGCCCCAGCGCAGCCAGCCCTGCACTTGGAGGGAGCAGAGATTCTTTTAACCCGAGGGAAGAGAAACTCTTTCCCGACGAGCTTTTCCTTTCTCATCTGACAAGACCCACTTCAAACACAGCTGTCCTGCATGGGTTAGTCTTAAGGAAGCAAACTCAAGAGGCAAACAGATTCTTGCGGTCCAGTGAGCCGCACCAGGGAGGAGAAAAAAATCATGTTTCGCTGGACGTCTGTCCCGCGGCTTCCCTCGCACTAAGGGAAGTTAAAACAGCACCGCAAACACCGTGCTGATGGGCGCGGCCCCTTTCTGGGGCTGGAAGCGAACTGCGGGGCTCGTATCGTGCCCCGAAAAGACGTGACACCCCCTCGTTTCCTCCCTGAGAGTGTTTTCAAGGCAGAACTAATTTGCAGGCCCCTTCCAGACCATTTCTTCTCCCCCGCCCCCCTGGTTGCCCTATCCCAAGAAGAGTGGGACAGGGACGGCGTCCCGGGAGCGCAGCCCTGCGCGGGCGCTGCGCGCATCCAGGAGTGCATCAGAATTTTGTGTGCGCCCATCCTGGAGATCACTCTGCCCGTCGTTGCTCTGGCGGAGCCTCTGCCAGCTCGGTTACACATTTTTTACAAACTGACCAGACCATTCTTCGTCCGGCAGAACGGTCTGGTCTCTTGGCCTGCCGTATGCCCCACCTCCTTTCCCCCAGCGCCTGTAGCGGGGAGATGCTGTCGGAGTTTCCTTCTCTTTCCTCGGGAGTTACTGTCCCTGCCGGATTCCCCCTTCTAGCAAGGGCGACCCCGGGAAGTGTGTCCTTCCCAGTAAATCCCAGCGGCTCTGAAGGATTTCTCTCGCCTGAGTCCTCCGAGAAGCATCAGTCGAGGGCAAGGCGTTCACCCGTCTCCACATCGCCAGAAGACACCGGAATTTTTTCGCTTTATTTCTCCGTCTCCCCTTTATTTCTAGTGGTGTCATAGTCTCAGGGCCCATGGGCCCAGCTTGGAAGCGAGGAGGAGAGAGGCTTCGCTTCTCCTGCCCCTGCCCTGCCCACCGGTGAGCAGGATCAGGCTTTCCCTGTCCCCGCGTATTTCTGCACCGAGGCAGCAAACCCGCTTCCCAGGGGGGAAGGGCAGGGGCTTCTCCACGCCGCGTCCTTCGCCCTAATCGATTCTACTTGGCAAGGGAGAAGAGGGAAGCAGGGTGGCTGAGGAGCGGCCCCCGTTCTTCCACATCCCCCGGGAGGAGCGGAGCACGGATCGCCGTGGCGCTTTACATTTTTCCGAGAGCGAAGCCAACGATGAACCCGTGGGATCCCGGCCTGGACCCCCAGGGATCCCCGGAGGAGCTGCCCGGCCGCACGAACAGTGAAGGGCGTCCTGTTGCACAGGCACCCACTGAGGCAGGGGGAGAATCCGCCGTGTGTTCCCCCCGCTGCTCACCCTCACCCCATCCCGCGATCGGCCTCCTCGCCACCCCCGCGCCGGGCATAGCGCTTGCATGACGTCACAGCGCGCCCCTCGGAGCCGCACAGCCTCTCTGTGACGTCACAGAGCAGTATCTCCCCACCCCGCCGCGGGGGCTTGCGGAGAGGTGCGCGGCAAACCGAATCGACACCAAAGCAAACCAAAGCAAGCAAAGCAAAGCAAAACAAACACGTCGTGTCACCCCTGAACGCCAAAACTGCTCTGTCGGCTCTCGGCAGGGGAGCCCAGAGTGGCGGGGGGTCAAACAGCGCAGTTCTGCCTGGCATCGACAATCTAAAGCCACCTCAGTCGGCAAATACGCATGTGTAGGCACGCTCGGGGCTACAAGTGTAATTGGTAACTTTCTCATCGGGGCACAATTTTGCGTCATCAAATCCGGTCCTTGCCACTTAGGAAAGAAATAAAAAGAAAACGCTGCCCGGAGAGGCTCCAAAGTGAGGAGAGACAGTGGCNGCAACCAATGAGGATGTTGGCAAAATACTTCACATTCTAAATTGTTTGTGGGCAGGGCCAGGGAAAAGTGGGGATTTCGGAGACGGTTCTCCGAGTCCCTCGCTCACATTTCCCTTGGAGAGGACAAGGGGCGGGAAACGGAGAATTAAAATAACATTAAAAAAAAAAAAAAANGAACCCGTGGGATCCCGGCCTGGACCCCCAGGGATCCCCGGAGGAGCTGCCCGGCCGCACGAACAGTGAAGGGCGTCCTGTTGCACAGGCACCCACTGAGGCAGGGGGAGAATCCGCCGTGTGTTCCCCCCGCTGCTCACCCTCACCCCATCCCGCGATCGGCCTCCTCGCCACCCCCGCGCCGGGCATAGCGCTTGCATGACGTCACAGCGCGCCCCTCGGAGCCGCACAGCCTCTCTGTGACGTCACAGAGCAGTATCTCCCCACCCCGCCGCGGGGGCTTGCGGAGAGGTGCGCGGCAAACCGAATCGACACCAAAGCAAACCAAAGCAAGCAAAGCAAAGCAAAACAAACACGTCGTGTCACCCCTGAACGCCAAAACTGCTCTGTCGGCTCTCGGCAGGGGAGCCCAGAGTGGCGGGGGGTCAAACAGCGCAGTTCTGCCTGGCATCGACAATCTAAAGCCACCTCAGTCGGCAAATACGCATGTGTAGGCACGCTCGGGGCTACAAGTGTAATTGGTAACTTTCTCATCGGGGCACAATTTTGCGTCATCAAATCCGGTCCTTGCCACTTAGGAAAGAAATAAAAAGAAAACGCTGCCCGGAGAGGCTCCAAAGTGAGGAGAGACAGTGGCTGCCTTCGAGCTGGACGAAGGAAGCTGGAGTAGCTTCGCCAGCCTTCTCCCCTGGTCAACAGACTGACGTGGTTACAAACCATAGCAAACATTTTATTTACAGGAGATATATATATATATATATATTTATATATTTTGTCAGTGCAGTATTTCTTGGCCGGATTATT
>VXBX01009195.1:64011-113601 GCA_013400415.1 Scytalopus superciliaris
ACACTCATCTCTCAAAAAATAAATAAAAAAATTTACAGCGCAAGGTCGCTGTGCTTGCTGCCGCTGTGATTTTCAAACGTTTGAAAGAAACGCGCAGAAAAGTTCTTGGAGACTGAAGACAGGTCTGTCCTCTTGCAAACGATTCTTAAGGAAATATGTTTCCTTCCCGGATAAATGACCCTGGGATAGTCTGGAAGAGAAGAAGTCTATGTTGATGCACGCAATATATGTATTTATGAGAGTTCTCCGATATTCTGGGCCCATGAACTTTGGATCCTGCATTAGCAGCCACTTGATAATTAATCATATTTTGACGATAGCGCAATTTTATAGATTTTTATCATGCTCTCCATCCCAGTTGCTGCATCTGCTTCCACAACAATTACACCTTAAAAACTACTTTGTAATTTCTCAAACCTTTAACAACAGAATTACACTCTGTTTTTCTTTTTTTTTTTTTTCCCCCCCCTGGAACACAACTATAAGCTATGTTCGCTGCAATGATTTAGGGACAAATTTATCAAAGCGTCTTTGTCACTTCCCCCCGCCTCTGTTTTAACATCACATTTGTCCTGACCTGTCTCTGAAAACCAACTATTTCTTTATTTTTAGTTTTCGTACAAGTAAAGAAGTCGTTGCCGTTTTGAGCAGGCTTTCAGGTCGGACGACTGCAAGTTTGCTTTGATTTTGTTTCAAAAATATCATATTATTTTTTCCAAAGGGTTTCCCAAATTCTGACCGTTTTCGGGGAACCGCCAGAAAGGCAAACTATTTTTCTTTCTCCAGGTATGAAGATGTAGCTTCTGTGTGAATATTGAAACCACCTGCTAGCGAGAATGAATGCGTTCCTTAGTCATAACCGTGCGCACGGGTAAAGGTGAGGCGAGTTCTCCGGGAAAAGCCAAGCAACTGTGGTTTGGTTCTTATTAACGAGGCAAAGCCGAAAAATGAAGACGGGCTGGCTTGCCAAGATGTGCCCGAAAACCGAAGGCGACTAAAGAAAAGGTTGATTAGGTTTGAACTTTTCCTGCCTCGACAGCTGAAAGCTCCTTTTCCTTGCATCTCCCCTTTGCGTCCCCCATCCTCACCCCGCCTTTCAACCCCCCCAGCTGACCCCAGCGCCAGCCTCTCGTTCTCAAACCAGACCGAACGAGTCCGGTTCCACTCTCATTCCCATTGCCGGGCACAGGCGCCCTGTCAGCCCGCCCGAGGGACGGGAAACGAAGTGTGTGCCCTGAGCGCTGCCCTTCGGCCGCAAACCGCTTCGTTGAATTACTGCTGCAGCCGCCACTGATACCCCGTATTGCCGTATCAGCCTGAGGCCAGGGAAAAAAAAAAACAAAACCAAAAGCAACCAAACCCAACCAAAAACAGTGATTTTCTTTAATTTTTTTTCTGGTTTTGTTTTTGCTTTTTTTTTTTTTTTTTTTTTTTTTTTTTTTTTTTAAGAGCTGATTTCAAAACTCGGCTCGCCTCGGTGCCGAGCAGAGCCCGGTGATGAGGAGCACCGGAGGGAAGCGCCCATGGCCCGGTTGCGGTGGTCCCGGGCAGAGCCGGCACTGGCTCCGCTGCCTCGGCGCTGCCGGCACTCCACGCGCGGGAAAAGCGCTGTCATCTCGAGGGGATTAAAATAACCCGAAAGCAAACACTAAGGCCTGGCACTAAAGCACTTCACCCTCGGGCTGGGACTGGGGAGGGCGAGGGAGCTGGAGTGTCCGCGCCGCGGGGGGACAGGTCCTTTCCAGGGGTTCGGCCGCTCTGCTCCCCCGCTCCTCCTCCGCGGGAGAAACCGGGAGCACCTGCCTCAGCCCCCTGTCCGCTCCCTCTCCCCGGGGACAAGGATGTCCTCTCTCCCCAAAGGCCTCCAAAGGCCTTTCTGCCCGCGCACCCTCCAGATCGAGGCCGGGGACTCGCAGGGCTGCGCGACCGCGCTGGCTCTGGGAGGCGGCGGCCCCTCCTCCCCGCGCAAGGAGGGAGAAGGCTGCAGGAAACCCGGGGCTCGCTGCAGTCCAGGTCATCTCCTGTTTTTTGAGAGATTCCAACTCGGACTAAATGAGCGGATGTGCCTGCGAGATTTGTCCCAAAATAGAAGCGGCTTTAGTATTTTAGGATACAGCAGAAATCCTTATTTCTTCCGGAGAAAAACTTCATAATGAGTGCGAGCACTTCCCTTTTCAATATTTGTGCAACTTTATCTCGACCAGCAAGTTGCTTTGGTGACGCAAATCCGCCCTTGTGTATTGCAACTACAAAAATAAATGCAAGGAAATCAATTCCCTTCTAGCAATGAAAACATAAATATACAGCTGCGACTTTCCCCTTTAATCTTGCTTTCCGAGGGACTCGAGAAGGAGGCGAATGAACTGCGCGGCAGGAGCGATGCTGCTGAGTTTTTTGTTTTGTTTTTTTTTTTAGGAACGGAGTCTCGAAGGACATTTTTTTTTTTCCTTCCCCGAGGCCGACAAAGAAGGTGGAAAAAATTATTGGAGTCCTTGTGAGGGGAAAATAAAAGGGCTAACCCCGAGGCGCTGCAGGTCCCCATCTCTACTCGCGGGCACGGGGCCGGGAGCATCCCGGAAAGGGCCGGGCGCTGCCTGCCAGCGCCCCACAGGGACCACGGGCAGCTCTTTCGGCCATCCCTGCCCCTTCCCTCTCCCCGGCGAGATGCGGGCGGCAGATCCATCCCCCGGACGCCGGCGGGATGTTGGCAGCCTGAGCCCCTCGCCGCCTTTCCACACAGCCCGGCGGGCACCGAGCCCCCAACGGTGCCTAAGCCCGGCGCAGCCTGTCCACCCCTCTGGCTTCTCGGGGCTCCCCGTCAGGCAAATCTCGGCGGCCCAGCCGTGGTGGTGGGCCGGGAGGGGATGGGGTGTGCCGAGTTTGCCCCTCCGAGCTGTCTCAGGATGCTGTCGGAGTGGCTCCCAGCCCTCCTCTTCCTCGGCCTGCGCCTTGCCCATAGGCTTTGAGGTTTCTGTATGTGCTCTATTTGTTCCTATGTTTATATATAGAAGAGTATATGTGCGACATATGCAAAAATAAATAAAAATATTTTTTAAAGCCCTATTATAACTCTCTGTAGGAGTACTTGTAAAAATAACTGTCTAAGCCTCATGACAAGCCTCCCAGGAAGGCTGTTCGTTCGGGTGATGTTTGCGGGACGGCTGCATCCCTCTCCCCAGGGTTCCCGCGGCGTCTCCCCCTGCGCCCCGCCCGCGCTGAGCAGGGCCGAGCACCCCCCCCCAAAGCCCGTGCTCTGTCGCCACCTGCCGAGCCCCCGGGACGGGTCTCTCCGCACCCTCCCAAAATCTCCCACTCCCCAAACCCCCTCACTCCCGGGTCCGTGCGAACTGCGTTTGGGGAGCCCCTCCCGCCACACCCGCCCCGGGCTGGGGGCTGCAGGGTGGGCAGCGACGCTGCGCAGATGACCGGGGGGAGCCCGGCGGCTGTTGCCGGTGCTCCCCAAGCATCGCCGCGGGGTGCGGGGAGCGCTGCAGCGGGGCTGTCCCCCGTGACAGCGGGCCGAGCCTTCCCGACCGCGATCCGCCCCTGGAGGTGGTCGCAGCCACGCCGAGATGCTGGTGGGGCTTCCCCAAGCTGGGCACAGCCCGTTGTCTGGAAGACTCAACAGCAACGTAGGCGCTGCCCAGAACCGCAAGCGAACCCAGTGACTAAGCTGGTCAACCCAGTGACATTTCCTTGCCATTGTTTCACGCGTTATTTAGTCGAATACCTGTGTCAGTAAGTCACTACTAACATTATATCATCTGCTGAACATAAGTGGAAGATGCCTGAAAGCAGGCAGGATCTGGATTTCTGTGCCATAGGGCAGGATTTCAAGACTTTTGTGGGTGTATTTTCACTAGTGTTTGAGTTGGGGTCAGGGTGTGCTTTGGAGGGAAGCATCTGATCCTCATCACTTGCAGCTTTGCATCATGGGGAGGTCTTGGGGTGCACACATAGGAATCCTTCACAGGAACAGAGTCCACAGGGCATGCTTAAATTGCTCTGAAGAGAAATTCCTCTGAAATGTCGATATCGTAGTTGTCTGAAAACTCCATGGGGTTTTCTGTATGTGAGAATTGTCCATATGTTCCAGTAGAATAGGTCCAAGTGAATGCGTCCATATGTGAGAGCAGATCAAAGCCAGAAGCTCCCAGCTCCGGGTACAGCACATCGGCCACTGAACTGGAGACCTGATCTCATACTGGCACGTTTGTATGTTGTGGCTTTCTTTCAACTGCTGGCCTGATGACACACATCAGAGTACGTGAAACTGAGGGGTTTCAAGAGGAGAGACTTTTTGCATTCTCCCAAATGTTGTGTAGTCACTCAAGTCCCTTAAGACAGAGAGGGGACCTGAAAACACTGATTCACCTCTGCCCCTGAGTGCCTGGCTCACAGATCTGGGATGTGGGAGGGCACTGCCTTTCTCCACACCCCACAGAGAAAGGGGTGACCTTTTCTTTCTTTTCCTCCCTGCCCCCCACTTTTTTTTTTTTTTCCCTAGTTTGCTTGTGAAAAGCTGCAGATACATAAACCTTAAAGAAAGGTAACAAACAGAAGTTGGAGAGCAGTGCCTCTCCACAGCCCCTGGAAAAGCAGACTGCATTCTGAGGAGCAGCAACATCAGGACAGTCCCTTCTTTGTGATTTCCTATGGGTTAGAGAAGGCAGGTTCTGCCCACTGTGAGGGTTTTTGTGAATCCCATTTTTAGGCATCTGATCCTGTACTTGGAGCTGGGCACTGTGAGCCTGAAATGCTGTAAAGGTTTAAGCCGTTCCAAATTGGAAGGGCCAGTCTCCTACTCTCTCTGCATCCTGGTCTGCCTGTTCCTGTCCCTGGGGATGTCAACTTAACTCTGCCAGTAAGAGAAGTTTTATACTGATATAGTTCCCAAAACTAGCTTCTCTGTCATGTGGCCAGCACCCATGAGGGTGCTGGGGGAAACATGCATTTGAAGGACAGGCTGCCAGGACTTCTGCAACCCTTCTCTAGTCTGCTCTAATATCTCATCAGGTCACCCCATTCATTTAAGTGCTACTTCTTGGAACTACTTTCTGAAATCTAAAATGTGTTCTTCTTACATGGAGAGACACTCAGCTTGTTTTCATTTCCATCATATCGTCTCATAATCAATCTACCATCCAATCATCCTGATTTCATAGGTTACTCCACCCTTACACTGCAGTCAGACCACAATCTGCTTGTAGCGGGAGTTATCACGGGCTGGTTGCAATTTTGCAGGCCACACCACCAGAGAGGTCTGCAGAGAGCTGGTCTGCAATTAACCCTCCAGTAGCTGATTAAAGGTGACATGACGTGCAGAAGTGCTGACCCCCTGCTTTAATGTGCAACTGCCGATGAGAGAAGCATTCACATGCCCACACTGGATTTAGTTTGCATAGCGCACAATGACTGAAAACAAGAATCACTGTATAAAATGAAGGTGATTCGACTCTCAGTGCAGAAAGGCCATCCACAGGCATTTCCTAAATCTGACAGGAGAATATAATTGCACTCATTTTCAGCTGAGACCCAAAGGGGCAGGTCCTTAACTGAGGCAAATTACTGCTGTTGAGGACAGGCTCAGTATATCTCAGTTCAACTTGCATATTTAGGTACAAGTACGAATGGACACTGAATGGAGAGTCTTTCATTACCATAGTGGACCTTCACTCCCATGATTTTGTCAGAGCAATCCCATCTATTTCCACAAAACTTAAGTGATGTCTTAGGCCCTTAGCCCTTCCAGCAGCAATACGTTAAAGTCACTGTGTAGAAAAACCATTCAGTATTGAAGAAGGAAATACTAATAAATGAGTAATAAAAGTTTTAGTAAGAAACGGTTTCCTCCTTCTTGCCAACAGCGGTCAAAAATGTGGGCAAGCTGGAAGTAAAGATATCAGAATGCAGATGCATAAAAGGCAAAATCAACCCCATAAGGAAGTCAAGTTTCTAGAAGAAAATTACTCTGTAAAATTCATCTGGATTTGAGAATAGTTATTGTTTTTCTTCCTCCACTCCTTTCATGTTCAAAGTGGATTTAAACGCAGTAGGTACACACCAGCCCAACTTTAAAACCAGCTCTTTCTTTGCTACTAGCATATATAAAACCCCAGCAGAATAATGACACCAAGGCCCTTCAGAAAAGTCTCATTTTAACCCTTTTTTGCCCAGGGGAGATGTTTTCTGGTGAATGTCAAAAGGGAGTGCCAGCAAGGAGAGGTTTATGAGCTCATAAACAAGCGTGCCAGACTATGTAGGATGTACATAGCACCCTCCAGACCTGCTTCCCTCACTGGAACTGAATCTGCCTGAATAAAGTCCAGCCAACACTTGAACTGCCACAGATTCCCTGTGCCAGGCTCCACCAGTTCTTGGAAGACCCAGGTCTCTTCCCTGTGAAACACTCAGGAGGATGGAAAGATGGTCTCAGAACTGAGCAGAGTGGTGTAAAGTATCCCCTTTTCCGCTGGGCCTGGGGTGCTGCCTACAGCAATAGCTATTCCTTCAAGCCTTCAGCAAATGAAATAAAAACAGGAGGTGCAGTCAGCAGAGCAATGCAACACACAGGGGAAGTAATTTTCTACTGATATCTCTAACACATCATTCTGTATCTTGGTGCCTGAGATCTGGTAACTTTCTCTTAGCCAAAAGACTGTAGTGGTCATAAAATGTGTTTTGCTTTTACTTCTTTGACAAAACTCTGTCATGAGACTTTGATGATCTGTCCTGCGGCAGTAAATTCCAAAGTCTCATTATCCCCCATGTCTGCCTTCACTGTCCTGTCCTAATTTTTTTTTCATCATTTCTCAGCTCCTTGAGGCATCCATTCATCCTGAAATTGTGAAGTGGAGAGAAAAAAGGCAAGGCTGACCAGTTTTTCCTTTCATTTGTCACTGTGTCTAACCCAAATGTTTACCTTCATCCCCCAGATATATAAACTCTTTTCCAAGCCAAGACATTCTCTTTTTCCCCAGTTAAGCAATCCATTTCGTTTTGAGGCCTCACTGAATAGTAATATGAATCTCAACACTTTTCAGGTCTCAGCCTAACTTTGCAAGGAATAAAGACATTGGAGACGCTCTCATTACTGCGATCTTTCCCAAATCCTAAAGAAGCAGCACCCTCTAGTGCAAGCTGACAATAAAATCCTCAATCACAACAACCCTCCTGTGTCAAATTCAATCTTGGTGCATCACCAATGGAACCGCTGGGAATGAGCTCAGCAACAAAACGTTACCCTTCTGGTCTCTGCAGATGTCTCAGATTTCCTCCTTAGGACCCCCATGGGTGCTTCGGGTATCTGTTGGATACTGATTGTCGCCCAGTGCTCTGGCAGACCCAGGAGGCAGCACTGCCTGCAGGCAGGTGACACAGATGGCCAATGTGCCATGCCACTGTCTTCTCTATGGGTTGCTGCTGCCCACCAAAGTGGAGGTAAGAAATATTCCTTGCCAGGAGTCTGACTCACATCTTGGGTGTTGAGAGGTATGTGAGAGGTATCCTGCCTGGTTTGAAAGGAGCAGGGGCAAGAAGGAAGGTGAAAGGAAGGTGAACTGATGCAGGGAGAGGGCTGAGCCTAAGGCTGGGTTGTGGGAAGCAGGGCTGGGTGTGGAGGGGGTAGTGGGACTTTCATATGGAGAAAGTCACTGGTTTCTGGGAGAATTGGGGACTAACCGGGTGTGAAAGCTGAGGCTGAGGGCAACACGGTGTTGTATTACTTCTGGTACACTTTTCTTTCATTACTAGCAATTTCCATACGTTCCATCAGTTTTATTGTTGTTAGGAGGAAGGAGAACAAGAAAACGACACAATTTCGGCAGACCCTGAGCAGGGGGTGACCTGCGGGGTGAGCGAGGGGGAGCGGGGTCATTCCTGGCTGCCATCGGCCACAACACGGAGGCAAGTTAACTGTGTCGTGTCCCACTGCCTGAGTGCACATCTGGGGATTTTATGAAAACACAGACCTCCCCTCTCACACTAAAAATAACACTGAGTAAACGGCTACTTGAGATTTTGTAAAAATTAAAAGAAACCATACCTGCTTAACCAGAAGTGGAAATTTTGTCCAACATTTCAAGACTAAACTTTCTTTTCATTAAGAGCTAGAAGAGACCTGCAGCATTTAAGCCAGGGAAGGAGAGTAAAACCCTCAATGGCAAACTCAGGTGAGGCCAAGGTTCGGAAGCCAGTGTGTGTGTGCACAAACATAGGGGTTGGCATTGACCCCAGGCACATGTAGTTCCTTACAGGGAAAATACCTAAGCCAGAGCCCTGGGGAAAGCAGTCGAGGCACTAGAGCTAATGAGCTGTGTGGCAGTTTCACCTACTTGTAATCACTCTGCTTTTTAATGTACTGGGCACACTGTGAGTCCAGCTGTGGCTTCAGCATTAAGGGGAAATGTAGGAACTGATGCTTTTTCTCAAGACATGAGAAATATTGTCCAGCATGGTGGTTTGGTTTTGGGGAGTGCTATTTTTAGGTTGACGACAAGGAATTCCAGGATGAGGTTGAACTATGTGGGTGAGGGGGGGGAGGTGGCCTGAAGCCATCCCTTCACTCTCCAAATGTGAGGATGCTCTGGAGAGGAAGCAGGGGTGGATAGAGGTAGGCTGGACCCCTTCTCTCACCCAACCTGGGTGAGGCCTGCGGGAAACAGGACAGCAGTGCTTTAACCCCTGGCCCAAGCTATGCTCCAGTTTTCTGGAGCATCTCTTCCCCACTACCCCCACTCCCTATCACCTCTGGGGGCCTCCACACAGCAGCTGGATATAACTTTGCTAGGCTGGGAAGGGAGTATCTTATGGCAGACACAAAAATCCATTGCATTGGAGGGAAAGAAACGGTTCTCTACCTTCTCCATCTCCACACTGTATTTTACTATTCTCTTCAAATGAAGCAAACACCATTATTTCCCATTAGGTGTTCCTAGTGCAAGAGTATTTAATTGAAAAATGGTTCTTTAATGCTAATGGGAGTTATACTCCTAGTGTGATTTATATTAATAAGGCATGTGCAGTTCCTTAGTACAGTCAGACCCAGATGGGAAATGGACTTTTTTTTTGTCCTTCCACACAACATCTGATGAAGTGCTCCAAGCATACAATTTAACAAGCTATTCTCCTCTGGTCTTACAGATGAAAAATAGTCTGTTGTGTCAACTCCTCAGATGCCTATTTTTACACCTTCTGTTTGTTCTTAGTTTGACGTTGTTAATCATGGTCCCACCAAAGCCCCATTGTTCAGCTCTTCAAGAAGAATGTTGTTATATTGACTGTTTGTGCGTCAGCCCAGCTCTCTCTGGAGCTGCACTTGGATGAAATTAGATAATTTCCATTAGGAGAACAGGCATTATTAGTCCCCAATGCCAAATTGAAAAGAGAGCCAAGATTACTATTTCTGGCCGTGTTCACCTCAGGAAGGAACCTTCTCAGCTTTAATGGGATTTTGCTATTGTTGGTTGCCTTCTGTTTGACACCAGGCCAGCAGGGTTGAAAATTGTTTAGAAAGCTGCATGAAATATAATAGAGCCCAAGCCATTTGCTGCAGCACATTCCAGCATGATGTTTATTTTGAAAAAAAAAAAAAAAAAAAAGGAAAAAAATTATTGTCCTTGGCAGTGAAAAAAAATCCCACTAACTTGACTCTCAGAACATATGCTTCTTGTTGCTGTTGTGCTTTCACAATGTGCTGCCAGGATTGGCACGTTATATACAGAAGTGATAAATCTAATACCATCTGTAATGATCTCCAGTACTTGTAGAAGCAGAAGTAGCAACTTTATTACAAGAAAACCAGGTGAGGGATGATACCAGATCAGATCCAAAGCAAGAAATCAAGTCCCACATTTGGTAAGAAAATGTGTTATCTTCATGTTCTGTGGCTCAGTGTTCCCATCTGTAAAATAGGGTCAGGTCCACATCTGTACCACACAAAGGAATTAGGGGAACACACACTCCCTGGATGTTGCTTTTGTGGGTGATGAGGGTCATCTGAGCCGGACTCAGCCTCTCCATGGCCGCAGGTGCACAGCCCTGCCCACCCCACCACCTGCCTTTCCCCAGCAGTGACTGGGCTCTGCTGTTGCTGCTGTTGCTTAGAGGGCAGTTTTCCTTTCTCCCCTTCCTCCTGTCC
Organism: Scytalopus superciliaris; assembly: GCA_013400415.1. Classification (NCBI taxonomy): domain Eukaryota; kingdom Metazoa; phylum Chordata; class Aves; order Passeriformes; family Rhinocryptidae; genus Scytalopus; species Scytalopus superciliaris. The sequence continues at coordinate 74,150 of VXBX01009195.1, forward strand.
CTCCACCATCAACTCATGTGAACACCTACCATGCTGCTCAGGATTCTCATCCTTGACATCCAGCATGAGAGTGGGGTTGGTGGGCTGAACTCTTGCTCAGCCCCGAATTCCCCACGGGTTTCTCTCTGCTCCTTATAGTACTGTTCTGTTCTCTGAATGCTGTCTTAAAATAATTATTAATGAAAGCAGAGTTGACTTTGGAGTGAAAGTTTCCAGTTCCTTGGAATTTTCAATGTGTAACTATCTAAGGGTATTGAAATGCAGGACATTTTTGGGATGAGAACAGAACCCAAAACCACATTTTCCCTCCAGGCCTCTTCAGAACCAGACCCACCTTTACCTCTTGTCTATTCAAGCCCTAAAGAAGCTGAGCAAAAAGAACAAAGCTATCCATCTTTAGAAAAATAAATAGAACAAGCAATCTTCAAAGCCTTCAGATGAGGATCCGTGCAACAATGTCAACGTTATCCCTGGGCAATAAACCAGAGCACTTCTTTGTTTATATAACCTAGTGTTTACTTCTATTTTAACCAACAAACATTGACTGATTGCATAGTCTTGGCTCAAAACCATCCTCCAAATAGTTAGAAATACAATTAGGCTATAAGGAAAAAAACCCCATGGCAGACACCAGCCAACATGTTTCCTCCACACAAAGTTGCCACCCACCTGCACGGAGCTGCTCGGACTCAGCCAGAGCAAAGCAGTGATTGCTTCCAGCAAAACCAATACCCAGGCCCCTACCTTGACCCAGGGCATTGGCCACTCCCAGTGCCTGCGCCCCTGGAGGTTCTCATGGAGCTGAGCTGGTGGGTGCAGTTCAGATTTGGTAGGTCATGGGTTAAGGATGATCCCGTACTGTATTTGCTTATCTCCCAGATCAGCTGTCCAGTGGCACTGGTGTTTTTAGGACAGCTCAGGTCTGAAACTGATCTCAGGTTGTCCCTGCTCAGAGAACTCCATGACATCCGCCTGACATGAGAGAAGTTTTGGGCAGACTGTGGGAGATGTTGCCCCTTCACCACAAGGCTTGGCAGCTTGGGTCCCACAGGAGGGTCCTCTCCCTACAGCCCCAAATGCCACCATGCAGGTCAGCCACTGGTTTCACAGCACAATAGGAAACAAACTGGTCCCAGTGTGACCTGTTGTGGAAAGTCACTCCTGACAGCTTGTAGACAGCCCCCTCAGCCCCAACAAAACCCATCCTAATTGTCACCCCTGACAGGTACTGGCAGTGAGGTATTTGGACACATGAGGGTGAAGTTTATGGGTCCCAAGCAGAAGTGTCCAGACAATGCCCAGGTCCCCATTTTCACCCCTCAATAAACTCTGAAACTGACTCAAGAAGTGAAATGTTCAGAGACTGTAAGTTAGGCAGAAAATAATCTGTGTCTGCAAGCCTGGGGGATCTCCTCTGCACCCTGGTTATTTCTTCACATAGAGCATTTGTCTTCTCACCAACCTTTTTATTTTTTTCCTCTTCATGCTGTGAAATGTTCATTGTCTCCTGCTAAGGACAGTTTGATAAGGATCTTGCTGAGAGTGGCTTTTAGGAAAACCCATTGCTCCAAAAAGGAACCAACCATTGTAGAGCCAGCACTTCAAAGTTATATCAGTATCTTGGGGTTTTTTTTCTATCAAATAAATAAATAAAATGAAGATGAACAATGTGTTTCCATTTAAGGAGGAGTGTGGGAAAATCCAGGTCTCAACAGACTGGGAAGTGGAGTGGTATATGCTGACTAAGAGACTGGAAATAGCATGGCTGTCAATTGGAAGAATTCAGGGTTGAATAGTCATGTCAGGCAGGCAATGTCAGATGGGAACCGTGGCCCCAAACCTGTTCATTTGAACTCATCAGGATTCACATGAGAAAACACACATTGACTCCACATGTTGCTTGTGGTTTCAGGGGAAGTTCAGGGCTGGACCATCCCTGCTGCCAAGCCAGCACAAGCAAGCACCAACTCAGACACTGTAGAGCTACAGTTCCAGCATGGGAGATCACGTAGATTGTATGTCCCACATTGTCCTGCAACCAAAGCTGGTGACAGCCCTTCCCAAACCCCCTTCCTTGTCTTCAGACAGCTCTGAGTGGGAGCTTACACCTTACTCTTCAACCTAATCATCCTTGCAGCACTTCTGTTTATATTTGAGACCAAGGTTCTGGATGACAGAGGGACTACAGGTCGCTTTGCCTTCACAAAGGCATTTTCTGCTCTTCACTTGGTATTGGCTGACATGTGCCCAGCCTCAGCTGGGTGCCTCCTCAGGTCTAAGAAAATGCAGGGTTTTTTCAGCATGACCTGTTGTCAGGATGGCAGTTGTTCCCCCTTCTCTCCTTTCACTCCAGGATGGGGGTGGTTCAACTGCAGGCAATCTGTGTGTGCCATGTCTCCATCCTGCACTGCCAGTGCCCCCAGTTCAGCCCAGGCATCAGGGATAGCCCAAGTATCCTTCAGTGTTTTCTTTTGTGGATAATTACCCTTTTTCATTTTTTTATTAGCTGTTGAGGAAGGGAGAAAAGAGCAAGAGAGATCCCATCCTTTGGTGCTGTGGGACTTGGTGCTGTTTTAATAACAACAAAATATTGAAAAGGGAAAAAATTTGCAGTATATCAGCATGTTTTTAAGGTTGGTGGGAAAAAAAAGACCTCTAGTCCCAGTGGTATCAGTGAAGAAAACTTCCATTGGATTCTAGTTCTTAAAAAAAATGTCTGAGTCATGCAGAAAGTGCTGGGCTTGGGTAATGTGTGGTTACTGGAGTGCTCAGGGAGGGGGAAGGGAGACACACGTCCAACCCAGAGCCTCATCACAGCCTTATGAAAATTAACATGTCTGTGAAAATGTGTTTTCTAAGAGGTGGGGGGGACAGCCTGCATGCCCAGGGGGAGAGGGGAAAAGAGGGGAGGAGAGGAAGGGATGCTTCACTTCCCTCTCAGTCCAAACCTTCTAAATTCAGCCCTTCATTTGCCAAAGAGAAGAACTAGAAATCCCACTCCACCTGGTAAGATCATTTTTTCCCCAAGTTGTCAAAGTCTGGAAAATGGGTGTCTCTACTACAGGAATTTTTCTGAGTAGGGGATGACAGAACTTTATTCCCTTTCCCACTATTTTATGGATATTTACAAGAGTCCTACAATCTGTACCCACAAGAAATCCTGCTTTCCAGAGGCAGGATCAGGCAGAGATCTGCGGGAGCCGTTGACCGATGAAGGGGACCCACGAGGAACCACACGCACTCGGGAGTAGTGTGCTCCAAGAGACCCTCCATACCTGCAGGGAGAGGGTGCTAAGTACATATACATTCACATACACATACTCCAGCATGAGCAAAGGGCAGCACCACAACACAGAGCTCAGAGCACCACACAGTCACTTTGCTCAAAGGACAAATCCAGGATGATGAAAGAGAAGGAATACATTCAAATGCTTCACTCTTTTCCACAAAGAAGCTTCTTCGAAGGTAGAGAAAAACACAGAGGGGCACAGCAGGGGAGGAGGGATCTGTGTGTTGCTGGTTCAGCTGGATTATGGTAGATCCCCCCTGTGGATTGCATGCTGTTCTCTTGCCATGGCTCTGCAGCAGAAGGCACTGTCTCTCCCCTCTCTGGCTGAAATGACAGTAATGACAGGAACAATCTCTTCTCTCAGGATGCTCTGGAGAAGCCACCCACCACTTCATTGCGGAGACATGAGCCCAGAGCAGTCTGCCAGGTCCTTCAAGTCTTCACAGATGGCATTTGTTTCTTACTATGGTTTAGCATCCACCATAATGTTGCTTTTGGTTTGATGGTTAAATGAAAACATGGACTTCCCTGTAGCTGTGTGACTTAGGAACTCACTCCTCAGACTCAGGCTTACTGCTGGCGTCTTAATCTACACCCATGTACAAGTGAGCAGGGATTTCTCTTGCTTCTTTACCAAAACCATCAAATTTTTCAGGTTTTCATTAAAACAAAAATGCCTTTGTTAAATACAATTGAAAGACAAACTTTTTTTTTTAAATCAGCAGTTCCCAGGGACATGAATTTTCTCAGTAGTTCCATGGACAGGATTGTGAGTGAGAAAGATACGTGTTCTAATCAGTGTCCCTCAGCCAGGCCAGGTGGAAGGAAGATGTTTTTTCTATGGCTTAAAAAAGGTCTTTTCCCCAAAAGGAGCTGGTGATAGTGGCTGCTTAACCCAATAGAATCCATCGGTGATAGTGGCTGCTTAACCCAATGGAATCCATCACCAAGGGACTGAATCCTCCAGCTTTCTGAAACATTGGACCTTCAGGGCATGACAAAATGAACAACTCCAAAAGGAAACAGACAGAATCACCATCCCCTTAAAAGCAAAAGCCAAACTAACAAAAACAAATAAATGAGTGAGCTTTTGCCTGTTACCCACAATCAGGCCTAGGATGGAGCTCCCTGAGATCTGGATTCAGCCTTGCTACTCTCAGAATGAACACAACTAGAATATCAAGTTGGAGTCGTCTCTCTAAATATGCTGCAAATCCCTTCACAAAGAGAAACACATCATAATCCTTCTATTCATGACTGTCCCTCCAAATTTAAACGTGTTTAAAAAATAAATAGGGCAGGGGTGATGTGCGAGAACAGCTTGCTACTTTGCTTTTTTTATTTATTTTTTTTAAAATCAATAAAACAGCCTTAAAGAGGTCCACTCGAAGGAGTTCTGTTCATTTATTTTTCTTGGAAACTTCCAGTCTTCTTAACTGCTTTTAGACACAGAAGAGGTGAATGATTAAGTTGAAACTATTATCTTTGCAAAGAACATCTTTGCTGGCTGCTGGCCAAGAGGAGAGGAAAAGTGAAATGAAATAAACAGGCTGGAGCTATTGTGTCCCTGACGAGTCCCTGTGGTGAGGTGCTGGGAAGCCTGAAGAAGTTAAAAGGAGGTCCCTGGGTGGGGACTGTTAATGAGGCAGGGCACAATTTGGAAGAAAGTTTTTTCTGGCCAGAAATATGAGCATTTGAATAACTTAATGTGAGACGAAATCAGCCCTCATATTAACCGGTGCCATTCAGAGCTGCAGCGTGCTGGTGGCCAGTCCTGCCAGCTGTGGCTGCCAACTTTCTTTCCTCAGTCGCCCCTCCAGAACATGAAAGCAAAACCTTTGCCAGAGAAGGCTATGAAATAAATTAAGCTTTGCAGTGCCCTACTTCACGAGTAGGCATAATGTCCACTACTCCTTCTGCTGTCTCTGAACAGCTGCAGTGCTCGGGGGCTGCAGGCAGGGAGAGGGACTATGTGGCACTGGGCAGCAGCAAGGTCAGCAGCAGGCATGCTCTCTGCCCCTGGGACATGCACTGCTGTGGGTTAACACAGGAGATGTGTACTTGCTGTACTGGCTTTGTACCTGGCTGTGCCACCAGCAGGTGGTTTATCAGTCAGTAATAACCTGTGTGTCCAGTTTTCAGCTGACATGTGAACTTTGGGCAGACGCTGCCACGTGAGTTTGGGAAGAATTAAAGTCCAGTGCATGAAGAGGTGAGGATCTCATAGCCTGACTCCTGGGGCTCCAGCAGTTGTGGTTACTGCTGTCTCTGAGACTCCAAGGCTCAAGGATAGCACTGAGGCACTGCTGCATTGGCATCAGGGAAGCTCAGGGACACATCCAGCTGTTGGTGCAGGAAGACATGAGCTCTCGGGCTCTGCAGCTGTCTGGGGGGACAGTTCACACCCCCCAGAGAGGGGCTCACTGACATGAGACTGCTCAGGAAAGGGCTGTGCCAAGGGACCAGTGGTCAGCCAGACTGCTGGCCTCAACACAGACACAGACGGAGATCAAACTTGCTGTCTCACTGGACATATCCTTACAAAAAACCAAGACAAGTGAGCATTTAGAGAGGTTACAAACACTTTGTTACAGCTCTATCTGATTCAGCAAAAATTACATGATGTCCTGAAAATGAGGTGATTAAAAAGACCTAAATAGTTAAATCCAGCTTTATTTTCGGACTTTAGACTGTGAAATTAACTTGTCTTGAAAAGAAACGTGAGATGGAAAATACCTACTTATTTATTACTCCAAAGGTGTTATTATAAGCAACACTTCAACATCTTGCGCAGGACAGAGATGTCAGTAAGTCAGTGGACAGAGTGGTGAGATTCCTGTAGGCAGTTACATGAGATGCACATATTGAAGCTGCTCTGAACATTTCTCTTATTGGCTAATTTAATTTGAAAAAATGATCAGTAAGGTATTGCAAATTGTCCTTGGACTTGACTGAGCCAAGGGAAAGCTTGAAATTACCACCATAGGCCCATGTGTCTCACGTGCCAATTGATATTTGCTTTGGAATCATCCTGCTTGATTAGTTTAAAAAAAAAAGAAAAATAAAAGGCAAAAAAAGGCCAGAAGTAACATTTACGTCACAAGTCACATCTGCTTCTGTAATTACTTTCCTGTTGGCTGTTTTCAGCGGAGAAGGAAACCCGACAGAACTGGTATCCAACAATGGATTACAATTCCCTCCTTGAAATCTCCAAGTTTTCTGAAGGGGGGAAAAACCATGGTGCACAGCTGATCCTCAGCATGTTGCCGTGAGGACAACAGAAAAATCAAATGCTTGGCTTTGACAGCATGTTTACAAATCACTCTCCAGGAAAGGAAAACTTAAAAAATCTTCCCTGTGAACTTCCTACGTGCGTACGTAGCCCCACGTGGCAAAACAATGCCAAAGTCACCTGCCAGGCCGAGATGCTGGAGAAGAGGAAAACTCATGAGAACCTAATGGTGCCGGCTCATTGAGGCTTAATCTTTGAGCCACATGCAATCAAAAGACAAACAGTAAGGCAGTAATAGTGGTGAAAGCACTTGTGTGCAGAACAATAGCACAGAAGCCAGGACAAGGTGTTTAAATGTGGGTCACTTAGAAAAGAGCAGAAAACTTGGCAGACTACACAGAAAAAAATTCAGGGTAGTGCAAGTAATTTCCAAAGAAAACATGCAACATGCACAAATTATCTGATAGGTGAGAAAGGGTGGGTTCTCTGCAAGAGTGAAAATGAGGGAAGATGCAAAGACTCTTTTTACTATATGCCTTAGATTGGATGAGCTAATAGATAACTTCCTTTGTCTCCTCCAGAGCAGAAGGAACAAGAGGGAGCATCTGTTCACCAGAGCCAGGATTTTCTTTGCTTGGATTTGAGATCTCAGTAGGTAAATCCTGAATTATTTCAGCACTAAGGCACAGAAAATCCTTATTCCACTACTGCTGCTGCATATTCTGGTAGTGATATCATCTTTCAAGCCTGGATGCCCTCTTGGTGCTGCAGCAGCAATCTGTTTGGACACCAGATGCTCTGTGTAGATGTCCTGAGCAGGGCTGAGCTCACCCTGAGCATGCTCAGCCCCTCACCTCACTGCTGCACAATGGTAAAAGGTTTGTTTTCCTTCTCTGCACAGTGGGAACAACACAAGTTTTATATGTTTAATTCTTTGATGGCATTTGGTCCTGATAGTTGTGGGCATCCACAGCCCTTGCTGGCTCAGCCTGCCAGGAAGAAGTTTTGGCTGCATCTCTGTCAGCTGTTGGGAGAGAGCTGCTGTGACTTTCCCAAGCAGATGGAAAAATGATCTGCCATGAGCACTGGATCCGGACATTCAGTATGACTGTTAATGCCAAATCCGTGGGGACCGATTTCTGTGCTATGCCTGTCAAGCCCAGAGCACCAGTCCTGTTTCATTCATCTTTATTTTCTTTCTCTTCTTAAAGAAAATCTAAAAATCATTCCAAAATTATTGTTTTAACAGACATCTGATAAATCAAACATCATAAGGGGAGATCACTGCTGTTCCCTGAGTCAAACACATTCCTGTATTTCCTGGCCAAGGATGGTGACCATCAGGACAAACATTGAGCCTGAAGTCAGAGAGCAGCAACAGGGTCTCCATCTGGACTAATTTTATAATGTTAGAACAGTTCTCCTCCAGCAGCAGCCACTGCCTGCTAATATAAAAATACTTGTGAGAAAAAGCAATACATTTTATGAGGTTGGTAGGAGGGAAAAAAGCTCTATCCAATAATTCCATTAACTTTTATGAATATCTCTAAAGATATTTATTTTTATAACAACATGATGCAGAGAAATAAAACTCGAGTTTCTTGACACTTGCAATTATGATTTCTCACTAGAGGCAAGTCCAGAGTGTCTGTGGCCAAGCCTTGCTCACTTTGTTCACGTGAAGAGCAGCTCTGAAAACCTGAGCCTGTGAGAGGAAGGGTGGCCCTGTGGCTGGCCCATGCTCATGTTTTGGCTCTGCTGAAGGCTCCCTTATGATCTTCTCTACATCACTGCTTTGTCCTGAGGATGTTCAAATCTGCTCCTGGAGTACCTACATGGACTGAGGTAACCTGTCCCACTTTAGGTCCTAGCTTCCAATAAACAGAAGTCATCTTTTGCCTGAAAATTTAGTATTTCTATCCAATTAGTACTATGTACCCTCTCTTGGCTTAGCATTCCCACTGCCCATCCAATGCCAGCCCCTTTCAAAATCCACTACATTGCTGTCCTTCACTATCTCCTGGGGCAACGAGCTGCTTAACTGAACTCACCTCATATAAAAATACTTCCTCTGATCTGTTTTGAATTTACCACCTTCTAATTTCATTGAATGCCCCCTTTGTTCCAATGTCATAAACCATGGTCCCACCAATCTATTTATTATTTTCCTTCCTCTCTTAAAAAACTCAAGCTACATTGTGGAAGGAGAAAGACAAAAACAAAACAAAACACACACACAAATTTTAAAAAGCTTCCCAGGAAATTGTTCTAATGAAAAATGATTATACTTTATGGCATTGCCTTGCCGATCTCTACAGCTGTTACAAACAAAACCAGGCTGTTGCTGTTTGGAGAGAGGCATCATGTTAGATCCACACATGTGGTTAAGGCAGCCCAGATATGCTGGCATGGGAAGGGCAGGTGCTGGGGAGCAGAGAAATGGGGGCACTGGCTGAGGCTGTGCCCACAGGCACCAGCACCAGCGGCATCTCCAGCACTTTCAGCACCAGATCTAGCCATTTGTTTGGATTTGAGGCTGCCATGGGCAAACCCTGAGGTATTTCACCACTGCACTTCTCACCCAGCCACCACTACGAAAGAGAAGGTTCCTCACTTCCCAAACATGTTCTGATGCTTGCAAGTGCACTTTCATAAACCCAATAGGAAAAGACAAAAATATTCTGATGGGTGAAAGCTCCTCAGCAGACTTCCAGCAACAGCTGGGAAGCAGCCGGTCAGCCAGGGTGCCTGTGAGGCTGCTGTGACAGGTGGCTCCTGCCCCGTGCTGCTCTGGGGATGTGCTTTACCATACAGTTGCTGCAAGATGTGGAACAGAAGATCCCTAGCCCCCTCCCTAGATAGAGTTCCATCCTGCATCATGTGTGCTTTCAGCTGCATTTTAAAGCAGGGCTGATTTCTCTGTTGATATTCCACCCAGTGACCGTGCAGTTCCTACTGGGAGGGCCTGAGAAGCCCACAGAAGCTGAGTGACATGGGCCAGCACACACAGGAGCACTGGGACCAGTCTCAGTGTTGGTGCAAGCAAGGTGATCCAACTGGTCCCTTCTGGGCTTTTAGAGTCCAAGGGGATGAGTGGAGGATACCTGCTCAGCCTTGGCAGCAGACACTTGTCCCTGACCACCCAGTCCACCATCCAGCTCCTGGCCAGCAATGTGGCCATAAAACACCAAAACACTTGAAGTAACAGCTACACCTTTCAGCAGTAAGCTAAGGGACAGCCAAGAGGGAAAGGGATCTGCTCACTTCTTGTTTCAGGCTGGTTACAGACTTGGACTTTTGACAACACACTGATTTATATTAGGAACACCACATTCTTCCCTATCACAAAAGCCTGCTTGCCTTATGTCTTCTGCCTTCCTTTAAACAAGTGGAACAACAAAATCTCAAATTCTATCATGCAGCTTCTGGAGCCATTTCACAAGAGATATTTCTCATCAACTTAAGCAGCTGCATCCTCCCATCATCCAGAGGCTCCCAAACACCTGAGCAAGAAGAAGACCTGGCTTATTATTCCCTGAGCAACAGCCCCCAGGCATTCACAGTTCTGATGTTGACCTCAGAGCACCAACTACCACTTGTCCCCAGTCTAAGGCCACAGACTACTGGGACAATGGAATAATCACAGCCCTTTTGCCTGCTTCACTCAGCCTGTCAGCAAGGACCACTTGTTGAGGTAGGCCTGGGCACCAGGGGCAGAAACAGCAGCTTCTCACCCATCTCTGGCTGGAACAAAAAGCATGGCTGGTTCTTCTTAAGGGCTCAACCCAGAAACTTCACCTCACACTTCCCTCCCTGTAACAAGAGAGGTACAGCTTCTGCTTCTCATCCAGGCTGACATAATTTAGGTTTTCCAAAGGTACTAAGCAGCTTTGAAGGGTTCAGAGCAAAGCATGCAGGGAACAAGCATGGTGCAACCAGGCTGTTCAGGTATTTGTAAATTAGGAGAAAACACCCCCCACGATTATCTCAGGACATTGTCCCCTACACTGAAGACAAAGCTCCCTTTGCTGGAATGGCCGACGTGTCTCTTCAGGGGAAAGAGGATCTGCCTCCTCCCTTTGCTTCCAGTGATTGAGATCCCAGAGGGCAGGACGTGCCATGCATGAGAACAGCACATATTCTGCTCAGTACAGTGCGCTGGGACTGTCCCCCACTGCAGGGAGGAAAACAACTCAAGGCAGCTCCATTTTAACTTCAGGAAGATTCGTATTTCAGGCAGGATAATTTTTTTTACTGGTTGTTGTGTGTCTCTGCAGCTCTTGCCCCCATTGTGAGGGAGAAGCTCCATTACCACCAGCAAATCGTCCAACTCCAGAGGAATATCAGAGGCAGGGTACAATGAATCTATCTCTCTGTTTCTCCAGATCAGTGGAAGTTTATTTGGGGCTGGGGGGTGCTGTGTCCCTCCAGACTAGGGCAGCAGGCTCAGCCCGGAGCTGGGCTCTCCTCACGGTACCCGACTGCCCTCTACCCGAGAGCGAGAGATGCACAGCGTGCGGCTCTCTCGGCAGCCGCCCTCTCCCTATCAACAACACTATCAACTACAAAAAGTAAGAATAAACGCATCCAGCCCTCAGGACATACCCTCTTTAGTTTCTCAAGACTCATGCCACAATGCCCCGAGTAAGGAAAATGTGCCATTGCAAATGTTTATAACGTCTGATTTAGTGTTACGCAGTCTCTCCCAGCCATAAACCAGAACAAATACTCCCAAGATTTATGACATCCTTCCCTCCAAGGCTTAAGCAATTGTACTTGATTAATTCAGCAGTTAAACAGCACCGAGCAGAAGCATGATAATTTTGTATCCAGGATTCCTAAGACACATTCTGTTTTCCACAAGGATTTAGGTCTAAAACTAGAAAGATGAATCTTTAAATATGTACTTATCCATGTGCATGGGATAATATGCAATGGATGTTTCCTCCTTGCAGAGAGATGGAGCTGAGTTTCTTCTTGCTCCCTGACATTAGGAATTCCTCATCACTTTTTGAGGCAGTAAATACCTGTTCCTCAGCTTACATTCTGGAGAGGACAAGTATTCACAAGCTTGCCTTACTGCAGTGTAATTTTAAGCGAAAGAAACATTTCTTCAGTACCATTGTTAGCAGGAGTTAACAATGACGGAGACCTTCTGGTGCATTTCTCCTGTAAACACAAGCAGTGTGAAGAAATTTCCCTCTGCCTGAACCCAGATTTGACTCAATTCTGCATCCTCTTTCACTCTGTGAAAGAGTTTTTAAAGTTTATTATTTCCTTTCTCTGCATGAAGATCTCACAACAAAGTCTCCATGAGGAAAGATTCCATCATGTTGCTAGCATGTTGGTGCCAGAGAAGAGGTGGTTCCCCTCCAGAAAGTCACTGGGAAAACAAAGACCAAGAGTTTCTTGCACGTTTCCTCAGGACCTCTCAGCGCAGGTCTATCCATATGACAAGAGCTCTTCAAATGCCAGCTAGGAAACGTCAAAGGGAGCTAAAAGAAAGCAGGGGGCCTTCTCTCCTTCATGGCTTCTTCTGGAGACCCATTCTGACCTGAGAGACCTGAGTGTCCAAGAAAAGGTGTAAGCCAAGGAAGAAAACAAATCTTTTGCATACAGTTAATTTTTGGAAGCAGAACCAGAAAGGAGGACTTGTGGACATCATGCTGGCCTAGAAGTGCTAGAGCAATTGAAAATAGCAAGCCTATTCTTTATCAACACCACAGTGAGCAGTCTACTGGATAGGGTGTACTTCAGTTAACTATAATGTACAGAATTTATTGCAAATTAAACTGTTTACTGTACAAGGCAATTTCCAAGTACTGCCATGCTCACAAAGTTTTTTACTGCTGATTTTTCAAGTATTAAAAAACCATCAAAGCAATATTAATTGAATGCTCCCTATGCCCTTCTATATCCTCAAAGACATTTACACATCTTCAAGTAATCAAGAAAAATGGCCTAGATTGTTTGAATCTGATGGGCCATTACTGTTCTACAGTACCTACTGGAAAACGCATGTTAATAGTGCTTTGACAGTAATGTATTTGAAGCTACACGAAAAAATCATGGAGTGTATAGACTAGTGCTTCAATTCATTTGAAATATAGCCTAGCATTTGTCTTGGCTGCATTAACAAGGTCTGTTTTACCAATACATTTGTATTTATGATGACTAAGGGCAGATTATAGTTGTTAAAATTTGTCCTCCTGACATGAAAACACTACTTTGTCATTAATACATTTTGTAGCATAAACTATGATGTCAGGTCAATGTAAAGGGTAAAAACTTTCCTAAAGTATGCACACATCATTTTTTTTAAAGCTATTGAGCCTAATGGAATAACAAAGGTCATAATAACAAACCATTACAGCTTTGGTCTTGGCAACCATGTCCACAGAAGAATCCTCCAAGAAACAATCATCATTTCTCCAATGTTATGGCATTAGGACGACAGGAATGGTTCACAAATGAGTCATGTGAGCCCAGAAACGCAGTAGCTATGTGAAAGCTGAGCAATCAATTATTCATTTGTTTACTGAGAGCTTTCTCAGCCGACATTAACCAGAACTTCTTAAAAAGAAGAACTTTACAGCTGTCCTTGGCTGTCCCGTGAGGCTGTGCTCAGAGGCTGAAAAGATTGCTTAATTTTACTGCAAGTAATCTGCTATTTTTATTGAAATAAACAACAACATATGGACTAATTACCTGGGCTCAAGCTGAGACCCTGCAGGTGTCAAAATATCGAAGATCCAGAGTTGAGTTGATGATAAGATGGAAGAACCAGGCAGAGGGAAGGACATTCAAGCAACCAAAATCTAGCTCTTGCTCCAAATGCAGTACATGGAATTCCAAATAAGCATTCCTGTGCATGGAGTATTGAGGATACATATACACATTTTTGTGGTATTAATGCATGTAATTAATCTGCTGTGATTGAACTACATTTTTCTCATTTAGTGATTGTTTACCCCGGACCCTTAAAAAGTTGTTAGACTGAAACATTTTCAATCACTAATGAGTATGATCACACCTTCAACTCTCTAATATATGTTATTTTTGCCTTTTTTGGTACAAAAGACACATCCAAGCCAGGGAAAACTGCCATGCAAAAGGAACTGAGAAAATCTGGACATAAACATAGTGCAATTAAATGCAAAGCAAGCTCAGAAAAAGAGTTGATCTGAGTGGAAGTTAAAAGAATTTTTTTTTGTACACAGTTTCCTCTATAATGCTAAAGCCTGTTAGGAACACTAAAGCTTAGGATAAATGCAGACAGCAGAAAAATATTTATACATGGGACTCCACCCGATTCCTTCTGAACTCCATGAATATTTTAGATGAAACAAAATTAAGAAAAACCTGAAATAGTAAAATCCTTCATGCTGACATTCCCATTGTGTTCAGGCTGAGTTCTCAAGACGCTGCCCCTGATACCGAAAGAGAGGCAACTGTGGAGTCGGAAATTTTGTTTCTTTTCAAAATTGCTAGCAAATCAAAACCCCTACCTTAACCTTCTGGTATTTACCCTGATCAATCAGCCTCACTTTAAGTCTGTGTTCTTTTTCTGATTAAATGCCAAAAACCTGTGCATATTTTAAGAAACATATCACCCTTTACATTGGCCTGCATCTACTTCTAAGGGCAGTAAAAACTACAGTGTTTTAACAGTATAACTTATGGCTGGACATGATCTTACAGATCTTTTCCAACCTAAATGATCCTATGATTCTTTAAAAAGCCTGTTTTATTTCTAGGGTTTGTACAAAGAATTCAGACTTTGGCAAGAAGGATTTGAGTGGTGGTGAGGCAGTGTAGTGAGATCCGCTTGCTGAAGAAGGAAGGGTCTCACTTTTCATGCTTCTTTACCATTTCCAGAGAGCATTTACTTACCCATCCCATGCATGTTTCTTCAACCCACTGTCCCTCCTCCATTGTTTATAAAAACAACGGAATAAAACCCACAAACCCCAGTACTTAAGGAAAAAGCAGCTGGGATTGCTGGAGTGCCTTGCTAGCCAGGGAAGGCTTGGAGGAGACCCAGAAGTCTTGCTTTTACTTCTTCCCCTAATTATGCCTAATGATACTGACACTTCAGATAGTTTATTGCTAAGCACAGCTTCATCTTCCTACTTTATGAGGAAAGCAAGTATCAGTCCACCCATGTCAGAGATAAAATACAGGAGGCTCAGAAAAGCTGTGCAGGGTCACTTCAGGCAGAGCCAGGAACAGAATCCCTGTCTAAACAAAAGTCTCACCCATTTCACTCCACTGCTTTCCCCTAAATTATTATGCCAATCCTGTGAGCTATAGGCTGTCTGTAGACAGAACACCACTTGTCTGCTTTCACTAACAGGCAAATGAAGAGATAACCATTAACAAAACAAACAGCGAATGAGTATTGGCTTTTCTGCATTAGCCACTATGAAGAGCAAATGCAGGAGAACTGGGAAATCCTAACTCCCATCAAGCAGATACTGCAAGAAAATAGATGGATAAAATGTGCATCATCCCCCTTCCAATACATTTATCTTTGTGACCATGGGCTTCTTCTAAAGACACTTAACTATTTAATATGAAAGTCTGCATAGAAGGAATTTAATAAGTTTTGCTTTTGATAGACATCTCTTTAAAAGAAATAATCTTTTTTTTAAAGTATGTGACTATTGGCTGAGAATTGTGGTTTGTTTTGTTTGGTTGTGTTTTGTGGCTGCACACATGAATCGAGGGATGAAGTTACCCAGATTACATGCAACATAAAGGCCAGGAGCTGATCAAAATGAAAAGCCATACCATTAAGTTACACATATCTAGATATCATTTTTTAAAAAATCTGATTTATACAAACTTCTTATCATTTCAGTTGATTTGAGCTCCTATAAATGAAATACATTGGAAATACACACACTTAGTGGAAACACTATTCATTTGCACAAGGTCTGAGCTGCTTATTCAGATCAAAGAATTAAGTAGTCATTAAAAAATGTAAAAATTCCAAACCCAAGAACTTTAATATCTGAGTTACAGTATTATCCGCAACAAACAGTATCTCATTTTATGCAGTTATTGGAAAATTGATCACATACATGAATTAACTTTCAATAGTAATAATAACAAGACAGTATTATTTCTATAAAATTCTAATAGGTTAATGGAAACAATAATGCTACACTAATGCTGCTACACTGGCATGAAGGTAAAGATCTGCCTTCACTTGCTTTGCTTCAGACTGCTAAGTGGCCGTAATGTAAATGAAATCCCCATCTTCTGGTTTCTCTCACCTTTCCATACCTGTTTGTCAGAGATGATTAAGCCTTCCCTGGTACTCTGACTGCTCTTTTCCAGCAGCCCAGTTCAAGAAAGGGTTGATTGTATATGGCACAGCAGTGATACAGCAGCAAACAGCTGCTGCCCCAACATACTCTTCCTTTGGAAACCAGCACTAATGCATCACCGCCCCCATTGCCATGTTGCGTGCGGGGTTCTGACTCTGGGAGATCCTAAATCTGCCACCACAATGCAAAGCTTAATTTTGGATTTCCTCCCCAGAACAGTTTCCAGACTCCTTTTGAAAAAGGTTGATCCTCCAATCACAATAGCAGAATCACCAGGTTTCAAATGCTGACACAGTATTTCTTTAAAAACCTTGTTGCTAAATCACACTGCCTCTTCCCTCCTTTCTCCTGCACAGAGTTGTGCTCACAGACAGAGCCACCTTTCCTGCTTTAGGGTTCTGTAAACAGGCAGTGGTGGGGAGGCTGCAGGAGGACACATCTCCTTTTGGCACTTGCACAGAGGTGCATCAAGCTCCAGCTCACTGCTCACTGGGTCTGAGGATCAGCTGAGAAGGCAGCAGGGCCCAGTGCTGTGGCACTTGCTCTCTATCACCTTAGCACCTGCTGGAGTATTTGTGCCTTTAGGAAAAGCAGGTGAAAACAAGGTCTTCTTGAAGTCAGTGGGAGCCTGAGGAGGGATTGTCCATCACCAAATATGTGGCTCATGCATGTTATTAAGAAAGAGGGCAACGAGCAACCACATGAGCACTGCTGAGCAAAGACAAAGAAAAACCACAAGGACAGATTAGCAAACAGGGACAGACAGGTGGTGAGGAGAGCAAATAAGCAAAGACTATTGCAATACAGATACTGATGCTCAGGACTGAGTAACTTGCACAGCTATTTTACAGCATTCCTTCTGCTTGAGAATAATTTTTCATGTCATTGTCCAAGCTATAATTGCACAGAAAAGAAAATAAAACCATCCCATCCCTCTCATCTCACCTAACTGTTCTAGTTACATTGGTCTGCTAGAAAAAGTACAGTAAACAAGAACTGCCTTCCCTGTCATATTCCTTCTGCTTCATTACTCTGCCAACCAGATAAAACACATGATCTAAACTATAATTCATAATCATTTCAGGACAGTTGTTCTATAGGAAGGAGTAAGCTTATGTTGTAAAGAAAACTTGAAGATTAAAATTCAATATATAACCTGGTGACATGGGAGGAAAGAGTAAAAAAAGTTTGGGAAGTCACAGGACCTGTATATGAGTAATATTTTTCCAGAGGTCAATGCGATGCAAAACACAACTCAGAAAGGAAAATTTCAGAAATATGGGTTCAGGGAAAAAAAATATTTTCAGATAGCTGCAAGAGAAAATGTATTCCCTTGCTCAGTTTGTTATTGGGAGCCTGAATTCCTCCCACCCAACTAACAAGATTGTTTTCTTCATAGTTAGGGTAATGACAGAGGCATCTCTTCAGAGTGGCTTGGCCCCACAGTCTGCTAAATACAGATTTCTCTGCTGGACCCTGCAGCTACATGGGAAGTTTTCTGGAAGTCACATTCATATTGAAAAACATCTCCAAGCAGCCAGCACTTTAAGAGAGACCCTCACTAGAAGTGAAAACAGTACCACTAAAAGTTAAATGGCCATTAGAAAAGTAGAAACACTGTCTCTAAAGCACAGATTTTAACTGGCACTTTTCTTTCTCCAGCAACAAAAGGTATCACAGTACAATGTATTTGTAATGTTTTTTGGGCTATTCCCAGCTCGTCACTAGAAACCTCTCAATTGGTACCAAGAGAACAGGATGATTCCTGGATTTGCAAGGAACACAGAGGTGTATGTGGGAGAATTTGTAGGGCCACAGGTATGAGTGGCCTCTTTCACCAGTTTTATTAGACATTTTTCCCTACAGTCCACTAAGTGAATTGAAATGCTCTAAAATAAGAAAAGCACATAAAATCTTAAACTGTTAAAGACTGATTTTCTTTCTTTTGAAAACAATGGCAAAACTTCAACTGATACATAGGGCAGGCATTTCAACACTAAAACAACCAATGGTGCATTTGTGGTCATGCCACAAGCAGCATATGAGAGTTCTTCAGCACAGCCAGAAGAGTCACATTTCCACCAATACCAAACTACCTGCACAGCAAGGGGAGCAAAACTCCCTGAAACATTCAGCCAAGGGTGATCTGAGCTACAGTAACAGCAACAGGTGAGCCAACAGGTTTTCTATTCAAATGTGGTTTTATAGTGTATTTATACTTTATCTATGATTTAAGTTCTTAACTTTTGTATTTATTTAAAAAGCAGCAGAACTGTCAAACAGCTGACAGTAGGAGTAAAATACATCTTTACTCCTTGAACATCTGGAAAAGAGAATAGTTTGCTGACAACTGTAGAACTAGCACAGATTTAGGACACAGTGTTGCCAAATGCAAAGCTCCTTCAGGCATGAGTGAAGGATCCTCAGCTGGATCTGTGCTTCAGGATGCAGTCCCTTGAATTAATGATTCCCTTTCCTGGAAACCTACACTTCTTTATAATTATAGGAGCTTAAAGTTGATGCATAGTCCTAAGACAGGCTAGAGAGCTCATGCTGAATTCCTTTATCTGGAAGAAGTTTATGAGTTTTGTAAGATGGTCAAAAATAGGCAGAGTTCTTTTTATTTGCACCAAAGTCCTTTATAGACACAATTCTCATTTACCCACACAGACATCCTAGTGAGCAGGTACGTGGAAGCAGATCACATCAGGGCTTCTTGGATGTAGACTCCAGCTGGAACAGGTCTCATAGCAGAAGTGCTGTGTTTCCAATGCTGCATTTTTGTATAAAATAACCCAGTAACACAAACAGTGATGCTCCTGTGTGGTGAGTTTATCAGGCTAATCAGCTCAGGCAAAAAAGCAGAGCTTTGAAGGATGCAGCACAAATTCCCAAAGTATTGTACCACAAAAACATCTTGAAGAAAGGGAAAGACAAAGCTCACCTGTAGCACACTGAGCTCTCAAGTCAAATTCTGCTCACCTTATTCAGATGAAATGATTCTTCAGCTTCAGGTCTTGCTCTTGGAGATACTGGATGTATAGGTCCTTAGGGCTTACAAACCCTTGACTTTAATAGTTCAAAGATGATAACTAGAAAGGCCAGTGATTAAGACTATGTCTATTCAAATGAAGAGCTACTGAACTGTGGAACATCAGGAATCACAAAAAAAGAACAAAAAAGGAATAAATAACTAAAAGCAACTTCCAGTAGAAATTAAGGGTGAAAATGTACCATATTGAACTGTGTTTTGACAAGTATAAATGATAACTGAAGCGAAGCAACACAAGTTTGTTGTGCTCTATGGATGTGAGGCCAATTCATCTTTTCATTGTGTCCGCACATTACAGATGCCCTGGACTGTTTGGGGGTTTTTTGGTTGTTTGTTTGCTTTGTTGGTCCCAGAAGGTGCAAGGAGAGTTCAATAGCAATTTAAAATCTCTTTTAGCCTGTCTATTCTTTGTTCAGAGTTTTCCATCCAAAGTTATCTATTGCAACACAGGCATTAGCATTTGTTGCTGATGACATAAAATGCCGGATCTGTTACGCAAGAGACTGAACCCATGGGCTACAGTGTTTTAAACACCTTTCTGCACTTACTCTTCTAGAAGGAATTTACAGACTGAAGTAGCAATGCCAAAAAAAACACCCAAACCAACCAAACAAAAAAACCCCACAAAAAATAAACAAACAAACCCCCCAACATTGCAGGCAAGGTTTGTCCAACTTGCCCTTAAAAATCTTCAAGAGCAAAGCCTCTCATGATACCTTACAGCCTGTTCAGCTTCTCTTTTTCTTGAAAAGGAGGCTCACAGATGACCTTGCCACTCTCTACAACTGCCTGAAAGGAGACTGTAGCCAGGTGGAGGTCGGCCTCTTCTCCCAGGCAGCAAGTGACAGGACAAGAGGACACAGCCTCAAGCTGGTCCAGGGGAGATTCAGGTTGGATATCAGAGGAATTCCTTCACTGAAAAGAATTAAACTCTGGAATGGACTGCCCAGGGTAGTGGTGGAGTCGCCATCCCTGGAGGTGTTCAAGAAATGACTGAATGCCGTGGTCTAGTTGACAAGGTGGTGCTCACTCACAGGTTGGACTCGATGACCTCAGAGGTCTTTTCCAACCCAAATGATCCTGTAATTCCCTCTCTTTGCCACTCAGAAAGGTCTTCACAATGCCTAAACTGGATGAGCTTGCCATGCAGCTCTACACAAACTGAGGGCTACTGTATATACGTGTCTCAAATCCAGTCTGTTTAGGAGGGCAGACTGTTTTGGGCTGCAGAAAAGGTAGGAAGATATGATACCTCACAGAGAAGTTATTCCAGTTCCTGTTCCAGCAGGCAACATCAAATCCAGAACAAGCCTTTTTCTCTTCCCCTCAATAGAATGAAATGCAGTTTTGCCTCCAGCAGCTGTGGATCAACACTGACTACTTGTGATAGTAGTCACAACTATCACCAGCTTTCACTTCAGAAAGGCAGACAACTGCACCCGATATTTCAAGGGCAGAGGAGCAAAAAGTGGCCCTACCCTGCAAATCTGAGGACAAGACAAATACCTTCTGCAGCATCAACTCAAGCTCCTCACAGCAGAGCTGACCACCAAGCAGAGAGAGTCCTCAGGCAGGATTCATGTGTTATCTCCCTTCTGGATGCAATCTAGCAAAGCCCTGGCTGGCAGCCTTCACCCACTGCTGCTTTGAGGTTCCTTGGCCTGCACCACCATGGGGCTTCCAGACCCAGCTTATGTGCAGTCTGCCTGCTGGCACGCCGAAGGCTTCTGGGTGCTGCCAGCTCACTGTGCATGCCCTGCACAGCACACACAGGCTCCTGCCTGTCGCTGAGAAATGCTTGGCAGCCCTCCAGGAGCCACTGCTTTCTGACTGCAAAATGCTGGCAGAACCTGATTGTCATTATCTGAGCATTTCACCTCTTGTGTGTCACTCTTCTCAGAGAATGAGAGGATGATTATCCACTCCCCTTTGGGTTTGTGAGAAGCCCAAAGCCTGCCAGGTGCTGAATTAATACACCCGAGGTGACACAAGCCCTTCATGGCCAAAAGAGTATTTTACAAGTGACTCCTGGCTCTAATTCAGAAGTGGTTTCCTGCTCCTCCTGTTGGCTGCAGAAGCAACATCCAATAAAAGAGAGTTGCACACAGCTGAGGGGACACTGCTGCACAGCAACGTGAAGCAGGCTGGTGCCAGGGCTGAACCACAGCACCCTACTGCTTTGAGGAGGAATTGCCCTGGTGGTCTTCCAAAATGCAGTGGAAATGTACCTGTTTTTTGTTTGTTTTTTTGGTTTGTTTTTTTTTTTGTTTTGTTTTGTTTTTTGTTTGTTTGGTTGTTTGGTTGGTTTTTTGTAGCACATGAAGAGTGTTTTTCTCCCTTTGTTCTGGTCCATAAGACGGACATTAAAAGAATGACGTTAAAAATACCAAACTTCTAGCCAAAAGGAAGAGATGCTCTAGAAAACAAGGAACACTTTCTCCCCTGCACTCCAATACTGCCCACCCCAGGAACACCATTATTGCAGTACTCTCCTTCAGGGTGTGCCACGCAGACATTACATGCCCACATGTTGTTCACAGAGAACTTCTTGGTTATTTCCACTATTCACATGTCAATTCAGCAATTGTGGGTTACTACAGATTAATCCTGCACTGACTTTAGAAAAGACTCTCTAAAAGAAATGTTTTGTTGAATGAAACATCATTTCTGTGATGTCATTTATGCTTGTCTCAAAGCATTTCCCAGAGATTTCCTTTCCAGGTGATTGTTTTCCCCACTTGTTTGGTCCCTGTAGCAGAATTTGCCAGGGCATCTTAAAACAGAGAAGCAGCCTGAAAGATTATGTTTAACATAGTTATTCTTTCTCAGAGAGTGATAGTTTGCACATTTTCAAGAAGCTAATCTGTGTGAAACCTTCATGTGTTTGTCACCCTTGAGACTCCTGGCTTGAGCTTGTCCCATGCAATTTATGGAAGACTCCCCAAAGTACAGGCTGCTATTCAGCCATGCCACTGGCAGGGACCGGTTCCAGTCACAGATGCAAAAGAAACAAAAATAATTACACACAAAACTTCACTTTGAACAGGTTTGAAGAGAGAATCTTTGTCTGTTATTTATCTCTTGGCACTGCTGAGTGCCAAGGCTTTTAATTTCAATGTGATGTGAAGATTGAAAGCAGAAGTTCTGACACCAATGGGACTAGACATAAATAAATTCACTCTAACCAAATAAGCCTGGGACAACCCATACCCCAAATTGATTTTGCATCTTTCTTTCTCAGTATATCATCTTCAAGAGGTACATATTTGGCATGCAGGTGATGCATTAATCAAAAACTTCTGCGACAGTACAGGCACAACCCACATGTAGGAAAGTGCATCGCACTGGTAAACTCCACATTCCAGCACAGTGCAAACGACAGCAAAAGATTTACTGAAGTTGCAAAACCAGGCAAAGCAACATCATTCTCCAGAGGAAGCAGCCCTCAGCAGAGAGTACCTCTGGTCACAGCCAAAGCTAAAGCAGACTACACCTGCAGCTGGTCATTAATACACACAAGGCTGCTTCCCAGTTCCACTAGAACCTCTGGAGATGCCACCTGACCCCATCCAGCACACAGAGGCTTCTTTTACAAGGCTGAATAGACGTGCACACACTGGAGCTGCCGCTCAGCTCTGTGGCACAGTGGGAGGCTGCTGGGACAGTTCCCTCCCTCTGTGCACAGTATCCCACAGATGCCACTGGGATGGCTGGTGGAAACCCTGGCTTACCCCAGCAAAACAGACACCCTCAAAGGTGCATATACACGCAACCAGGTGCACCCCACCACACACTGGGGGCTGGCATTTTCAGAATGGGGCTGCATTTATGACCATACACTCTCTAGGAACCTGCAAGACATGCTGGAGTAAAACACAGAACCCCAGGAGCAACAGTGAGGGTTCTATGTTCTCAACAGGACTTGTCCTTATCCAGCAGAAACACATTTTTCACTGGGCTTTGGCAAGTAGAAAACCCAAACTACTTACAATTTTAATGCATTATGATAGTTGTTCTTCTCCCTTTCCTTTCCCTGACCTCACTACACACTAAGGTGAGCAGAGACTCAGTGCCCATCCCACCACCTGCTTTCCATCTGGCTGCACCACCCCCAGAATGACTCCATGAGCAACTGCACTAAGAGCTACTGTAAGTCTAGGAAAGATGTTCAACCTGCAGTGCTCAGATACACTAAGGGATGTACCATCTATATGACAGAGAAGAATTTAAAGTGCAGCAGAAAGCCCTGAATTTGGACATTTAGAAAAAACTTCCTTTAAAGTGCCTTAGATCAGGCCATTTTCCAGTCACTAAAGATGGACAAAGAAAGGAGAAAGAAAACTAAGCCAAAAAAGAAAAAAGAGGAAAGAGAGAAAGAAGGCAAAAATTCCCACAATCCAACCAAATTTTAAAGCTTTAAAAGCTAATTATCACAACTTCATCCAGTGCTGGGACACTCTGTACCATCTTGCTTTATTTCACTGATGCCAGGAACCTTTTATTCCAGAGGATGTACCAAAAGTAATTCCTCCATTTTTTTTCATTGGAAACCTGCCAGGAAAGAAAATAAATAAAAATACATGTATCTATAATAGCTTGTGGTGAGCATGAAACAAGAATAGCAAGTCAGGGAACCTTCACATTTTTCAGTAATGGAGCTTCCATTCCCTTCCACAAGTTAAACATGCTATCCAAAAGGATTTTCTCATGGGAAAAAGTAAGCAATCAGGAATGGAAACAAACTGGTCAGAGCTGATTATCTTGCCAACTTTGAGATGCTTTCAGACATTTGTTTGGGGCAACCTTGGGGAACCTGACAAAACAAAGTATTTGAGTACGAATGTAAAGCACACCATTTTGAGACCAAGGTTGATTTCTCATATATTCAACAATAAATATGTATGCATGTGTATCTACAAATAGACAACAAACAGTTTACTACTTTAAGGTTTTAAGATGGAAGGAAACAATGTCCATGTTGCATTAACCAATAAAGAAAGTGAGAGAGGGCAGAAGAAATTGAATTGCTTTTCAAAAACACATTTGTGTTGTATGATATTTGTGGAGAATTTCAGGATTTAGTAATTTTGGGGAGAACATGCAGACTAAACATTGATACCCCCCAAATAAACCCCTCCCCCCCCCCCCAAAGCATTATCTGAAGTCCATTATACATAATGCACAATCAAATCTTGTTTTTTAAAAATTATAAATGAGCTTGGTATAAGAGTGGCTGCTTTCAGACTCACCTGCAGGCATACTTTCCCCACTTTTAAATTTACAAGTTTAAAATGGTCTTCAAATCCAGCTTCAAATCCACTTTGACAGCTCCATGTAGAGGAACAGATAAAATACACTGACCTCTTCTTGAATTAACAGAGAATATGTTAAACAGCATCTGTGGGAGGCCCCTTCAAAAGAGGCATGCCCAAGAAACATACTCTATCCAAACCTATTCCATTTAAAAAGGGCAAGCAATCCCAGAGGGACAGGGAAGGACAGGAACTATCTATAATACTGACGAATAGCTTTAAATATTGTTTATTATCTTCAAATGCAGCTGGCATCAAATGTCCTTCTGTTTGTAGAAAGTTCAGTGGGGTAGGAACAGCTATTTTTGGACTGAAGAAATTTCAGCAGAACACAAGACAAGCATTGGTGTTCCAAGGTTCTCATAAGAATACTAAACTTGACAGGGCTTTTTAAGAAAGTGCATTTTTACTAAAGAGATTCTGGTAGATGGCTCCATAATGATTACATGCATTGCTTGCTGATCAGCAATATGGCTTTTCTACTGCTTGGAGCTGTGTTGTTGGGAATCTTTTTTATAACAAACAACTGAAAAAAACCCCAAGGATTTTTAGTTTTAGGGTTTGGACGTTCTCTCTCTTTTTTTTTTTTTCCCCCAGTGGAGTATTTTTGGTTTTGTTTGTTTTAAATTCAATGAAATAATACTTTAACATGCCTGTGCAAATAAAGTGATAAATTTCTGTTGAAAAGCAAACAAGCCAAACCAAACAAGCTTTAATGGCAGTGAATTGTGTAGTCGAGCCAAGTAACTAAAGCTTCAGACACACTGCTGCCTCTAAACTCTCCAGGTGAAGGAGCTAATCTCTTCTGCTCCCCAGGCAAAGAGACTATCTAGCCATGCCATCCGTGTTGCAGCTTCTGTACAGCTGGTAAGTGCAATATTTACTGTGAGGGCAGTGAGACACAGGTTTCCCAGAGAAGCTGTGGGTGCTGCATCCCTGGAAGTGTTCAAGGCCAGGCTGGATAGAGCTCTGAGCAACCTGGGCTAATGGAGGTGTCCCCACCCACAGAAGTGGGGTTGGAAATACAATCTTTAAGGTCCCTTCCAACCCAAGCCATTTTATGATTCTAATAGAGTAAAAAAGTAGAAAAGTACCATAATATTGTGGTGGGGGTTTGTTGGGTTTTTTAAACTCTAGCAGTTTCCCTTTGTCTGCTGTAATGCCTGACTTCCCTCAGGTCCAGCTGCATGTTCAAACTAAAGAAATCAAATGGACTTGGCTTTTGTTGGCAATCTTAAAATAAATACATATGTTGCTTACTCTTTACAGATGCACAGCACTGACTCCAGCACTACTGCCACTGCTTTCAAAGACAGATTCCACAAGGCCAAGTTGAGTCCAGGTGATAATCTGAGCCAGGTTCTCAGCAGTGCCACAGAAGCCCTTGTAAGCTGTTTCAATTTTATCTGCTCTTGGCATCCTCCCAGGGGCTGATAAGTCCCAGTGGCTTCACTGGACCACGGCTGTTCCCAAAATAGGTCCTCCCAGAGAGCACAGCCAACACTGCCCCCCTACGTTGCAGAGAAGAGCCTTGCAATGAGGGAGATCCCAGCTGACCACCTAGGCAGGTGGTTTGGTTGCACAATGCAGTACAGTTCCCACAAGTGAAGAGGACTAACACACAAGCTTGCCTACAAGCAGGGTTCAGCACAGATCTTCTGTTCCATCAGACACAGTGCCAAGAGCCTTCCCTGTTTTGAAGTGGTTGTTGAAGGACTCAAATGTGTTTGAGTTGCATTTCAAGTAAACCCAGCCTTTTCCTGTAACCACTTCCTGGGCTGAGCAGATAATTTTCATCGAATTCTGAAAGTATGAGGTATTTTTTCAGACTTTAAACAACTAAGTTTAGATTGATGGAGCTATTTGGCTTCCTGGTGCCTTTTCCTGGATTATTTACACAGCAACCTGCATCCCCAGTTAGGATGTTTGTGACTTGCATTTTTGAGCATGTGAATATGAGCAGGAAGAGAATTAGTTGTGCTAAAAGCCACACAGCCCAGGATATGGCAAACCATTATTGGACAGCTTTAAGTCTATTAAATAAAGAAGAGATGAGGGAAATGAAACTTCATGTTATCTGTTTCTTGAGGTAACTGAAAAGAAGTCAATATTCTGCTTTACCTTAAATAAACCCAAGAAATGAAGAATTAATATGGACCACCAAACTGCACAGCTGTAAACACTGCCTAAGATTATTTTTCAAGGAGTTCAGTCTTTACCTTTGAAAGTACCTGACATTGTTGGTACTCTTGATCTCTCTCATTATCTTCTTGCAGTCCAACTATCACTGTGACTTTTGATCTTTTACCAAATTCTGAAGTTTTCAAAGCATAAAAGCCCTGTGGCCCATGGTATGTGACGAGAGATGAAGCAGGTATTCTCCAAGTCTGAACTTAATGTCTCCTGCTTTGTTTTCTGCAGCTAGAGAAGACTGCACTCTGATCCAGCTGGGTGGTGGTTTGGGGTTTTTTTCAGTCCTACAATTCTATGTGTGAAATCTTGGTAAAATTAGGAGATTTAACCAACACCTTTAACTTCTGCTGAAGCATTATAGGCAGATCTGTTGAAAATAACTGTCCATGACTCAGTGAATATAATTGTGGCTGCTATGACTGAAGAATCATCATCCTTCAGAATCTCTGGAAAACAAACCTCAATTAGCAGTGAATGATGCTGGATTTTGGAACTCAGCAGCAAAGAGGCTTGGAGGGTTAGCGCATCAGTGGAGCACAGTAATTGTTTCACTGTGCTAATTATCTAGTGCCTAAAGAAAGTGAGAACACTCAGCTGTTAAACAAGCAGTGATAAGCTGTCAGAACAATTTTTTACACTAGAGAAGAGAAGATTCTCTACAATATTGCTCCTGGAAGAAAGCAAGGTTTCATCCAGCTAGATTCCTCATGCATAACGGTCCAAGGGCAAAGGGAAGATGCTTTATCTTTACAAAGTGCCAGAAAAAGGAGAGGTTCCCACCCAAACGCTGCATAGTGATGTACCACAGGTACTGTGTCTTTGGTCTGCACAGGTAGAAGATAGTCTTGACCTGCTGTTTAGCTCAGGCTATAATTACTTGTGTTTTGATTTTATCAATGTCTATAAGTATCCAAAAGTGGTTATCAAGAGGATGAAGCCAGGGTCTTCTCAGTGGTGCCAAGCCATAGGACAAGAGGCAACAGGCAGAAACTGATGTACAGGAAGTTCCACTTGAATATGAGGAAGAACTTCTTTACCATGTGGGTGATCAAGCACTGGAACAGGTTGCCCAGAGAGGGTGTGGAGTCTCCCTCACTGGGGATATTCAAGAATCATCTGGACACAAACCTGTGCCATGTGCTCTAAGATGACTCTGCTTGACAGGGAGGTTGAACCAGATGACCCACTGTGGTCCCTGGCAACCTGACCCATGCTGACATTTCCTGAAGCCAGTGTGATGATCGGTGGTCCACTGGGGAGGAGTGGCATTCCTCAAGCCAGGCTATTGTTGAACTTGAGGCTACTCCACAATTAAGGCTCATTTCTCAGTCTGTCTGCACAGAAACACCTTGAGAACATGCAGCCACCCAGTACCCTGCTGTGATTCAGTCCCGTCTCTTGCAGCTCCAGCCCTAACACACACCCTCCACACATGTAAACCTTGGTCATCTTTCCCCTTCCAACTATTCCTGTTCCCTGGTCTGCCTGATCAAGAAAATTGCCACTTGCCATGCTGACACCATCTTTCCCTTCACTGTAGATGGGCACCTCCTCCGCTCTTTTTGCTTCACGGCTCCATGCCACTCTGCTGTGGCAGAAGACACACACCTTCACCACAAGTTCAGTCCAAACTTCAGTGCTAGGCTTGACCACCCACATGCTGGTTCTAGCAGTCCCAAAGAGGCATTTAGCAGATGAGGAGCCAAGAGATACTATCACCTACTCCACCAGCACCGACCAGTGCTGTGTGCCCCCATGTAACACAGTGAAGTCATAGAGAAGTATTCAGTGCTCCTCTCTCAGCTGGGGGCATCTTCATCACACGCTACACAGGAAGTAGCTCTGAGAGAACACAGGGCAAGGCACGATTTGAGGATACTTGGAAAGGAACACCAGTAAATAAAAGTCAAGAAAATTAGATTCATAGAATGTCCTGAGTTGGAAGGGGCCCACTAGGATCATCAAAGTCCAACTCCTGGCCCTGCACAGGGCAGCCCCAAGAATTACACCGTGTGCCTGAGAGTGCTGCCCAAATGCTTCCTGAACTCCGACAGGCTGACATCTGTAGGTGAAAACCCTTGTCCTACACCAGAGAAGTACATACAAGCAAATATTCTGGCTCCAGAATTCAACTATTGTCAAGTAAGCAGCTTTGTTTCAGAAAAGGCCCAATGTGTGAAACCCTTAGTGAATTTACCAGTTTCTCCAGGTAAAATGCAAAAATAACAACTACTAACAGTAACATTTTAAATTGAGATTGTTAACATCAGCACAACATAGGTTATGTAAAAATATTAACCTTTATGAGGTATGAATGCTGCCTTTCAGCTGAAGACTGATATATGTGAGCTTTATGCCTGCTTTATTTTTAAGAGTCTTCTGTCCAAAAAGAAACAAAGACTTTGTATGTGTGGATGTCAGCCCTGTAGCTACCCAGCAGAGGGAATTTCTTATGGATCTTGAATGAGGAAAAGGTAATTTAAGGTGCTGGGATAGACCAGAAATGAACACCCTGTTGGCAGCCCTTTTTGAAACTACTGCCATTTCTAGAGGCAAGGATCAGGAATCTTTTCACTTCTTACAGAAAAGCAGTTACACCTTTGGAAGGCTGTTCTCCTTAAAAAGCAGAAGCATGATCTTTCCAGGGTTTTTGGGGGGCAGGCAGATTTGGCTGAAAACATACCCACCTCTAATCTTAAGCAACCCAGAAATCTCTGCCTGAAATGATTGTCCTTTTCTTACACGATCTTCTGCAATAATTATTGGTGCAATAAGTGCTGTAAAAAAATAAAGTCTTAGTTTTATACTATGAGACGTGAAATAGGAAACATGTCCTTGCACTGACTTGAATGTACTAAACATTTCTACTTTCACACCCATTTTCCCCTATTTTCATGTTCGTGAAAAAAAAAGAAGTTAGTCTGTAAACATCTCTTTCATCTTTTAAATCATAAGGGCTGTAAAACTGAGTCTGATGACCACTTATTATCTGATGCTTCTGCTCTCTTACACATATTCTCTGGTTAACTGCATATATTCTTGAACTTAGAGGTAGGATTAAAAAAAAAAAATCATCAATATCAACTACATATGAGATCCTGGAAACAGAGAAAAAAGGAAAAGACTCACAAATGTTACACCTTAAGAGTTTGATTCAACAAAAGTTTATACTTTTGTTTTCTTCTTCCAGACTTAAAAAAACCTTGGTTAACATTTTTAAGTACACAGTTTAAAAACAGTGGTTTATGATTGACATGTTTTCAGTCAATTTTCTAAACTGTTTTAAAAAAATCAAATACAATCTCTACAGATACAGCAATCCAAGAGTTACATTAAGATACAGTGCAATGATCTAAAGTTATGCTCTTGACTTCCCAAAACAGTCCCTCTTCGACCATGTAATTGATTTAAGTGTAATTTGTGAAATGTGTTGTAGTCAGATGCATACCTGTTTTAGGACTCAAGGCATATTCTTCTAAGAGGCTTTACAGGAGTAAATCAGGGGTTTGGAATTACAGCCTCTTCTTAATAGGCATGTACATGGCTGTTTCTCATTGCAAAGACAGCCCCATTTCCAAATTAGCCCAATTGATGACAGTCTAACGAGAGGCAACAGGATCTATACCACACAATTTGTTACATAAATGCTATTGTGGTGCTAAAACAACAGCAAGAAAAATACGTTTTGCTAGAGGCAAAAATTCAGCTCTCTTTCCTTCTGCTTCTTTGACTTAATGAAGAGAGACACTTAACTAATTGTTTTGGCAGGCCAGCAGGCTGCCTGTGCTTAATACCATTAGGAATTCCACAAGCTTTCAGCTTCTAACATTAAGACCCGCCAACATATGCTTTTTAAAAGTGACCCTCAGAATTCTTTTTATTTCCAGCAGATGCTTTTTCTCTCATGTCCTCCCACTAGTTGCTGCATGAAGCATAACAATACAAAAATACACAATGTCCAGTCCAAACCGGGCACTTGTCTGTCCCAGGAAAACTTAACACTTACAGAGCACTCTGCTAACAAAATGATACTCTGAGTTCACAAATAATAGAACTCTGAGTTCACAAAAAATAGAAAACTACCTTCCCCACATGTCTGCTTCAAGCTTGTCACATACACCCACCTGAACGTGTGCAAAGCCCAACGGCTCTTCATTTTTCAGGTCTAAGTTGTGAACATGCATAAAATTCCAGGTTCATACAACAGAAAACAAAGAATCTAAACACCAAATTGGGTCATATTTGTCCTTCTCCACACTTAATTAGATTCCTCTTTTTGGCTAGGGCAACACTTTCTAGATCTCTTTTCTAGACCCATAACAAAGCAACAAGCAGACAAGCATTTGAAAGATGGCTGGCTTTTATTTTGGAGTCCACTTTTTAGGAAAAAAAATAATTGCATAACATGTAAAGAAAAGATAATACTGCCATAATCCAAGTAGTTTCCTTCCCTATTTGTTTTATGCAGTAGAAAATATAAATTATCAGCTTCCTACAGCTGACATTTTGGTAGATTTGAGTAGACTGGAGGGGCAACTAGAGATCTAAATGCAGAACTAGTAAGAATGTTAACATGCTCAGTCTCAAACTGCAGCTTCCCAAACATCTGCTTAGCAGCCTAACTTTCTGTAGCAAGATTCACTGAGCCAGAAAGGAGCTACACATGAACACACAGCCCTACAACACTGCCTGGACATCAGCTTGAACAGGGCAGGCTCAGCATCAGATCACTCTCGATGGGTTTTCTTCCCCTCCAGTGTGCCTCAAGTCTCTGATACAGTGAACACCCAATCCTTTTAGTCAAACTGGAAATTCTACTGATATGTTAGCAAATGCATCACAATTCTATAGTCCCAGTGTTACAGTATAGGGGTCTATCTCCTCCTTTTATAGGAGAAAAAATTGATGGTTTGAAATATCGAGTTGAGGTCAAACTAAAGAAACGCAGAGCCATCATTAGGCAGCGTTCCCACTTCCAGACTAGAGTAGCATTCAGTCAGCTCACAATCCTTTTCCTTCTGCTACTGCTCCAATCTCAAAATACAGTAGCAATCTTCAAGAAACAACTGTGGGTTTAGGAAACACTGCAAAGAAACACCTCTGGACATGGACATCGATGAGTAAAATGATTAGGATCAAAGAATGGTGGAATCCAAGAGAGCCCTGCCATTTACACTCCATGTTCATTTGTAAAGGCAGCTCTGTGACCAACATACATACTTGGTGCTTGGCA
Organism: Scytalopus superciliaris; assembly: GCA_013400415.1. NCBI lineage: Eukaryota > Metazoa > Chordata > Aves > Passeriformes > Rhinocryptidae > Scytalopus > Scytalopus superciliaris. Next base: position 105,796 of record VXBX01009195.1, read on the forward strand.
TGACTGGTTTTGTGGTCCTTTATAGGCACTAAATGTATCTAATACATGACGCAAACCCCTGTACATAATTCTGGATTCTGATATTGACACTGACATGAAATTTTAGGACGTGTGATGTCATAGTAGTGCTGTGAAGTCTGTCTTGGATCAGTTTCTTCTCTCACAGCCTACAGAAAAACTAAAGATGTGGTTGCTACAGGCATGACAGTACATCACGATCTGAAATGACTGGCACTTCATAGACTCAAAGACCTCCCTGCACCCTACAAAATGGCACAAAAAAAAGATATTGCAAGAAATAAGAAAAAGTTATGCTGGTGACTGTGCTCATGGGAAAACAATTTGTGTATCAAAGTGAAAAATCATCTTCTGATCAAAGTCTCTTTCATTCCTGTACAATCTTGTACACGGGGTCTCCAACTTGAATCGTTCCAGTTTTGTCAACAGCAAAGTATTTCCCAAAAAGAGGGCTGTTTTTGTGGATGTGTCGCTCAGATGGATCACAAAGGCGGTAACTGCAGAGAGAAAGCCCTTCTTTAGAATCAGTGGTAGCAAAATCTAAACATCAAAATACCAGTGATGAAAGAGAAGACCTGAATAATGATGCCCTGCTTTGGTCACCATACTAGACTAAAACCTAAATGAAAAAAAACCCTGAGCGTATTCACGCATCCACGTATAATACATATACAAAAATTTTCATAAAAAGAAAAGTCAAAGTAGAAAAGTTAGACCTTTAAATATCCTAAATAACTGTTACCCCAAGCATTCACCTTAGCAGAGTTGAAAGAGACAGGGAATGTAAAGTTTGCAAGAGAGAAGAGAGAACTTCCTGACTTTTCTTACCATACAGAATTGCAAAAAGTAGACGTGAAGCCAATATACACAGACCTTTTCCCTGCATTATCATGTCCCACACACACTTCAAACCACTTCTAAAATACTAATCTAACTGTTCAGATATAGCCTAAATCCTCTCCCACAGTCAAAGAAACACCAGTATTTGTATAACCTTCTCAATGTTTCCAAGGGCTCCTTCCTGTCTATGACTCCAGTGTCTGGGTTCACAGTTGTTAAAATACACCTGCAACGACAGACAGTGCCAAATCAGTAATGGCTTCTTATCATAAACCTCTTTGCATCTATATAAAATAAAGGTCTCAAATGTTTACCTGCCACAACACACGGTCCCTTTCATCTCCACGTCACCTATAAGAATATCCTCCCACGTGTCCTGAGGGAAGGTAAACATTGGGCACAGATTAGACACACCCACATGCAACCACTGTTCCAGGAACGGCACAGTCAATCATACAGCTGCACCATTCCAGACAATCTCCTTTTCTTGTACCTTCAAAATATGCAGTTACATTACAGTACTGTTTTAATGAAAACCCTATGGTCACTGTATTTATCCCATTTGGGAATATTTATTCCAATTCAGGACCCACTAATAATTATATCTGAAAAGAAAAATACACAAGTAATGGATCCCATCCTGCACCATGCACTTGTCTGAAGCACTGAACCTAAACCAAGTTTATTCTTATAGTACGGGTGATAATCTGATCTTTGGCCTCTGGTAAGTCACCACTTTTGTAGAAAGGAAATTTTTAGTGGAAGTAGCTTTTCACCTCTAATCTACAATAAGCTTCCTATTGCAATCCCTCTTGGGAGACAAAGATCTATTCCCACTTTTTAGATCTGGGAAATTATCAGCTCTATCCAGAGGAAATTTTTTTGAAAAATGGCACAATAACATAAAACCACGTAAACCCCACTATTACCAGTTTCTTTCATCACCTGATACCTTGCTAAATAGTGGTTTTTTGAACTACCAGAACATTGTCAGAGATGCAGTGATGAAGTGCAGTATTGCAAGGGTCAGTTTTACTGTTGTGCCAAAGGCTATTTAAAAAATATGACACTGACAACTTACCAATTGTTCATTTGTATCATTAATTGATCGATTACAGTAGGCACAGCTTTCCCTACTCTACACTTAAAGATGAACTTTTAGTGTCAAACCTGTCATTCAAACACATTTATTTTATGCTTTGCTAAGCTAAATAATCATTCACGGACCTGTCTCCTTCCTCAATGTTTCACATGCAGTGATGTGAGCAGAAGGTGTATCTCTCTGGAATTCAGTTGTAAAAAACATGGAATAGCAGCTTTCCTCGCCTTCATAGGCACCATCACACAAGGACATTTGAGTTACAAAGAAACATAACCAAATCTTTACAAAGACATTTAAGAGAGTTATTTTACCTCCTCAAAAGCACTGCAATCTGTCACAAGAATATTTGGCCTGAAGTTCTGTATCTTAGCTTTCTTTTCCAGTCTGGTATTTAAATCATCCATTGACGCTTCAGAGAGGATCATCACTGGGCTGCAGTCAGGATAGGCAACCTAAAGAAACAAACACAGACAAATCCTAAGGTTGCTCTAAGAGTACAGGAGGAAAGTTATGGAATGGCAAAAGGACAGGTGTGTTGGAATCAGTGGCCACGTATTAGCCTGTTAGGCTGCTCCATTCTGGTTTTCATTTTCCTGGAAGTAGGTTAACAAAGGAAACAACATGCTCTTTCCTATTTCAGTAACCATGGCAAATTTCATTTGCTCAAATTGTAAAATCAAACTTCTCCTTACAGAATTGAATCAAAATTATATAAGCTGCCACAACCTCTTACAAAATAATACCATATGGATGTCCCAGACGCTTATTCCAGGTGTTACAGACAGAATCAAGCATTTCAGTAAAACATGTTATGGTAAGTTATGAAAGGTACTCAAGACATTTATAGACCTGCTGAACTGATCCAGCTGATATAATGAACTAACTGATTTTTTCTTACTAATGAATCTGCCTCATCACAACACCAGAGGGAGTTCCACATCCAGAACAGCAATACTCAATTAGAACTGTCCATTTGTCAGTCTAAGTTTTCTTGGCAGTGAAAGGGCTGATATTAGCAAACAATGCCAATGAACAGTATTCAAAAAAACCCACAAACATCCTAAAAGTGGACTTCCACAGAAAAAGAAAAAAGACCATTTTTGGCAAGAATTTTAGTATGTAGCTCTCCTTCTGTCTTTCTTTTACATTCTTCTTCCTCTTATACTTGTACATGCCTTTCAACCACTACATGATGACTACTGAAATAATTATACAAAAAATCTGCCCTTTTTTCGTGCTAGGACTCCTGAATGTCATCCATCCTAATCCAGAATCCCTTTCGCTGAAACCTAGTCTTCTGTATTGATCTCAGTGCCCTTATATAATAAAAGCGTATCTATAAAAGTCTGTAGTTGAATATACCTTCTTCTCCTTGTGCAACAACAAGCAAGACACTGGTGCCCTATAGATAACAACATTGGTAAGGCAAAGTACTCACAATTTTAATTTGTTTAAAAACCTGACACTCATCAGGTACAGTTCTACAGTTCAAACCATCTTCACACAAGAAAGTTGTTCAGTCAAATAGAAGGGCATCAGTGGCTCAAATGACACAATATCTGAGCACAACACCTCCTTTCCATACCTGCATTAAATTTCTCTAATATCACATTTTTGAGCCTCTTCCCACAGAAAGAGATGAAACTTCTGTAACCTTCCTTGGATTTTAATTCCTAGGCCCACAACTGTAAGGCCCTGTGTTAAGCATCATTCCTTTGAACAAAATATGAAGTAACAACTTGTATCAGTACATTCCCAGACTTCCCAAGGGATAGGGAACAGAGGCTTTCTATGCAACACTGATTACACTATCAAAACGTCTTTAAAAACGTAACTTTTATAATCACTGAGACACAAAAGGAACAGTTTCCCTTCAAGTATCAGTGTCAGATTCTTTAGCTGTGACTGGTCAACACCTTAGAAGAGATCTGAAGGAAAATTTAAGCAAGTGACCTCATCACAGAAAAGGAGAAGACTCATGTGGTTTTAGTACACAATGACTCACCTTGCTAAACTGGACTCAACTGCTGATGATGGAACAGGCAAGTTTTGGTGGGTGGGTGGGAAATGGTTAAAAGGAAGTACTTCTGAGAAACAAAACATTCATTTACCTCATCTGTGCTTCGGAAAAGGTCCATGGTCTCCTTTGACTTCCTTGGCACCATGGAGGGCTCAAAGTGCACCAGTCGATAGGGCTTTGAATTCAGGAAAGTGGTGATCCACTGAGCCACTTCATCACCACAGTCTCTGCCTTGGATGTCCTGCCCAAACACCCTGAAGAGTCACAACACACCAGCAAGTTAGCTGGAAAGAGGAAGGCTCATAGATGCTTATTACTTGAAGGCAAGCAACATGTTTTAGTAGTAGTAGCAATATAAAGAAAACAAATCCCCTGAATTATAATGAGGTGGCAGTTGGTTTCTGAATCTAGCACAAGCATCAATCTCCTTGTGGCCACCGTGTTTTGAAAAGCTAAGTAACATGGATATGGCTGGACAACACCAGCTGGTGAAATAAGCCTTGAAATAGCCTTAAGGCACCCAGAGCTGACTGTCACATCAGTGACCAGTAACAAACCTACCTGTTTGCCACACTTTCAAGAAAAAAAAAAGGCTCTATTCTTGCATTTGCATGTGACTGCAACACCGAAAGATTTCTACCAAGAAATCAACGAAAGGTCACTAATTTCAGAAAATAAATTATAGTTTGAAAGTATGTGATTAGTTACCATAACTGACATTTACAAATATTATTAACTATAAGTGTCCCTAATTGTTAAGGAAAATTTCCTTCAAGTTTTAGTGCTGTAAAAATCTTATCTAGAGATGAGTGAAACTTAAGCTCAAACTTCACCTCAGTAACTTATGAGAGGTTAAAAATTTATAATGGAAACAAAGTCCATGGGACACAAAAAGCCACCGGCATCAGAATACAAACAAGTTTACACAAGGAACACTTTCCTGGCAAGAAAAGGCAGACTTCAACTCAGCCTTTCAATACCAGTCACAAATAGTTTTGTTGCATTCTTAAAGTAGCCATCTGACCCAAATGCACTGCAGTTTCCTATACCTCTGCAATCGTATCCTGGACAGCTTAAGGCATAGAGATGCCCACATAGTTCATCCAGAGCCCTCCTCTACTCATCTAGGGGAGAGATCAATGATTAGGGTGCTGGCAGCAATATCCCTGCTCCATTTGCTGAGATTCCTGTATCTACTCTGTCACACAGCCTGGGATAAAATGCCTTTGCCCAGACAGCAATCTTTCTTTTCCCTCCATTCTGCAGTCCCCATGTGCCTTCTGACTGGCAGGACAACAGAGATGAGGGTTTTACAGCTCCCAACGCCACTGTTTTCCACTAAACAAAACAGATCTATCCTAAGCACTCAGTGGTATACAGATCCATAGGCATGGATCACGCAATACTGACAAAGGGCACAAATGAAGAACACAAAGTTTCTTAACTGGAATGTTGTAGAAACCCTCTAATGTTTGCACAAACAGAAGATGTGCCTACGCAATGGTTTCAGTCCTGTATTTGACTCTCCCGAAGACAGGATTTTTAAATAGCCACACAAAATTTGCAACTTGAGTTAGCAGTTTTCAAAACTAGTATTTGCACAGCCCTGTGCAGCCAGAGACATTACTGTACTGCCTTGGCTTCAAACCACATGGCACGAGCCAGCACCCATGTGAAGGCATCGTGCTGGCCCTGGGGTGGAACACACACAAGTCTGCACAGAGCCAGAAGAGCACACCGTGCAGCAAGGCAGCTACTTCCACTCACATGCTGCAAGGGAAGAATCTAGGAGCAAAAGCCAAATCTTCATTTCTCTGAACACAGTATTGTTCCCAAACTTCATTCTTATGGACAGATCAGAAAGAGTCAGCCTTGAGCTGACAAACAGCAAATTGTTTAAGCACAGCAAGAGTCATACAGACCCTTAGGATCCTTCCAAAGAAGTACAAGGCAATGTTCCAACTATGAGTGTTGCTAATTTCACATCCTGTGACATCACCTACAATAGCAGACAACCCGGTAATTCTTAAAACCTGTTTACATGCATCTAACTTCTGATCATTTGCCTCCTTAAATTCTAGCAGTTTTAAAGGCAGAGAGAGCAAGTTTATTAAGACAAAGAAAGAAAATCAGAACAAATCACTGAGATCTAAAATTGGAAAATCCAAGACAATGTTTCATTACTTAAATGTATTAGGCTATTTAAATAATTTTCTAATGACACACTGAATTTTAGAATAACATTTTGAAAACTGCATGTTTTTGTAGCATACACATATTTTAAAAAGACTGTTCAATTTCTCCATGGAAAATGCTACCATTTGTAACTTGCACCTGCCTTGCACCAACAGAGAGGCTGAGCTATGCTGATCAAGGGTTTCCACAGCAACAGATTTATGCCAAAAGCAAGCAAATGCAGTTCCTTGCCAGCACTGCTAATTTTAATTGTACCAGTTGGTGCAGTAACTGTCTCTGCTATTCAAAGGACAAACACTCACCAGTATCTTGGTATGGGCTAACACTATTTACAGTTATTAAATGCTCTTACATATTAAACAACATTTTAGCAGAGAAAATATTTTCTAGTTCCTCCTGGCAGCTTTCCAGCATGGATTTCAATAGATGGATAAACCAGCTAGGCCTGCACTCATGAAACAAAACTCTAAGCACACAGATAAATCACTCTTCATAACCCATCCACCTGAAACTCTCTTGAGGTAGCAAGGACAGGGAATGCCTTGGTCTCTGGGGATGCTTGTCTTTCCCCTGTGACCACAGGGTGAGCCTCAGGCAACCAAGTTTTTAATGAGGCACCTCAGTTAAATGCCTGCAGATAAGGGTGAGGGAATCTAAACTCTGACATCTCACCAGCTCTGAACAGCCAGTGTGCATCCAAAAGTGCTGATGCAGATTTTGTGATCAAGAAATACCAAAGTGTGTGACTGAGGCTCTGAGATGCAAAAATGAAAACACTAGAAGAGCAAACACGACATTTCATGAAGATGGAAAATCACAGTTCATTTGGCAGATGTATCATGCATCGTCTTTGATATTGTGTCATCATTTTCCTGAGATTTGTTTTCACCAGTGTTTAGCAGATTAAAACCAGACCTTTTGTTATGACCATCAATTCTGGCCTCTTGTGTAACACACGGTAGAGAAATTCACAGAAGAGTTCAGATTAGAAGGGACTTTTAAAGATCACCTAGGACACCTTCCACTCGGTCTGGTTGCTCAGAGCCCCACTCACTTGGCCCTGAACACTTCCACGGATTGGATATCCACACCTTTTCTGGGCAACCTGTTCCACTGTCTCTCCAGGCTCACTCTGCAAAATGTCTGCCTTTTATCGAATGTAAAACTACCCTCTTTTACTTCGACGCCACTGACCCTTATCTTATCAGCACAGCCCCTGGTCTGAAGTCTCTGCATTATCCACATCCAGAAAAGGAGACAGACAGATACAAAAGCACCCAACTTTCACCCTCCAATTTCTGCATTAGAAAACGCAAAGCCTCACACACAATCTTGAAAAGCAAAGTAGGAGAGAGAGACAGTATTTAGAGAGAGGGGAAGGGGCATAAAAAAAGAAAACCAACCCCTTATTCAGTACCTGCAGTTCCGGACGGGGTTTTCCCTAGGGACCTTCACAGGCAGCCACAGCTTCTCCATGTCGGGGGCATCGAAGCTCAGGTGCCCGCTGTCGGCGGTGACAGACACGAGAACCAGCCGCGGCTCCTGGCGTGCCGTCACCATGTGCCCATCCTCCGTGACCACCAGCCAGAACCTGCCGGGGACACACACACACCGTCCCGCAGCCGCCTCC
>VXBX01009195.1:114137-127099 GCA_013400415.1 Scytalopus superciliaris
GAGGAGCCACCTAATGTGGAAGGGGTGTCCCGTGTCGTTCGGCTGCCTTGGGGTATCTGCCTGCCGCAGGTGCTTGGTACCAAACTCTTGAGACCCTCTCCAAGGGCTTCCCTCCTGCTGGCAGGCTCGCAGGGAAGTCACTTTGCAGGATACTCAGCTACAAGGCAAATACAGCATCGAATACACGGCTGTCACACAGCTCTCTCCTCACAGGCTGCTGTTTTCTCTCAGCTCTCCCATTCTGGCTTGCCGGGATCTGAAGACCAAACTCAGACTGAAATGTTTAGGATCAGTGTGCTGAAACCAAAGTCCCAGCAGGTAGAAAGTGGGCATTTCTGGAAGATGCAGATTAATTAGCCATGATGGATTACTGGAAGTAATATCAGCAGCATCTTGGTGGATAGGAGTCTTGGAGATGTGGCTACCATGGGCTTCTATGACAACAGGTATGTGTGGGTGGCTAAGCCAGGAGTGCTCCTCACAGCCATCTTGTTCTCAAGAAGCATGCTTGATCACAGGCCAGGATCAGATAATACTACTGCTAACAGGAATCACCGTAGCTGGCAAAAAGTGATTTGTGACAACCTGCTCATGGATGAAGACAAAGTGATGGAACTCAGAAGCAAAGGCAGATCCATCTCTGTTGGCAAGACCCCCAAAACCCTGATTTTCTAATGGGCAAGAAGGGAGTCCACAGACGAGTCCTCTGTTAAAAGGATTGATTGTGGACATGAAAGCATGACATAAATGGTTCTAAAGAGACAGACATCTGCCTGAGCACAGAGAAGGGAAATCAGTCTGATTTTGTTGTAGATGTCTGCCTGCTCCTTTCATGTGAGGGGTGCTGGGCAGGCAGCAGTGCTGGACGACTACCAGTCCACCTGACCAGCTGTGGTACAGAAGAGAGTAACATACATTCCTCATCGGGATGCTCAGTGTTACTTGAGTGGTCTCCCAGCCACCTCAAGTAGTTTCTCTCTGTGTTGCATTTTACTGACTGATTTTGGGGTGAAGGTCTCTGATAACATCAGTTTTTGGAAAAAACAGGAGGGAGGACAATCCCTTTGCCCTCTTGTTCACCACTTTGATGTTTAAATCATGCCCTATTGCTAGTCATGGGGTTTGAGACTTTCTTCCTTCTCAAGTAGACCACAACATTAAGGACAAGCAAGACTTTTGTTTATTTTTAATTTACCCCTGGAACAAACCCAGTTCATTCTAGAGATTAAATGGTGATCAACAGAGCCTTATGCTGCTGTTGGACTGCATGTGGGGCATGTGCAGAGCTAGTCTGCCACCTGCTTACCTTCTACATCACTTGAAACCCCTTCTTATGCTACTTTACTGAGAGAATTTGAGTTTCTTTATGAGGTAAGTTACCTGTCTTGCGCCTGTGGCGTGGGGATCTTCTGAGGGTGGCTTCCTTTCCATCCTGCTCAGTCACACTGGCCTCAAGATCACAGATCCCTGTAAGCTCCCTAGGGCTCCCCAGGAGGATGTAGAGTTCTGTCAAACACTGCAGATTTCCTTCTCCATTCACCAGTAGAGCCCACCCATCCTGCTCCCACTTGTATCCCTAAATGGACAGTATGAATGAGACAGAACTGGTGTGCTTGAGATGGGACCGATGCAGGGAAGACTCAAGAGGTATCTCCAGCAGGGCTTATCTCCACGCATGTGGGCCTTCCTTGCTCCATGGCTCCTGGCAGCTGTGGCAGTTGTCTGGTGGCAAGGCTGAATCCATCACATGTTATCCCACTGCAGTACAGACAGGCTGTGTCCACTCAACATGGTGAGACACCCTGTCCTCCATACCCCTGAGACCCCCATATTGCTCAGGTAAATCACGGGTGCTACACTGATTGGTCTGGTTTACTCAGACCTGGCCCACCATGTTCAAATCATTGACCCACTGAGTCAAAAATAATTACTTGTGATGACTTCTATGATTCCACCACAGACACAAGAGGAGACCCAACCATGCTGAGCAGACTGAGATCCCTTGAACACTCTTTGTAACCATTAATCTTCTCATTTAACATGGAGTCTACATTTTGTTGAACTTAATTAAGTTCACACAGAGATCTTTAATCTGCAACTGCAGCCAGAGGAGCAGAAAAATGCTATAAGGGGAACCAGGTGTCTAATGTATTAGCAAATGTTCAACAAAACTGCAGTGACTGTCTGATAAGCAGTGCTTGCAAGCATGAATCAAAACACATTAAGGTAAGTACTAAAGAGATACAAACAAAACCACAAACTAGTTTTAGAATCTAACAAAAAAAAAAAAAAAAGAAGTCATGCATCAGATATGATAAATGAAAAAAGAAAATTGATGTTTGTGCTGGCCACTCCTAACAAACATTAATACTTACTGTCATAAGCTTAAGGCAAAAGGAACTCACTAACTCCTGTGTTTTCTTGAGCATTGGCAGTATTCTCCACTGTGCAAATTACAAAATGCAGAAAGATTTTGCTCTCTGAACTTCTGTCTATGAGGCATCAAAATAAGAGAATCTGGGATAAGAGGAAAAATAATTGGGTAATATACTGCTTGCTTGCCTCTTCTGGGTACCAGGGAAAACAGGTCTGGAGTGTATATATACTTTACCTGCATGAAGTAGGGACCTGTGTAGCTGTGAGAAGCTACAGCTCCTCCATAGTTACACATTATCATGGAATCATAGAATATGCTGAGTTGGAAGCGAGCCATCAGGATCATCAAGTCCAACTCTTGACCCTGCTCAGAACATCCCCAAGAATCACACCATGTGCCTGAGAGTATTGTTCAAACACTTCTTGAACTCTGGCAGGCTTGGTGCTGTGACCACTTCCCTTTAGGTGTAAAATCTTTTCCTGATACGTAACCTAAACCTCCCTTGACACGACTTCATACTGTTTCCTCAAGTCCTTTCACTGGTCATGATAGTGAGGAGATCTGTAAATGCCCCTCCACTTCCCCTGGTGAGGACACTGAAGACTGCAATGAGGCAGCACAACAGTGTACAAAACCAGATTCTTTTAGTTTGAAGAACTTATAAAACAAACTCAGAAATAACTCACCTTTGTTAACAACTAGATATTACTTTAAAGTAAAAAATATTTCTAAATCCAAGAAGGACCAGAAGCTTTCATTCCCTGGATCTACTGACCAGGAGTCTAAGGAGATTTTGTTCAGACCAGCCCCAAATAGCTGCCCTTACATTCAGCCCTGATTCTTCTTGGAGAATACGGTGAGAAGGAGCTTAAAGAAATAACAGAAGGCAGCAGCACCTATATAATCTTTTCTCTCTGACTGTCATACAAGGAACATAAAATCAGAAATAGCTGCAGAGAGCACAGCTGTGGCTAAACGTTTCAGATCTCAGACTGCAGGGTCTGAAGAAAGCCCTCTTCACCCATGCACCAGATACCTCTCAAACAGCCTCCAGTAAATAGCTTGACCAGCAGGTTTGCTTAATCCTCTATCCCAGGCACACCTGTGCTTACCTAGGACCCATCAGCCCTTTCTGCTGTTAAGCAATGTGAATTGAGAACTGACAAAATGTATGTATTGGTTTTGTTACAATCCAAATGCAGCATTTCCTGTGACAGAGTTTTATTTGTTGTAGCCAGAGCAGGCACAGTATTCGTGTACTTAAAAGGAAATAACTCTGTTTTCAATTGCTTATGACTTCATCAAACTTCAGGACAGTTGTGCTAAAATTCCCTGTACCAGGTTCTTGCCTCAGGCTCCTTGACGGCTGGCTGATCAGATGACAGATTCACAGTGTCAGTCTTGCAGCAAACTTGGACCAGGCTCTCAGTAATGAGGGCAGTGCTGACTTTTCTTTACAAAACATCATGTTAACTCAGAAGCACAGGGCAAATTTTCAGGTGGAACAAGTTTTATGGAAAAAGTAATGACATATCTGCCTTCAGATGCTGTGGGCAATTTGTGATAATTCTTCTAGAGGCAAATCTACACTCCCTTTTAGCAGCAGCTCAATCAGACCTCTAAGATGAATGATCAGGGAAGAGTTGAAGAATTTTACTGGTTTTCACTACAAAAAAGACAAGTGACTGGAGATCTTGTAGGTCTTCAATATGTGCACAGTGCTGTACTTTGGAGAGGCATGATATACTTCACTGAGGGGTAGCTTTGGATGGACTAAATGAAAAAAAACCCAGTGACAAAGACAGCAAAATGCTGGCCTCAATGAGGTGACAGGGTGTTAGGATGAAGCTAAATGTAGGCTGGGCTTGTCTCAGTGAGGGAATTAAATGCCTGTGCCAGGGATATAGCAGTTATTTTTTTAGTGACTCTGATAATTCAGGAAAAGGCAGGGATGAGAGGATAACATCACCAAGTATGTGGTCATCCTATGCTGATTGCAACAAGATATGATAAAAATCATATTGCACCCACACACAGACAAATTATATCCTTTTCCCAAAGTTATAACAAACAATAAATTCAAAAGATTCCTTCACAGAGAGAAGGGGAGGGTAAAACCATTGCTATTTCCTCTTAAAATCTTGAAGGAAATCAGTATTCAGTGAGTCATGCACTAGAAATGAGCTCAGTGAAATTCATGTACGGAAAAAATCTCAATCAAGTAACTGGCAATGATTGAGTTATAAATAGAGTCGTTAATGATAAATGCCTTTTAATGGAGACAGAGCAGTGAGATAAAAGGATCTTTTTTTATTGTGAGGTTTTTCTTATACACAGAATCATATATACCTAAAACCCAGGCGGGATGATAGGCTACTTTTGTCACTGTCCAACCAATAGGAAGATGAATTGAGAATTGCCTTTTTCTTCCAGTCAGATACTAAACTTCAGTTTCTCTAAATGCACCAGATCAATACAGAAATGGTTGTTCCAGGCAAACGTTTGGCCCAGTATTGACTAGCACAGGCTAGTGACAGTTGTCCTCATGTTCTGTAAATGCTATTCCCCAGGTGAATGCAATATCCATTAGGCAGCTTTAGGAGTCCAAATAGTCAGGGTAGAGCTGCATGTCATCTGGGAGAGCAGCTAAGGACTAAAGGAGAGGCTTTACTGGGAAGCAGGGCATTTGTTCTGCAGCACAAGGACTAACACACTTCTGCAGCTATGGTTTAGCAGCCATCACAAAGGGGAAGGATGGGATTCACCAAGGACAGGAAAGTCCTCACCCTAATTGAGGCACAGCTGAAAAAACAATCTGGTGCGAGTTCAGTGTCCAGGGAAAGGAAAGACAAAGGATTCCTTTATGGGAGCAGAAACAAGGAATACAGAAAGCACGAGGAGGCAAGTATACGTGGTGTGCTGAAGCTGAGGCACAAGGCAGCTCCTGGGGGAGTGTGTAATTCCAGACTGCTGCTCCCCATTTGAAATCACACCCCCTGTCATAGGCAGCTGTCATCTCTCCAGCAGATGAGATTCAGAAACAAGAAGTGACCATGGCTCATCCCATCACCTTCAGTGAAGCATCCAAAATGAATGTTTTTAAGGCACAGCAGGAACTTCAGGGCAAAGTGTAATGCATTTTTAGGTGTTACAGAAAAAAACCCCAACAAACAAACAAAAACAACACAAGAGCAATGTTTCTTTGGCTGCAAATTTGAAATGCTTTCACACAGGAGGCTCAAGATTCCACTGGGTAGGAAACACTGGCATATAGAGACGCACATTAACACTTCTGGGACCCAGCATCCTGAGGATGGATCTGGACAAACCGGGAGGCCAGCCTAGGGGAAGGCAGGAAATCCCTGCAGGAGATGAGGAGAGCAACGCGGCAAGCTGACAAGGCTGGAAATGTTTCTATCCCAGGAGATGGCAGTAAAGGACAATTGCCTTACAGCCCACATAGTGCAGCAAAGTGGAAACTGTGGTGGGAGCGGAACAGCTCTCAGGCAGCCTGCGCTGCCACCTTCGCCAGTCACTCCTTGTTACCAGAAGCAAACCTATATTCTAAGAGTCAGTGCTCCTAGCAAGGGTGAGGATATCGGTCTGTTGCATTTCCATGCAGTAGGTAAATATAAGCTTTCTGCTTACCGTGGCAGGGTTCCACTCACAGCCTCATCCAGCCTGGAAGGATCCTTGGAGGTTTCTCCTCCAGCCTCCTGCTCACAGCAGGGTCAATACTGCATTCACACTCAGTTGCTCTCCACTTTGTACAGTCATGCCTCAAGCCCCTCCAGAGACAGACACTTCCCAGCCTTCTGAAGTAACCTCCTGTTTATTGATCATATTAGGGCCCCCTTGTACCTGGCTGGAAATGCTCCAGTTTTGATTTATGACCACGGCCCCTGGCTGTCTGGCTGCAAACCATAGTAAAGAGCTTGGCTCCATCTTGTTGGCAACCCTTTCTTAGCTATTGAAAAGCTGCTGTCAAGTCTCTCCTAAGTCTTCCCTCCTCCAGCTGAACAAGTCAAAAGCCCTGTGCCTCTTTTGATATGTGATGCAACATTTAGGAAGGTGCACCACCCTCTCTGAGCTCAGGCTAGACTTCACCCCAAAACAGACCTGGCAGCTTGAGGCTGGTTCCTACAAGGAGAAGGAAAAGATTTTATTAATTTTCTTCCTTTTAATTTAATTATCTCCATTAGTCTACAAGCTCTTCAGACTTTTTGCTGCTCCTTGAAGAAATAAGGATTTCCAAAGCACACTGTACAGGTAACTGCAGCAACTTCATACACAGTTTAGGACCAGTTTTGTCTCAGAAGAGGACAGTGTCCAACTAATGAGGGACTCATGATACAGAAGAAGAGACAACTGGTTTTACAGCACCCCAAGAAAAGAACCTCCCCTTTTCCTAGTCATACAGACAGGCAGAGGTCAGAAAGGTCATTCATCTCTGAAGTGAACCTGAAGTGCCATGGTGTGGTAGGGCTCTCCTCAGTTGCTACACTTCAAAAGCAAGCTGTGCAAGAGTGCTTCCTTGCTGCTAATGTTGCAGGACAAAAGACAATAGCTATGAGCCCTCTGCCATTTCCTCAGAGCCTACCGTAAGCCAGAGTAGTAATCAAATACTCTGGCAAAAACAGCAGAAATATGCTTTATTCTGCTCTGTGACTCATTGAGCAGGCACTACAAATAGCCAGGGATTTAAATTATAAGTGACTTGCCAGATTGTCAGGTTATGGAGTTCATTCCTGAGCAGATTTCTTGCCACTCATGCATGTATTCAGCTTCCTGAACTTATTTATCCTGCCATTTGTTATAAGCATAGTGAAAGCTGCATAGAAATCTGAAGGGAACCAGATAGCACAGTGGCACACCACTGGAGACAAAAACCTGTCAAGTGAAACAATGGATAGAGACTCCACACAAGTGCCTGAAGGGAAGAACATATTTCATCTAGCTCAAATGTCAAATCAAATCTTCCCCGTGTACCCACTGTACCGTGGTATCCACCACATCCCACCTTTGTGAGCGAGTCAAGTGTGTGTTTTGTTCCTCAAAAGCATCAGGAGATAAGCTGCAGACAATGTTTTCATGTGCTTGCACCTCTGGGTTAAAAGCTCTGCCTGCTGGGATGGCTCCTCCAAGGACAGCCTTGCCAAGAGCAGGTAACGCCTGTGCATAAGCCAAGAGTCAATCCTGGGCTTCCCTCCTGGCTTGGCATGCTGTCAGGGCTGCCCCAGGGAGCCCAGCCCCCTCCAAATCACTTGCAGACTTCCAGCACAACAGCTCTACTTCAGATGGAAGTTGCCATTTCTTGTCGGTTGAGTGGGCTGACCTGCCACTCGATGCTGAGTTAGTCAGGGAGTACTTCCACATCTCTTATATCACCAAGACAACATTTAGCAACAGCACTGCAGGATCTACACTGTCCCACCTGTTTGCATCATAGCCAAGCCAGACCTAGCCCAGCAGGGATGCTGCCATGACTGACAGCAATTACAGCCCTCTGTCATCTACCCTGCTGAAAAATGAACCTCACCCTCCAGATCCAGACTTTCTGGACACTGCTGTGTGAACTGGGCTAGTGAAGAGAGTAGCAAACCCCCAGGCCAAGGCTTGGCCTCACAAATTACACTGCTCAAAGAGAACTGATAAGCAGCACTAATTGGTAGACTCAGGAAGAACCATCAGTTCATTTTGAGGAAGGAAAATGAATCACCCGGTGTTTTATAGCAACAACACGCCTTACTTGCTTACTTTTTCTTTCTGATCTGTTTTAGAAACACTGGTCAACTGAAGCTGACCCACCAATATGCTTCAAGCTCTGCTTTTCTCAGGGTCACACAGAAAGACCATGTGCATGTAATTTGGGTCCTATATGCATAGTAAACAGATTATTCTCTTAAAGTTGCACCAGGTGAGCAGAGACCATAAGTCAGCAGGCAAAAGTCAGTGGTAACCACTGTGCTGAGCAGTTCAGGAGCTAAAGTTCATGTTTACCTTTGTGGAAAGTCCTTTCAGAGAACGGGCTGGACCCTGTGTGTTGCAATGAGGGAGCAGCCTTCCTAGTCAAAGGACACAGGGACAAATACATGGACACTCACTTCACACATCAAAACTGAGACACAGATTCCTCCTGCATGGCTTTAGTAATTTAAAAGAAAATAGTCTAATGATTCATGCTATAAAAGCACTGTAAAATACAAAGGGGTCTAACTAAACCTGAAGTTAATCCCAAACTCTGCAGTCTGCCATGGCATGTGGGTGGTAGGACAGCCCTGTTCTTACTGCAGAAGAGACAACAACCCTCTGTCATGCTGGTAGGGCAGATCGGAGGAACGGGTCTGTCCCCACAAAGAAGATCAAGAGAAACAACTAAAGGCATAAAATCAATGAGTGAATGTGGCTATTCCTACCCCAACTGGTTAAACCTTAGATCCTCTGCAGCTGAATCTCCACACCTTGCCTTTCCTGAGCATTTCCATGAAGTCTGGGCTACAACCATGTCCTGCTTAGAAGGGCACTGAGGCCATGGGCAAAACAACGTGGGGAAGTTTACACTGCAGCTTCCCCTCCCTGGCTGGGCCACCGCTGAGAGACTCCTTCTTTGTGAGCTTACTTACGCATGTAGGTAAAAACACGACGTGGATCTCATTGCTTTTATTTACAGTTCAGATAGAAAAGAAGATAAAAACCCCCCACCTTTGATTCATTTGCTACATTTAAAAGAAATACAGTGTGGTTTGCTAGGACATACAAGCTCCATTCAGAAAAGGCAAAGAAAGCAAGTGAACAGCATTTTTTTCCAGTTAAGACAACTTCTTGATTACAAACTCTGAAAAACAGAAAAATCTATAATAAAGTGCTAGCAGGGAAGTAGTTTACTGCTACCACAAAAGACTGACAGAAACAAACAAACACCACAGGATTTTTAAGGTGGATAAATCACCTTGTTCCTGTGTCATAAATACAAGATTTATATCCCTGGAGGTGCGACATGGAAGCTGCTCCATCCCCGTTTACAGAGCTGAGCCATCTGATGTTGACATCCTCTGGCTACAACTTCCAGGTATGGAAACGAAGATAGAGCTGGCAGATTATTTGGCCCCATTCCTATATACAACAGTTGTACATTCTTACACCAAACACTATGTTGGGTTTTTTTCAGACGTGGGTGAATTTTTCCCTGGTGAACACCACAGAACTAGGTGTTTTTATGCCCCAGCTTCCAGAATCACGTATGTCAGATATAAACTTCGTTCTCAGTAAAAAATAATATATGCAGATTTCATAGTAGCAGAGGAAAAGTTTAAAATGTTGATCACAGTGAACCTTTAAAGCCCAAAAATCAGAAGACATATACACCTAATTTTCTTTCTTCATTTTCACATAATTCTTAAGATTTAAAGGCTCAATATGTCCAGTGTTTGAAATGAACAACCATGATGCAACAAAGCTCTCTGTGTCTCAGGCCCCAGTCCATTTACATCCCAGCTTATTTTTAAGTACATTCATATTCTTAACTGTCTCAGGGGAAAAAACCGCACCAAACCACAAAAAGACCTCAGAAAACCAAGGACTATCTTTTCCTCATCCCTCATTATCTGTTTCCTCCACTGCCATGACAATTCCTCTCACTACCCAAACTCATCTCCACCTCCCCGGCTGCTCTCCCATCCTCCGTTTTCCTTCATTTCTCTCTCCCTCATCTACTTGCTTTTCCATCCTTCCATGGCTGCCTCCCACACACAGCACAACGCTCTGGAAAACAAACTCATGCCTAAGAACAAACTTCAGCTCAATTAATCAAAGGTTATTCCCTCATCCTTGCATTTCTTTGGCATGATCTGAGTTTATAAAGCACTGGAGATTTTTGCAGAGAAGAGCACTCAGTCTTGGGAAAGAGGCTGGCACAGAGACGTGGGGCTGGGACTGCTGGTCCAAGAAGTTCCTCAGATGCAGGTCTCAGATTTAATCCTGAGAAAGCAGCAATGGCCTCGTGCCCTCTCCTGTGAGGCGTGTGGAGCTGCGCTAGCGGGCAAAGGCTGCCACCTGTGTTGCCACTCCAAAGGGAGCAGAATAGGCTGCTGCTAATCCTTGCAGGCCGACCACCAAGTAGCGACATCCCTTCTGCAGAGCTTTGCCGACGTTCTGCGAAGAGAGATGGGCAAAGGGGGTAAAAAACAGGAGAGGCGACAGAAAATACCTCCACCTAAAATCATTCTGACAATCGATGTCACCGTCCAGAAAACTAACTTCTCCCAGAGCCAATGAGGACTTGAGCATGGAAAAACATTTTACCATCTATTTTTATATAGAAATACACACCCACAGGGCATAGTTAAAGTGAACGGATGCAGCCTCCACAGGAAGCCAGGCTTTTACGTGGGCTTCTATTCAAGAATAAAATTAGTTCAAATTCACCCTAGTTTGTAAAGGTACATGTTTCCCACACACACATGTTCTAACTGTGTTAGTAACTCTAAAAGCACATAAGTAGTTAAAACTGGAGCTGAAGAAGAAGGCAGTTATCACTGAGAATATATTTGTCAAGATTTCGTTGTTTTTTGTCAAAAGAAGATTCTTTTTTTGGTCAAAATAATAATGTTTTGATCCACTTTCATGTCTGTTCATGATTAAGAACTCATCTGTGTACTGCATTAGAGATAACTTGCTACAGATTGTTTAACTGAAAACCTTAATGTAGTGTAATTTCACTTTTGATAGTTTTTGCTCATATGGCTGGGCAATAAATAGAGTGTGGTCAGTTGGGGAGGAATATTATAATTAATTGTTAGTAACTCTTCATGGTTGTGTGGCACTAGATCAAAAGCACCTCTTGTAACATGAAAAACACTAAAACAGAGTAAATACTTTAAAATCAGTGAAATCCAGTCAATATCTATTATATTCCTTGGATTTCTTAAAGCTAGACTGTGATACTATCACATGAAAACCTTCAGCTGTCATGATTCTACTATAAAACTGAATTTTGATGGTTTTATTCCTATGGAAAATTACTTGAAGGGTGTTAAGATGCCAAAATAAAAAGGCAGCTCTATCCTGGGGGCAGAGCCTGCGGCTGGAGGAGGAGATGCAGGGCCTTCCCTTCCCACATCTGCCCTGGTCTCACTGTGTCCCACTGGAATGTCTTTCCTCCTTCCTCCGCTATGTGCAACTCACCTACCCAGACCTCACCTGCACTTTCATGAGGTGTTCTTTATGCCAGAGCCAAACTGGCTAACCTTCCCCGTGGGAATGTCATCTGACCAACACAAAAGGGAATACACAGCGTCCAAGAACTGGCCTGTGCTCTGAACAGTTACAAGTGTCCTTATACCAACAGCACATATAGCAATAGCACCAATAGCAAAGTTATGACCTGCTGCAGTGTAACCCCCCCACTCACAAAACTGCACCCTATAGATCAAGCCTACAGGCTCGAGACAGCCTCCTGCTGCATGTGACCTGGAAATCACAGTGCTGGAAACTCGAAGTATCAAATGCATCATGAAGGAATGAAGCACTCTGTTCAACTCTTTATGAAACAGTAGGAGCTCCCGACTATGCTGACATCTGTAAATTCAATTTCAAAAGTAAGTAACTTTGCCGAGCTGACTGGCATTTTCTGCATGTCAGACATAGCAAGAATATCTTTACCAAAATCTTAATTGTTAAAAAAGAATGCAGTAGAAAGTCATGGCTCACACTGACATCAGTAATCTCGGCAGTAGGAGAAGATTCCTGACAACAGACAGGTTTTCCTGCTAATACAGAAACTATTTTTAGCTACAAAAAATATCCAAGACATGAACAAGAGAAAAATAATCGAATTCTTCCACATAGCACTTTTGTAACCAAAACCACCCATCTTCTGTTGGGAAGAACGCTAAACCATCAGACTGCAGGACTTGTGACTTCCCACACAGGAAAGCAAAAGAACAATTTTGATCCAAAATAGTTGTTACAGATGAAGAACATTTTGCACTTTCTTCTGTAACTCACAGCAGTGATTTTTAGGGGACACTTAGAAGGTGAACTTGGCCAAGGAATGTACCGGAGGGATGTTTACCATTTCTTTCGGTCACTTCAGTAGAAGGGGAAAAAATGCAGGCCAATTAACTGGAAGTTTTAATAGTGTTAAAACAATGACGCCGAGGGAAATGCAGAACCAAGCAAGGCAAACTACCCGTCACATGGATCAGCTTAGTGTCATTTTCACTCCGAAGAGGCAGATTTTGCACTCTTTGATCCAGGCGAGGGTGGGTGTCCGGCCCTCCCCAGCAGCGCCGGCTCCTTCCCCCCAGAGCAAGCCCGGGGCCGGCCCCGCCTCGGAGCTGGGCGCTGGCACCGAAATGCCCGAGGGACAAGGGGCACTTCCCAGAGCCCTTGGGAACAGTCGGTGCCCAGACCCTGCTGCCTGCCCTCTCCGCGGCTCCCCGCGCCGATGAACGCTCTGCTGAGGGTCCCTGTGCTGGGGGTCCCTGTACCGGGGATCGCTGTGCCGGGGGTCCCTGTGTTTGGGGTCCCTGTACCGGGGATCGCTGTGCCGGGGGTCCCTGTGTTTGGGGTCCCTGTACCGGGG
>VXBX01009195.1:127165-166350 GCA_013400415.1 Scytalopus superciliaris
CCCTGTGCCGGGGGTTCCTGTGTTGGGGGTCCCTGTGCCGGGGATCCCTGTGCCTGGGGTCCCTGTTGTTTAGGGTCCCTGTGCCGGAGATCTCTGTGTCGGGGGTCCCTGTGCCGAGGATCCCTGTGCTGACGGTCTCTGTGCCTGAGGTGCCTGTGCCGGGGGTCCCTGTGCTGGCGGTCTCTGTGCCTGGGGTCCCCGCTCCGTCCGCGCTGTGCCCTCACCTTCCCGTACTTCTTCAGCCGCTTCCCGTAGGGCCGCTTGCCGGAGCCCCGCGGCGGGCGCAGGGGCTCGTAGGAGCCGGGCAGGGCGGCGAACCGCACCTTCTTCGACCCGGCGCCCTCCTCCTCCTCCTTCTCCTCTTCCAGCGCCCGCGGGGCCCTGGCGCTACCCTCTGGAGCCGCCGCCGCCTCTTCCTCCTCCTCGCCGGGCAGGATGAAGACCTGGTCCTCGCCGTGCGCCCTGCGGGAGAACCTGCCCCGCACCCTGGCGCCCAGCCGCGCACCCACCGTCATGGTGCCGCCGGTGCCGCCGGCGCTGCCGCCGCGACTCAGGTGTGGCCGGAGGCGGCCGCTGCGCCCTCCCCGGGGCGGGACGGCTGCGGCAGAGGCGCCCCGACAGCAGTGCGTCTCCGCAGTTGTGCTTCCCGAAGGGTGTTCGTAAGCTGGGGCAGGTCAAGGAAAGCGAAGTTGTATTGGGAGGACCGGTATAATTGACTCAACCAGTTGGTGTATTTATCATCAACCAGATGCAACACAGGGACAGGCTAATCCTTTACAGTGGATTTTTCTTACAGAGGAACAAAGCCTTGAAACTGTATCTCCCCGAGATCCTACACCTAGCGTTGTCACCTGCCCCAAGGATGGTGATTCACCCCTGTCACAGCTCCAGCCAGAAAAGTTCTGTGGCGGACAAGACGACCCTCTGAAGGGTGGGAGACGTGAGCCAAGTCTGTCGCTACAGAAGTGCTCTGTCCTTTTACCTGTTTCATATTAAAGGTGTCACCACTCCTGTTACCATCATCACATTTTTAAGTCAAGTCTCCAGAAGGTTTAAGCGGAGACCTAAACCCAGGACAGCATTTGGGGCTCTGAGTACACCCCAAGCAAACACAGACCGCACGTGGCACTCAGAGCTCCTCCTTCCTTTGGGCTCTGGCTGTGGCAGCACCCGCAGGGCCCCTTTCTGAGTCCCCCGGTTCTCCCCCCACCTCCTGGCACTGGATTTCATCCTGCTTTCATCCTGTAGGTGCAGGTATGTCCTGAACACTACAGAGTGAAACAGGGTAGCACCGCGGGTCCACACTAAGTGCATGGTGGGCAGCCTGAAGCCACCACGTATAGGAGGCAAATTTTGCCTTGCTTTTCCTGTGCTACTTTATTAGATATTTGAGGATTAAAGTAATTGCTTGATGCTGATTAAGTAGCAGCATCAACCAATAAAATGTTTAGCAGCTGCAAAATGGGATCTTTCATCTTGTTAACCTGAACCTGCCTTGAAAAACCTTAAAGAAAAAAACCCACATTAAATATTTTTCTAGGGCTTTGGAAAGTGTTTATGTCTAGGTTTTCTATTTATAGATCTATTAGCAAATGTATACTTGCCTCTAAATAAGAAGTGGAGATAGTGAAAGATATCAATCTTCTCAAGAGGGGCAGGCCTTTCCCCGAAGACGGGATTTGTACTTCACAAGTTGGCATCGTTTTCCAAATTCAACTATCAAAACCTCAGAGAATACATTTCTCAGCTGAGATTTACTGTCTCCATCTGCATGGCAGCAGGGGAACCATAACGTGTTCTGAGATGAATAGGTCCAAGGTAGCCTTGAGTGTATGACACTGGGTATCAGAATCTCATGTCTTAACTCATGGAATTTCAGCATCATCGTAACTATATGGACACTAATGACACTACTTGTTTCTCCAGCAGTGTTGTTCATTCAGTGGAGCAGGAGGGAACATTTATAGTCCTATATGCATTTTAATGTTTTAAATTGGACTGTGTAAAAATGGATGTACTAAGTTTGAAAGTGTCTGCATATCTTAAAGAAATACTACAAAGAAACACCCCAACCCAAAACAGCTGAACCATGCAGTAGACCAACTGCTCACCCCCACACCCATCCCAAATAGCCCCCAGAAATGCTACCAAAAAAATTACAGCTGAACACATAAGACCTCTGACCATCCCTACCCCTGCCTGGACCTGTGAAACATCACATGGCATTTAAAACTCCTCCAAATCTCTCATGTTAAAGCTGTGCTGATAAAATGGCACACTGATCTCCTCCCACACAGAAGTCAGGAACAACGGGATCTAAAATGCAGCTTATCCCACTCTTACAGAAGGAGTAACTTACAGGTAACAGGTCCATAACAAGGCAACTGTTCAGAGACCCAAAAACCAGGCAGAGGATTCCGTATGCACTGTCTCACTGATTTCCACACTAAGTACATTCTGCTTGCAAATAAAACCAGCAGTTCTGAACAAAGTCTCTTCCTCAGATCTTCCCACCTTATTCCTGCCAGGGGCAGACTTGGAAAGCCAAATGCTGCACTTGGGTGCAACTACACCTTTTGCACTCAGATTATGCCCTTGCTGAAGCACCTGGTCTGTTTGCTATGGAGAGCATTAGGTGGTTCACAGCTCATCTTCCAGCAAGGCAAAGGGAAGGAGGGCAGCAGGGTTTGGGAATCAGAGTGATTTCACACTGGTGGCAGGCACTAGAAATAATACCATTTGCAAACTGCCCATATATGTAAACATTAAACTGGCACTTTGTTTCATGGGAGAGTTAAACAAAAATTTGTGAGCTCTCTCCTCTGGAAACACTATCTGTGTTTCTGGAACATTAATACATCTCTGGTTATTTGGAGCAGTGAACAGCAGCGACAATCTAGGGCAAAGTTAGCCATGGAAAACAGCGCCTGCAGAGTGGGAAGCTAGCCTAAGTACTTAATCTACTGTCTCACAAGCATGACCTATATTTTTTCCGCTGAACCTTCTGAAAAGGCAAAGGGTTTTGTTTCGTGACTAAGTTTGTACATGACCTTGGATTAGTATCACGGTTATGTTCCAGCTGTGTATTTTCAAAGATAACTGAACATTTACAGGTAAATTGAGCAGACACACAACCCCCTTGCAAAGCCGATTTTTGGTGAATTTCTGAAAAGCTCCTGGACATCCATTTCTAAGGAGTGTGAAACCACTGAGAGTTTCTGGACAGCACAGGACCACCAAACCGATGCGATGCTAATCCTGAATTCACACAGTGTTG
This sequence comes from Scytalopus superciliaris, assembly GCA_013400415.1. Taxonomy (NCBI): domain Eukaryota; kingdom Metazoa; phylum Chordata; class Aves; order Passeriformes; family Rhinocryptidae; genus Scytalopus; species Scytalopus superciliaris. The sequence goes on from VXBX01009195.1 coordinate 130,443, forward strand.
AAGGTGAACCTGTCCACCTTTAAACTATTTTGCTACCTGTGGTAATTATTGCACTTTCATAAAGGGCAAACAACAAGTATTTTAGTATGAGAACTGTTCAAGTAAGTTTTAATAGAGTGCACCAGTGAATCAAGATGACTTGCATCAGATTTTGTTTCAATGAACATCAGATAAAAAAGAAAAGAAAAGGGGCTACAGTTCTTTCTTTCCAAACACCACCCTTTTTCTAAGGCAACAATACACGTCCATTTCCGAACATAACTGTTACATAGGAAAGCTACATCACAGTACAGTATGTAAAGTCCATCTCGGTCAAGAAGCCATTAGAGAATGGCACATTTACTACACTTACAGCCTTCTAACTTAGGGTTACAGAGTTTACCACAGCTTTTTTTTTAATTTTTATTTTTAAAGTGACAATTTCTTAATGAACTTTCTATTCTTCACAAGAGTGTGCAGATGGGGCCCATATGTTGATATTACAGTAATTACGACATTAAATAACATTGCACAACCAACCTCTATGGTTAATTCAGTACAAAAGAACAAGTATTAAAATGTACCAGTACTAGTGGTTTTACACAGTTTATAATCATTAATCATGAAGGAAAAAAATGTGGGGCTGTTTTTTTTTCTTTTCTGTAGGCAAGTGCCTAATTACAAAGCTGCACATTACAGGCATAATGATGTGGAATAAATACAAGAAATCTGGAAAATATTAAACACAAACAGGTTACATGGGAACAAACTGTACAACCACAAAAGCATAAATCAACAATTTATCATTATAAACAATGTATGTTCAGCTGTAAAATATTATGTGGAATTGCATGTACTCTTTGGGGGGGCACATGTTCCAAAAGACAAGCTAATTCCTGAGGTGGTATTATTAACTTATACAATTGGTCAACACTTCAGATTATCTTGTGCTATTAAACAGTCCCAATGTTAATCTATTTCCATAAAATGGAATTGGTAGTATTCTGAAGGCAGCAAACAAGTTATATTTCACACCATGATATTCAAATGAAATAATTCCGGTTCTCCGCTTTGGTGCTACATTTGTTAATGGGCCATGGGAGTAAGGACTGGAATTTGCAAACAGAACACCACTTAGTCTTGGTTTCTGTTCCCCCACAGCTCTGAGCTGGCCCAAGGCAGAACAAAGTTTCTAAACTGTAAGTGCCAACACTGTAAACATGTTTGTCTCTTTTTTCAACTAAACACTGTCCAATAACAAGGATAAGAGCTAAAGATAAGCAGGAACAGTCTCGTGTAGAACAAAAGCCGACTCACCGACTTTTGGTTCAATTAATGAACAATCTTTAAATAATTAAAAATGGTCATGCTACAGTTGTGAAATTGTGCATTTGACTCAGGACACAAGTTTTTTAAAAAACGCATGGTAGAGGTAAGACTTATAAAAACACCAAAAATGTAAATGATAGGGAAGAACTTTTCCAACTCAAAGCATCAAACATACATTTCTGTGCAGAAATCTAGACAACTATACAAGATCTGAATTTAAGCAGTCATCTTTTTATTATACAACTCTATGAACATAAAATGAACAGAATGCTCTATATACTTACCTGTACATGTGAACATAACTTCTTTAGCTACAGTTATTTAATATAGGTCATACCGGATTTAACTTTACAATTCTGAATAACTATGTATAACCTTATTGCAATAAGGGCAATTTCTACATGGGGAGTTTCACAGGCCAATCACATTAGGCGTAACCAGTACATTCAAAGTGTAGATCATGTATGAATCTTCCCTGATCCCAAAGAATTTAGGTTCTCTTTACAGCTTAAGCTCGTTTGCTATCTTGGATGCAATGTTCTTAAATGCAATAGAAGTCCCAGATATTCTCTTGAAACGAACTCCATTGAGTGACAATCGTGGCAGTTTGCAGACTTCCATCTCCCACTGAACAAGGCTATCTTGTCGTGCATCGCCGTGAACACAGAAGAGCAAAAACCTCTCTTTTTGTTCATAATCACAGTTATTAGCATCTAACACTTTCCGAATCTCTCTCATCATATCGTTCGGGTCCATAGAACTAGTGGTCTTCATACTCCATGTGAACCGCAAGGAGCGTGGCTTTGAATCTTTGCTATCCTCCTTCTCTCTGTCTTTTGGCTCCCCAGAAACACTCCTGGAACAAGTGACATACAGGAAAGTCAAAACCAAAAGCAGCATAACCAAGAGAAAGAAGAGAAATACAGCTGTTGAGCAGGGGTTTCTAAACTGTGACTGACACGCCACTGGTCACCCGCAAGCTAATTCAAAGAGCTAGATGGATGCTGCTGGAACAGCCGTGCCCCATCTCCTGCACACGTGTGCCTCAGCACAGCACTGTGCCACAGTAGTGGCACACAGGCAAAGCAAGTTTGGAAACCCCTGCTCTATGACGTTCTGATGACAACATGTGCAATGGTAACTGCAGCAGGCACACGTTACTCCATACTGCTCCAAAGAAAGTGGAATCTATGTAAAAGCATGACTGAAGTTCTGATTTCATGATCTGGAGCATGCCATACACCAACAAAACTGAAGTAGAGGGACACAATCCTGAAGCATAAATCATACTGTAAAAGCAGCAGAGGAAGAAATCCCACCCTGTGATTCACAAGCCTGCAGTTAATTCCCTCCCCCTCTTTTCCCCCTTTTGCGTTTATTATGTATTTTTGACCTCTCTCTGTGTCAAAAGACCTTATAATAACATGTTTTATTTTAACTGATGAAGCAAAATTTTTTGCTGTAATTTGGTTGCAAATAGCTTCAGGTCACCATTTCAGTACAGGGCCAGCAGCTTTTTCACAGAAGAAACAGCAACGTGTAGACACAAAGTATTTTATTTGATACAATGACTCGGACAAAATTGCAACGGAGTAATTTCCAATTAATGTTGTCATCTGATGCTTCCTTACCAAATGGATTACTTATTCCATTACGGAAAGCATTTTGAGAAACAGCACTTATTATTTTAAAGTCATTCCACAGTTCTTGTCCCAGGTACCCATGGTGCTGATGCATCCCCATCCGTCACCAGGGACAGGTGCTGTTCTCATTCTGATAGTCTATAAACTGCCATTATTCAGAGAGGAGTCAAAACAAGTATTTTTAATTTAACTTCAGTGTGATCCCCAGATAACCACATTATTAAGGGATATTAAAGGGATAGAGCATGGCAGGGATAAGATCTCAAATGACTTTTTTAGCCCAAAACAGACACTGTAGGATGACAAAAAGCAGAGAAAGCTAGAGAATGAAAGCAAGAGCTGAAAGCAACTTCACACTTCGTTTCATTTAAAAACTTGATTAATCTCTTTTCCCTTTCCATATCCAAGAATTTGACAGCTAATAGACTCTGAATTGAAAAGGGCTAACTTAGATAAATGGATGGTGTATTATACAGTGTATCCTGTTAAGAATGTGCTGCTTGGGTTTTTTTTTAAATAGAGGCTTTCTTTTTTGAAAACTAAGTTGATACTTTCTGTAAGTGACCAGTTTAGAATGCAAACTACAATGCCTGTTCTTTAGAGAGCAGAAAAATAAAGTTATGCACTGTGCTTAAGCACACCAAAAATGCAGAACCAAATGCTGAAACATGGCAAAAGAGCAGATATGCTGGAAAATGAGCATATGAAGGAATGTTTTATTACTAACAAAACACCTTGAGATTTGTGTACAGTGGTTGCCATACAAATTCAACATTTGGCAGTCACCACCACTTTTGTCTGAATGTCACTTGTTTTATTTCTCAGTGCAAGTGACATTCATTCCTCAGGGACTATAAGGTGTTTACTTCTAGCAAACAGCAGCTTTAGTAATGAGCACAGTATGTAACTATAGTAAAAATTTAATAGATTCATATACACACATGGACACAGAAAATATATTACATTTTCCGCTGAAACCAAAAGTAAACACCATTAAATATTTATAAGTCAAAACATGATCTGAAGTGCCTAAAGGACTGGTTAACTCCTACAAGGGGCTTTTTTATTCAAAGAAATATGCTTACATAAAATTTTATATTAAATACTTTGCAAGAAAGCAGATATGAAGGGATATAAAGAGGGATATACAGGACCTCACCAAAACCCCCTCCCCCCAAATAAAAAACATTTTTGAAATACAGATTACTTAAGCACTATTCTATTTTACATTCTGATTAAAAGTTTTTAAGAAATCACTTAAACCTTGATGCGAAAGACCTAGGAGCGAAGTATTAATAGTGACTCCTCACCTTGAGGTGTCAGTTCTGCCACTGGCTTCGCCTTCACTTGGATCCCTCAAAACAAAGTTAAGGTTGAGATTCAATGATAAAGGTGAAAAATAAAAGTTAAGAAAACCTACACCTAGAACAATGTTAAAAAGCTACTGAAGAAAAAAAAAAAATCAGTATAATAATGTCAAGCCTAACACTGTTTAATAGTATTTTTTCACAGCCGTCATTTTAGTTTCCCTTTATGATACCTTAACTTCTTTCAACTCTGACATGAATTTCGTTTTTGTTTAGTTTTGGGTTTTTTTTTAAACTGATGGCAAAATTAACACACTGTTCTCAACCTACTGCAGACAGAGCAATGGCCACATGTAATTCCAGCAAGCACAGAGGAGCAGTCAGTCAAGTTGGTCCAGGAGGGCTCCACTCTGCACCCTTGTGGGTCAGGCCTTTATACCTCCGTCCTGAAAGCATTTTGGGACATGCCCATGCTTAAGCACACTCAAGTAATTAACAATAAGATGTGCCTAAGGGTTTGTGAGACCAAATATTTGGAGCCCAGTTCACAAAGGTTACTTCAACATCTGCTTAACTTTAAGCAAATCAGCTGTTACATTGACTTCAGCAGGATTACTGGTGAGGCGAGATTAAACATATCTCTGTCTTGTTGAATTAGAGCTGTGCTTTACAAGGAACTGTTTTATAATATGTCTTTTTAGTATGGAGCAACTTGAAATACATCCACGGATTGTATAAGGCACCTAGGTATGTTCCTAGTGCTGCTGTACAAACATTTTAGCACCCATTTTCAATTAGCTAATTCATTTAATACCTTCAAAACACCAATACTTTAGTAACTAACATCAGGGAAGTATCACCTGACATAAACCATTGACTCAAAATACTTCAATACGCTATTCACTAAGCATTTTCATTATGCATTATTTTATATACTTACCAGAAAAGGCATTTACCTTTGCCAAAAGTTAGTAAAAAAACTCTTTCACAAACCATTATTTCCTGAACAGTACAGAAGTTAAAAGGCATGCAAGTTATGTGATCCAACTCAAAGAACAGCAAAAATTAAACCACTGAACCTCCACCCATGTAATCCCTAAGTCTCAAACAACCCAAATTTTAACAAAACAAAAACACAAAACACCCCACCATCATCAGTCACAAAACAAATACATTCCCTACCAGGCCTTCACTACAGGAAAATATACTTTTAACAGTATAAAACATAATAGGAAATAGTATAAAAATCTTCTATACTAGATACATCAATTTAAGATATACTAATTCTAAATACATATTTTTACAAGACTATTTTAATATTGTAGTTTAACATAATGAAAATACTGATNNNAATTTTAAAAAAAAAAAAAAAATATTTTTTAAAAAAAAAAAAAAAAAAAAAAAAAAAAAAAAAAAAAAAAAAAAAAAAAAAGACAAGATACCATTCATTGCAAACAACAACGAGCTATAATGCAAAAAACCAGCCCAGGCTCTTGAAATCAGTTAGTTACTCAACAGAAAATACCTTTTTCCCCACTTAGAAAGCTACACTGACACCACAGTTCGCTAACTTTGCTGTAACTTTTTTTCACCCTCTTTAAAACCAAAGAACAATTCTCTCCTTGCACCTATGTAAGTGCTGGAGCTACCAAAAATAGAGGATCGTAGTCCTCTGTCTTCAGGTTTCTGAAAAAAGAAAATAATTCATATACTTTTTTTGGGGGGGGTCATCATAAGGAGGTATTACTTAGACACACACTGATGCACTATCAGCTCACCAGGTGAAATCAATTTTATGAGGAATATCACTACTTTTTTAGCTTTCTTCTTTTCCCTTGTAGTACCACCTTATGCAACTCATGGCATTTTCCTTATGAATTTTCAACTACAAGCTTAACTACGGCTTTGAATTTATCTTTTTTTAACCCCCTACACACAAACGATAGAATCCAGCACATAACAGCTTGGTTCTGTAAGGCAGAGATAAATTTCCAGTATATAATTATGTTGTAAAGTTGACAATAATACAGTATGGATGCATCTGTGAACACACTTAAGAATTATAGGCAAATCACTGTTAGAATGAGGCAAACTGAAAATTGAGTCCCCTTTGTGACTGCTAAGTCAAGAGTTACTTGATATTAAGCAGTATATTTTAAAATCTTTCCCAGGACCTCTCCTCGCAGTATTAGTACTGTTAGCATCATCACAGGAATGAATGCAGATTCAGGATGTATGAGTTTTCTTCCTTCAGAATCCTGAACTTAAATTTGAAGAAGCTGGCGACATAAGCTGTACGATACTAAAATATTTTTTTTTCAGATATCCAGAATTCTGCCTGTTTCTGAAGCTTCTCATTTATTCATAGATTTTAGAATTCCCTGAAATAATTTAATACCTACTCCTTCTAAGCATAGTGAAAAAAATGATTGTAAATACAGTCCTTGCAAGAAACTGTACCCAGTTAAAAAAGTAAAATATTGTGAAATTTAAATAATGACTGCTTTTGAAGTCCCTGTTTTTGGTATTTAAATTTATTTGATTTTAACTTAATTGTATCATCTTCATATTTTAGCTGTAAAGGAGGAGCAAAAACCCCTTTTGAGCAGCATTCTCTGGCTCCTTTAAGATAAAGAAGCCAGATGACTGGTCAAACATAATGATTATCATATATACAGAGAAGTAAAACAAGGCAGATTCTAGAAGGAACACACAAAACTAAACAAACTAAATATACATGTGCTTCAGACTTAGGCTATAAATCCTCCAAAACTTTTTAATTATGGCCCTGGTTATAGGCTGGGCTTTTTTTTACTTTTTTCTCTTAAAAATCGAGGTACTAACCTGCGAACAAACTTGGAAGTAATCTTGCTTATTATACCAGTTGAAGTCCCCCTTCTGGCGTGTGCGAAAGCACCGGTTTCATGGGACGGTGAGGCGGGCGGTCCATTGTAAGTGGCATTGCGCCGCTCCCTCAGCTGCTCACCATGGAAAGTGCTTCGACTTGAACTCCCCCGAGGAAAGCGGGTTCGGTCTGGAGTGGTAGTGCTAATACTATGAGCAGACGGGGAAGCAGCAGGCACTCTTTGAGTTGCACTGCTGGGAAAACAGAAGCATAAATAAAGAGAAAGACTATGCTAAAAACCCTCCTACATGACAACAACGGGAAAGAAACCTCGCTCTCGATTTTTGTTTTAGAAACTTAATCTGCTACTGATTTGCTTTTATGATTCACACTTAGAAATAATCAAGAGATATTTTCATTGTAAAAATGAAACTATATACACAGATAACAGGACAAAGGAAAAAGGTAGAAAAGTCTGTAGCAAAAATCTGAAAGTGTTTCCAGCCCTCTTCCAAAGAAATGTGTTAGTCAAAACTTTTAAAACAAGCACTCCCAAAAAACTTAACGCGTACTTCTTAACCAGTAGTCTAACAGAAATAACTGTGTAAAGCTACTCAGGCAGTTAATGGTAAGAAGAACTACACTACAGTGCTTTTAGACACAAATGAGCTTAGCAGCCTTCAATCAGAGAGGTTAACATTTCAGTAACTTCCTCTGAATTTATGGTGGCCTGCGTTTTATGGTCCTGTCTAGAGCAGTCAAATTTTTAACTGAAGTTTTCCAGAAGTTTCCAGAGGGAGGCAGTCAAGGAACTTCTTTAACAGTATGCAAATGTGTTTCATGAACAAAATCAGGCTTAGATCATCTGTAATACCCACAGTACTTGAGTAAGCTACTGTTTCAAAACAGAATGCAAGGTGACAGTTTTGACTAGGTTACAAACACATATGAACTGAACAACAGCATTTTTGAAGTACATGGCCCAGAAATAACCATCAATTTCTTACCTTGGTCGGTAAGCTTCGGTACCATCTTTGATGGTTGGCAGTGTAACTTTTATAGGATGACCAGAGGCAGACATAGACTTTTGATGCCGAGGGCGCGTGGATACAGAAGCTACTGCAGAGCCTGCAGAAGATGTGCTACTCGCAGACATTTCTGTTAGGCTTTTGCCAGGGCAGGAAGGCAGGAGAGATGGACAAAGGGAAAGGGAGAAGAAAGGTTAGTGTAAAATCCTTTAAATGATTTCTTCTTTTAGAACACAGCAAGTGCTGTTTAAGTAACCAGAAGACTGAGTAACCAGGCTGCCTTACTCAGCTAAAGAATACAGAATTCTGTGAAAATTATGTTCATCCATAAATCAAAATCAACACACATGTTAAGTCAGGCCTTTTCATTCCTCCCAAGATTAAAGCTTACAACAGACAAAGTAATGAAGAAAGACTACAAAGAATACATGGAGTAGGAAAAACACTGAAAAATAAATTTGTAAAAGGCTTATTTAAATAGATTGATTAAATAGATTCTCCTTTTGTGAATAGTCCTATTTGCAGTTAAAACAAACATCTAAAACTTGAAACATTTGGAACTGCTGTCACATAATCACTTGGAAGTGACTGTGTTTTTACAGGACCAATTTGTACTTCTGTGGACTGCCCCAGCTACTGCCAGGCTGAGTCAACCCTTTCAAAGTGCAGTTCCTTCTACCGGTACTTTCATTTCTCCTTCCTAAAGTGGCAAGAAAGATGAAAATAGTGGCAAAACTATTGTGTTATTAATTTTTAAAACAAAAGTCTCTACAAGCGTAAGTGAAATTGCATTAATAATGTATTAGCAACTACAGTCCCAAAGCTAAACAATATCTTTAGCAAAGAGGTAAATATTTCAGATGAATAATTCGATAACAAAAGACATTCAGCTGCACCAAATCCAAATTCAACTGCAACACAACATCTTATAGGAAAGGCAAATAATAAAACTCAAAAGAAAATTCTTAATTTCTCAGAATATGTTTAAAGAACTGAGCATGATATTCATGGTACTCGTGAAAGGAACAGGGATTAAGAGCCTTTCAATATGATAGAGAAATATTAAACTGTAAAAGGATAACCTTTGAAATAAAATCCCTTCTTTTTATAGTGTTTTCAGTATTAAACCTCTTGGAAGGAAAAACTATCTTTGTGAGATCAGAAAAGAATATTGTAGTATATATTTTAACCCTATATCTAAAAAACATGCATTATTTTCTTTCTTTTCTAAAAAGGATTCTTACTTCCTTAGTTTCAAATATTTGGAATGATACACAAAAATTTGGGAATACATTTTTGAAGGTATCCATCCAATAATTTGAAACTAATACTGAAAATTAGTTTTCTGCTTCCTAATGTACCTTCTTAAAGCACTTTTTAAATAGTTGTACTTTATATGTTCTGTAGTTCATCATTTTACTATAGATGTACAACCCTATACTTCTCTTATTTCCAAAATTACATGCATCATTAAAAAATTACAAGTTGTATGACAGAAAACAAAACCAAATTAATTTACTAGATCATGTTATTTCATGCTATGGATTTTCTGTTCACTTTACATTAACTGTTTTATTTGAATAGTTTAAAAATAGAATAAGACCTGTTACTTGAATCTCAAAAAAACCCCCAAACAAACAAAAAAAAACCCCCAGATTTTATTACTCTCCATTAAAGCCAGTATTTTGTTTCTCAGTCAGGTAAAGGGATTAACTAACACCAAGGACGAAAAAAGGACATATTTTAAAAAATGTAACCGTGGCATTGTTAAATACAATACTATTTGACAAAACATACTAAACTGATGTAATTAAAAATCCCATAAAAAGACAATTTGGTTACCATCACTATGAAAATGTTATTTAGATCAAAAAGTTATATTGAAAGTGATTGACAAGTTTTAACAATTTCAGCTTTTTGAGTACAGGGGGAATGAAAAAGGATCAAGCTACACTGTCAAAGCGATCCATCTGAAGTTCTCCACAGCATAACTGCCCACTTAGCAATTAGTTGTCAGCATAGTTATTTTGGTCTGTGTCAGAAGACAACCCTTGGGTAAAAAATATGATTCCACAGAAAGAGGCAAAGGCCAACTGACATTTAGTTAAAAAATTCACCACAAACACAGAAACAGCAGTGGAAGACAAGATGAAAGCATACACTTCATGTATTTTACACCATGCTTCATAGTGCTGTTGATTAATTGCATAACCTGCTGCTTCTGTGCCTCGGTTCTTGTACCCAAATTAATAAGCAAGAAAAGTGGAACAATACCTGTTGTCCTTCCCATTCTGTATTGCAGAATAGCGATCTGAAGAACGCTCACAGACGTAAGTGTTCCTCCTTGTCATTCCACTACCAGAAAATACATTATTCTAGGAAAAAATTAATAAAATTAAATTAAATTATTTCTTCTATTACAGTTATGTTGTACAAAATGTAAACACATTGGAGGCAAATCAAAATGGAATTTCAGCTGTTTATGTATATTCTTAAAGCCTTCAAATGTACTGGGTTACTCTGTTGACACAAATCATTTATATCATCAGCTATTTTATCCAATAGCTCACTCACCACTTCATTATTGCACCATTGTGATTATACTAAGAGAAAACAGAGAAATTTAATTTTGCTGACACTTGCTTTACTAAGCATTATTATTATTCAATTCCCACATACTGCGTTACAGAATTATTTGTCCCTGGGATCAAACACACTGGAATCCCAGAGAACACACCGATGGCTGGCTGAAAGGCATCCCTGCACAGATTAATTTGCCAACAAGGACTCCAGCCTTACAGTTTGTTGCCCCTGTCAAAAGAGCTTTCAAGAGGAAAATGAAAATACTATCAGCCTTTGTCAGTCAGCCCAGAAATGATGATGCAGATAACATGGCAAATAGGTTTTGTATCAAAAAATACTGACAGGAATTTCTTTCTGTTATGACTTTCAGTTTGCATGCCCTTCACAAAATACCTATAAATGTTCTCCTCCACCCCATCACACACAGGTTAGCTGCTGAAGGCTTGCTTTTAGTACATGATGTACAATTCTCAGTTCTTAATACAGTAGGTATTGAATTCAGGGTGGGAGATATTGCAACACGCTAACATTACATACAGACACATGCTGGCAAGATTTCAAATACACTAGACTTGGGTACTGTAGGACATCAGGAACTCTGCAAGATTTACTGTGTTTAGGCCTCCCTCACCTACAGTTTTCCAGCATTAATATGACCCCACAGAGACTACTGAATAAACTGTTTCAAGGCCAGTTTGTAAGGAAGATTAACTGCACCAATTGTTTCTGAAATTAAATTCCCGTAAGTTAGACTGAAGGTGATAAACGTTTTGAAGAAATTCTGCCTTCCCTAACATCACGTTGTCCCTAAAGTTACATAGAAATTACCCACATTAAACTAGCTTTGATCACTTTAAATATTTGAGTTTAAAAAGAACAATTTCACTTTCTGTGTAACTTGCTCAACCTTGAACTACTGTTGCAATATCAGACACCAATATTCCTTAATCGTGCCCATCACAAAGCCTTTCAAAGTCCCCAAAATAGCAACAGAGCTAAAAATGTACAAATACTGAAGTTGCCATTAGCAAGTAAATCAATTTCTCATTCTTCATAGCAAAGATACTCCATTTAATTAGTTCTCACAAAGCAGAGAAATTCTTTTGACATATCAGCTTGTACCATACATGACTGTAATCAGCTTTGGGGCAATATAGTTTTGGGAAAGCTCAGATATGAAATCTAATTTTAGAAGACTCAAAGTTCCTGCATTCAATCCACACAGCTGTAATTTCCAAAGACTTTCAGAGAGGGGTTGGGAGTTGATGACCCTATTCAAAATTAAAAAAAAATAAAAAATATTTAAAGCATCTGCAGATCTACTGCAGACACAGCCTACAGAACATTAAGAGTTAAATGAACTTCAGCATTTATTTTGTTTAAAATAATACTAACAGAAATGTCACCTTTTCAGAATATCCAAGATGAGAGCCAGCACACAGAATCCAAAAGAACAATGAGAATTCCTGCTGCCAGTCCACTGTACTAAGACTGCCAGAATTTTTGTATTTAATAGACCATGTCTTTTAAACAGCAAAAAGTATACTTGAATCTTAAATCATGATTAATTAATGTTTTTTTCTACCCACATGAACTTTTGCTTCTAACAGCTGTTTAAACACTGAAATACTTTTTTTCACTGTGTATCCTAAACACCCATACTACTGCACATGAATTTCCACAAGGCATAGTAGATTTCACATTAGAAGAGACAGACTCTCCTATTTGGAACAAAGATTTCCGAGGCAGTATTATGACAGCGGTTTACAGAACTATGAATGATATCATAACAGAATTATTAAGAAATTATTAATTTGCTTGTTCAATTTCTGAATACAAGAACCAGGTTGTAAATCATAACATCAACAGGCAGACACATCAGGGAATAAGTGGGTTGTTCCCCCTCACTTCACCCCATTTCTGAAGTCCAAAATGAAGTGGTTTCAGAAAACTAAACAGTCAAATATACAGAGAAAGTTCATGAGGGATATTAGGCATATATAGATGAAGTGTCTGATTCAGGAAGTCCCTTGACTTTCTTGTTGATAGAGAAGCATTAGAAACGAGAAAAAGAGAACTCCATATTGGCTCCATTCTTATGTTCTTTCCCTAAATATCCACTATTTGTCTTGACGGAACTTCAGTTTGCCCAAGTGCAGACTTTCTCATGCTTGCTGTTATGTTAGTGTTAGAAAAAGTAAAGGTGCGGGGGAAGGGAAAGGTTTATTTTAAAAGATCCACTGTAGCCTATTTCTGTCTGCCAGTAAAAGTTACCAGAAATAGACTTAGTGGCTTAGTCAGTGACCATTATGTCTATAGTAACTCTGTGCTGCAGATTTTGTTTAAATAGGGAAAAATAAATATAACAAGCCAAAAGGACACACACTCACACTGGTAACTGCACTTGATTTCTTTCTCTCTGGACCCACAAGTGGACTTGCAGCCATCTCTCCTTTGGATCCCACTGTAGTGCTGCCAAGTTTGCGTGAGACATCCTTGTCCCAGTCTTCTTTCTGTTCACTTTCCACACTATTTGCCTGAGACCTTTTTGTGTATGACACAGCAGGAGGAATTGAGGGACCAACTGCCAAATAAAAACAGTATTAATAAGTATCTAAAAATAATCACTGCATTTTTCTTGGCCAAAATAGTCTAAATATAGTTCCCTGAGTCCAAAAAAAGCATCCGAACAACTATGACGGCAAACTCAGCACATATACCAACCTACTAAATTGAGCTTTGACAGCCTGTGTTCTTTTTACCCACTCTCTCTTCACTACCAATCTGCAGTTCAGAATTAGTTCCCGTTTCCTATCAGTATGTAAAACCTGGAAGAGTATTTCAATTCTCAATTTAAACCCATGCAGTTGTGCAATACTATGAAAAAAGGAATTAGAGGATGTTCTTCAAAATATTTTAGTACTTTTTGCCACATACCTTTTCCTCTAAATTCTATGAAAGATTATTTTCCCCTGAAAACCTTAGGACTGCTTTGTTTGAAAGTATGTTTAACAATTTTCCCCCCCTCTCATCATTCTTTAAAATGGTTTGGGAAAACTCCTCTGTCAGTTGACTTTTACATTCCCCTAAAATAAAATCACATCAGCCAGCAATTTTTATAGTATTGGTTGCTTTTTTGGAGGAAAACAAAAATAAAAAAAACCTCATAATGTAAATTAGGCAGAGAAAAGGGTAACATATTTTAGAAATATTTATGGCAATTTGAGAGCTCTCTGAGGAATAAAAATTATCTTTCTTTTAGTGTTTTAAGTATGTACTCCTTTCACCCAAAAATGTTTCCTGAATACTTGGTAAATTTGTTTTATCTTGGAAGAAAACAATTTGGCCCCAACTCCAAATGTACTGATAACAGTAATAGTTTGCTGCCCCAGGGGTTATCCAGACCAATATTTGCCATGAGCTCCTAAATAGAGCATCCCCATAATGTCTTAGTGAGTCAACCAAGTAACAAGTCCAAAAAATTAAATCTGCAAGTTACATTGACCCAGATTTGCCGTAGAAGTGTTCGTACAAATAAAAAGCATCACAGCAGAGCACCATGAGATACACAACAAATGCCCAGAGCTGTGGACCTGCCAGGGTCACAAAACACTGCACATTCAGGCTCAGACTGTGTATGTAACTGTAGTTGTTGGACTGTCATGCCCACCGTGATCACTGAAGCGCCGCTGTTTCTGGTTAGTCGATATACTCCGCTGGACCTTCAGGTGAGCGGGAGACTGCACCGAACTGTTGTTGAGGTCGCTGCTGGGACGGGATCTTTGACCCAAGTTGCTGCTGGACAAGGAATCGCCTACTTCAAACTACGAGAAAAACAGTTTTTCAAAACATAAACAAAATTCAACAGTACTGGTAATTTTTTATGGCATAATCAGGCCAAAACTTCCAATCAAAGGCTTATCTTTTTTCTAAGATTGTTTCCAGCGTAGAATATTCTTCAAGATGAATTTTATCACTTAATCTGTGTTTAACGTGCTTTAAAAACACACAGCTAAAGCTAAGAAGCTAATTAATGCCCAAAATAAAATTAGAAGAATCTTGACAGAAACAAAAAGTGCGCTGTTTTAAACTTGAAGCCATGGAATGGCTTTGCCTGCCTTTTTTTTTTTGGTTGTTTTATTTTAAAGCCTAAGAGCCTTCATAGCTTCAAAACAATTTCAAAACGCATCGGATTGAATCAGAAGGACTAAAAAAGCAAGCACTGATTAAAGAGTTCTTTATGGCCTTCAACACATCTTTATAAGGTATGTAAGCCACTGGTTTGTTGATATCTAAGAAGTGTAAGTTGCAAGTAAAAGCAGTGAAAAAGGCAAATATCCTTCTTCCAAACAATTTGAGTCAAAATGATTTTAGACAGATTCCCTCTGTGCTCTGCCATCACAAGGGAATTCTGGTTCAGAGATGTGAGAAAATGCACTCAAGGATTTCTGTATCAGATCTACACTATCTTGGAACTGAAGGAAGGCCAATGACGCAGCAGGAAAAAAAATTCCTTCAAAAAGAAAGCCTTGTTCTCAGTTTGATTTTTTGAAAAATCCTTGTGGTCCCAAAAATGTACAGATCCCTCTAGTTCCAAAACAGTCAAAAAAATTTCTCCCACTAATTTATTAATGGCTACAACCCAATTACTTATTAAAATAATAAAACACACTATGAACAGTGTATGAGTGAGAAAGGATGAGCACATTTCTGAGAAATAATGGGTGTCATATCTGAACAGTTAAAAAGATAATTGCTGCAATCAAATTAACTATTTCAGATTTTAACTGAAAACACAACAGGAAGAAGACTCAGCACTTACAAGTTATGCCAGATTAACAGCTATCTTTTTAAAAAAGCAATTCAATGTATTTACAAGCAAACACGAAGATACTAGATTTAACTTATTTCTTCATATGGGAACGAACAAGATATTCAAGAAAATATGAAAAAAGGAAGACATTAATAAGTGATTAATCACAATTTTTTTAAATGCATTACAAAGTAACATTCAACCCAGCCACATTTAAAGACTAAACCGGAAAATATAAATTAGATAGCACTTACTTCAGGTGGTTTTCTACCTAGAAGCAGGTAAGTAGCCATGACTTCATCATACTTTTGGTTTACTAAAGATTCATGGATTTCTTCTCTTGAAAAGCCCATTGTGACCATAATGTCTAAAAGTAAAATAAGCCAGATGCATTGGCAGAATAAGTGCTTGGCTTTACTGACAACTTAAGAACAGTGAAAACAAAAAGCCCTTCTAATTTACAGGTAACTAAGAGTCAACTAAACCTGCTGGGGTTTTTTTGCCGTACAAAAATAAAAAATGGTACGACTCCTCTCTCTCACTGTTATTTTCATCTCTTGAAAATTTTCAGCTATATTATACAGCTCTTAACTGAATTGTACAACAGTGTTATTCAACAAACAAATAAAGCACTGGCAAACAGAAATTATGAATAGATGCAGGGCCAACACAGTAACTTTCTCTAACCACAGCAGGCAAAAATTGTTGCCCTCATAACAAAATCTGTTTCCTTCAGCCTGTTGCATTCTGTAGTCTTATTTGTCTACTGTGCTTGTAGATTCATGTCAGCTCAGTGAAGTCACAACAGTAGTTATAAGGACAGCATTGTAATGGAATTCCTCATTTAAATAAAAAGAATGCATTTGACTTGTATGATGAGATTGTAGGTCAAGTTCAGTAAGAGTTTAGTTTGGCTTACAAGATAAAATTGCCTGTGTGCATCAGATGCAACATCCTTGTAAAAGTCTTACCTATTCTCTTGGTGTCATTAAAATCTGGTTCAGGCTCAGTATATGGCTTTAATTCTTCTTCTTCATGGCCAACATTCATCCACCGATCCTTCATAATTTGCTAAGAAAATAAATAACCTTTAGGTCAACATGCCATTTACCAGATCCCATTAAATCTGTGCTAACTGATGTGCTGAAAAACAATTTTAAATCCACAAAAATCTAAATGCTGCTCTTTCCCTCACACCTTTCTCTACTTTTATTTTTCACATTCTTGTTTCCATTAGTTCATTTCCCCTACAATTTACCTCTTTTAATACAAGTCCCCTGTCAAAAATGCCAGAAAAACTACTGAGAGAAAAACACCTGCAGTTTCAACAGAAAAATCTTTCATTTTGTACCCTTCACTTCCACTGTCTCCTAATCTCATCTTGCAGACTGCCTGACACTCATGCCCTAATCTTGGTTAAGATCCTAGATGCTACTACAGTACCAACTTTATCACAATAAGTAACTCCTTCAAATAATAGCAAAGGAAGTGTTTAGAAACTAAGGAATATTTCAGGAGTGTGCTGATGCTTCCTACAGTCATTAGGTTCAAGATCACAATGCCAATTGGTCATTTTTTCCTATGGACCTTCTCTCTGCACTTGACCTAAATATGTTCACAGTTTGGCTGGAGGCAGAAGTGCCTCTTAACTCTCTCTGTGCCAGGTGGTTATTTACTCCAAAAATCTCTTCTGCATTCTTTGAACAATTTTGTTCTGCTGTGTTCTGGATCTCTTATAATGCCTTCAAGATTGATCATCTGGAATCCCTAACCATCACAATTTCTCCTTAAGGGCATATTTGTCTTTAAAACAGCTACCACCATTTTCCCTCCTACAGCAACAGACACACATGTCTCTTTAGGGACAGATGCTAATACTGCTCACTACATGGACAGAAGAATGAAACAAGTGCCAGCAAATCAAGTTTCCCACAGGCTCCAAATATGCCTTGCAAACACTGAATTAAGTTATTTCTCACAAAAAGCCAAAGACTCAATTTTCCACTGATATAACCAAATGCTTTGTATGTAGTGCTGCTGCCAAATTACAGACCCCAATAGCTGTATCCTTACAAGAACAATACAGAACTTTGTACTTGGGCCAGTTAACATTTTGCTGACAGTAAGATTTATAGATTTGTTCTACCATGGAATTGATTTCTTGGCTTTTGAGGGAGATAAAGGGGAAGGGATTGTGAACACATATTGCTCTATTGCATTTCTGACATACAGAGCATGAGTCTACTTGACAACAGACTTTGGTTTTGTGTTTGTAGCCTTGCAATAACATGACTGATGCCCCAAAGAGTATTATCTGCAATCAGAAGTTTTTAAAGATAGCATTAAATAAATCCAAAGCTAAATAAATCTGTCATTTAAGAATGATGAAGTGGATGACAGTAAACACTGCTCAAGTCCTACCTTACTGTTTTGATCCTTCTTGACTTAACAGGAAAAGCCAACAATGCCCACTTACAGTTTTTCGTGTCTCTTCAGTAGGTGGATCTATAGTTAATGTAATTTGCTCTTGGTTTCCATCTGTTAGATATCTAAACTTTTGCTACCTTCTGTCTCTTAAACACATGATATCAGAGGCACACTGAATTACCGTACAACTCCTAAACAGGCTCTTACAATCAGGCATTTTGAAGCGACACAAACAATCTAGTTCCAGGATCAATATTACATTTGTGTAAGTTCAGCTGGCCTTCCAGGCATCTGATTAAAGAGCAGCAGCCTTGGTCAGAGTATTTAAAAATCTGACCCAAAACTATACATCAACCTGAACTAAATTTCAACCAAGTATTATTAATGAGGTTTTCCTCAATTTTCAGGAAAACTATCTAATAAAAATCTGATTTGGCTCAAGACCTGTCTGTGTCAAAATTATTTGCTTTATTACACAGCCTAAATCTGCTCTGTGGGAATTTCAAAGAAATACTACACAAAAGAATTGTAGACTGGGGGAGAGGGAAGGAGGAATTTGTTGAAATCCTGACAGTTAAGACAGACCCACATATTTTATGATAATGCATTTTTCCTATCTCTTCTTGAGAAGATTTACTGGTTTCTAACAACATTCTCTTACTTCTGAAGTGTTCTCTCTCTGTGGCAACTATGAAAAAGTCTAGATGAATCATTTTAGTATAGGTTTGCCTGGTCCTTACCAGAGGACAAGTGCTAAGTCTAACCCATATGGTGCTGATCCTGTGTGAATCTCAGCTTTGATGCTAATGTCACTGACAAACATCCTCATGGGATGATCTGTGAAAAACATGTATGGGAACTGAGGGTGTGTATGGCTGGGACAGAGCAAATAATCAAAAGACAACGCACAGAAAAAATTCTCCCCACCTAAGATGACACTGTCTTTCTACTTTTAGAAACTTAGTAATAAATGCATACTTTCATTCTAAACGTGTATTTCTAGAAGTGCTCAGTCAAAAGTAGTGGTAATTTCTTTCCAAACCACATACCAGAGCTTTTTAATTCAACAAATGTGATTTCAGGAATAGTCCTTTTAAAAAAGGTTGTGACGTCTCTCTCTCTCCCCTAGATTAGCATACTGATCAATGCCTGTTATCATCAGAGTTTTGGTATTGGCTCAAGACCCTCTGTCACACCTAACATTCACTTGCTCTCTTGCACGCAATCTGACAACCTTGCCATTTCAGCGAGGCTGCTATCCAACACCTCTCTCCAGGGACTGGAAGGAATTTTAGAAGAAATGGATAACACTACAATATCTAGAATGAAAATGAAATTAGATCTGAAGACAAACTGCTGAAAATCTTTCCTGAAACAAAATATGAGACAAGAAAACACCAATCTTTCAGCATCTTTGAGTGACTACACTCTTACCATTATGTCCACTAGACAGTAATGATAGAACATAATTAATGGGTATCAGTAAGACAGAAGGTGTCATTCACTATTCTCTTCAGCACAGATTTTACTCAAGTTGCAACTATTTATAATAAGACATAAAGTAGCATCAGTCTGAAATGAGGTGCATGCAGGCAGAGCTCAGTGAATGCAAGCTTCCTTGCACAGGTAGCATCAATGCCAGGAAGCATAAATCATGCCACTACAAATAAAAAGCTGCTTAAATGGGATTTATTCTCTGGGACACCATCCACTGCTGCACAAGTATGTGTAGAAAGATGAAACAAAAGCCACTGGTGATTAACTCATGCAAATACTATTTTAAAAGCATTCTATTTATCTTCTGCTCTACTTTCATCTCTATGGTAAGTAAATGCTATTTTTAAAAAATCTCTTGTTGTTGAAGAAATCACAAAAGAGAACAGAGCAGCCTTTAGAGTGAACTCTACACCAAATATCTGCTAAATGCCAACTCTGGAGTCATCCAGTAATTACATGCCAATACAACAGTCTTGAACAAAACAGCCCTCTAAGAAACACTGAACCTTTCAGACACCTTACAAGTCATGAACAGACATTCTCTGCATCCCGTGAAAAGAAAACCCAATTTACTAACAAAAAACCAAACCAAACAAAAAATTACAACTCAGTAGAAATCCTAAAAATCAATTTTAGCTGAAGGACACAACAGGTATTATTGTATATGTTAGTTTTTCAGCTATTCAGAACCAAAGCTACAAGAAGGGGGAAAAGAAAGGATTGAACAGAAATAACTAGAGATTATTAGCTTATCAGTCAAAGAGTTCTTAGTGTTTACACATACTATAGCACTAAAACAAGCAAAAACCCCAGTTTTCCATCAGTTATTCTTTTTGTACATATCCTTTTAACAGTTGAGCTGAAAATGATAAGTTAAATCAAAAAAGCTTTTTTTTTTTCTGTTGTTTTTTTTTCCCCTGAAAAACTCCAAGAAGATATTTACAATCTTGTCCTACTTTCCACAAATTTTGAACCAACTCCCTTATCTGACCAAAACAAGAGGAAGCAGTTTGCACTTTGAAATACTCTTAAATGACAGTCAGCTGCAATTTAAAAGGTTAGACTTCAATTAACAACTTAATGAATGAAAGTTATTAATTTCATTCATAACTTTCTATTTTCAAGTTGCACTGTTTCTGGGACATTACCTCACAGTTTTTTTCTAACAAGACCTTTGGGCCCTTTAAACAGGAAGAAAGTATCTATTGTGAAAAATAAAGAAGTCTTAAGCAATTACTGCACGTTTTGCTTTCTTAATCTAAAACCCCTTTTTTCCAAGATGAAATGACTTACTTCCAAGCTGCCTCGTTTTATTGGATTCAGTACTAGTAGCTTCTTAAGTAGATTTTCACAGTCTGTGGACATATAGAATGGAATGCGGTACTTCCCCCTCAGTACTCGCTCCCTCAGTTCCTGCAAAAGACCGTTTTAAAAGGTGAGCTCCTACTGACACAGGAGATTTAAAGACAGTAAAAAACCAAGCTTTTGGACTGTAACTGTACCTTTAGATTCTGGCCATCAAATGGCAACGATCCGCTTACTAGTGTATACAAAATCACCCCAAGGCTCCACACATCCACTTCAGGACCATCATACTTCTTTCCTTGGAAAAGTTCAGGAGCAGCGTAAGGCGGGCTTCCACAAAACGTGTCCAGTTTATTACCAACCGTAAATTCGTTACTAAAACCAAAGTCTGCAATTTTAATGTTCATGTCTGCATCAAGCAGAAGGTTTTCTGCCTAAGAGAAAAATACAAGAGGAAAAGGACAATTTTTGTATCAAAGTAAGTATATATAGAGAGTACAATGTATCATTTAAATACAAAACCATTTTTCTAAAATGGTTTGCTATCTGCATCTTTCCTGCAGAACAAACAAGACTAATATCCCCAAATACTTTATAAGGACTGACAATCAACTCTATTTGCTCAAGAAGATACGACTGTTAAAAGCAGCTAAGCAGACTTAAAAATCAGCTAGTGAATCAACTAAGATGATTTCATTTTCTGTAAGAAATATCTTAGTTCAGCTTTAGACTGAAGTATCTAGACATCTCAGAAGAGCAGCTGCAGCTTTTGACAAGTTCATGCCAACTTCTGATGCAAAGCAGAGTAAATCTAATCCCAGACATCATCTACCACTTTGGTGCAGTAAATGTTAGAAGAGATCTAAGACTTTAGAAGAAGACACCTGCTTACAAGGTGAAACACTTCAAGCTACATGCTGTATCTTAGCATTCTGTACCAAGATAGTCTCTCCCTTTTATTATAAGTATTTGCTTCAGCAATAACAACACCAAGGTGTTAACATTCAAGTATCTAAGTTTTTTCATACATAATGTATGTATTCTGTACATCTAAGAATATTAATGCCTTAGCAGTAAGATTGATGCAAATATACCAGTACCTGGAAAGTCAGTAAACAGTATCTTATATTTAGTATCACAGGCAGGTCAGAAGATTAAAAGGGTGAAATCACAGAAATGCTAATAAATCACTGTGGAGAAAAAAGTGCATTTCTCAAAATGTGAGGATGGTGTTCTATGAGTGTATCAGAACCGGGCAATGTTTATTCACCTAGCTGGGTCCCAGCTCCTGATCTGTACATCAGCAACACAGGAGCTGCTCTGAGAAGTGCAGAGATCCTTCTTTTTTCAGAGGACAGACAATAGCCAGAGCAAAGGGTGCATCTAACTGCCAAACATCAGTTTTACAGCAAAGAGACATCCTTCATCAAATGCTGAACTCAGAATAGAGCCCAGAAAATATAAAAATGTCTTAGTTCACAATCAGAGAAGCAGCAATCTAATTAGTACTTTGACTTTGTTTGTTTGTGTTTATTTTTAATAATTTCACTTACACTCAGTGAACAGAACAGAGACAATTAACTGGCAGGATATCAAGCCAATAGCTGTGCAATGGAATTTAGCCTTTATCAGGAGTAAAATACAGCCCATTTTTACAAATTCTATCTTGGAAAGTATTTTATTTTCCCAATTCATGACCTGTAATCCCAGCTGGTTCCAGCTGATGTGCCTGCAGACAGACTCACAGAGCTATTTTCCAGATCTGACAGCCTTCTATGCTACTGCACAAAGACTTCATTTTCCTTGTAGTGAAAACAGTACTGTCAGTGCAGCTGCTCTGTGATTACAATAGTCCTCCTGGTTCAACAGTACTCTGCTACCCAAGTACCCCATGCTTTTGGGTTCCTTACTTCAAACAAAAACACCAAAAGACCTTTTTAATAAGCCAAACAGAAAGACTATGCTCTTGTTGGTTACATGCTCAGAGCAAAAAGTATGAACTGAAAAGGTAAGATAAGTTTTGTGCATCATGGGATGAGCAAAGCTAGAATTGCTTATAGCCCCTCCTACACAAGCTGTTTATAATCACAGAAAGTTAAAAGGAGACAGTTTTAAGTTCCCACGAGCCTTGCACTTCCTCCTCTTCTGCCAGAATGGCCTCGACAACTTGCACATTTTCTTAAACAATTTCCCAGTTTAGTTTGAAGTAACTTATATTTGACAGAGTTTAACCTCTTATTAAAGCCAAAAGGTCTTATCAAGTAAGTGGTAGTAGACCTCTGCCTTGTGGTGCTACAATGTCAATTGTTTAATGTGCTTATACCGTGAAGAGTCCGTAGAAGCAGATGAGAATGCAGACAACAACTTTAAAGTTGCTTCTTCCTTCTCTGCAACTCCATGAGAAGAGTTTGAAAGGAGACAGAGATGACATAACACTTGGAAAGAAGAGATGCAGCAAGAACACCTCCCTACAGCCATACGTTTGGCCTTTTTTTTCTTTGGAAAATGTATTTTTCTTTGGCTGGGCTGGCTGGCTTCCAATCACACCTAACTGAACTTTACAAATGAGTCTAGCATAACTCCAGCCAAGAGATGATGGAGAGAGAAAAATCAAAGAAAGTTATTTTGGAGCCTGCCTGCCTTGGAAGATCAGCAGCAGACTACTTGTGGCAGGTAATTCCTGTGTGAACGCTGCGAAGCAGTTTTAGGTAGGCCTGTGAACAATGCAGTGAGTTGTGTGTGTGCTATGGAATTAAGAAATGAGAATGGTGGAGGCTGTAAAAGATGCAGAATGCCGAGTAACTGCAGGGGTTAATGCAGCAAGACTCAATAATACAGCTGGGCAGAACAAGCCAGTGCTAGATAAGCAGGAGGAGATGGCTGGCTCCCTATTTCCAGCCAAGTGTAGGAGTCAGAGAACCAGGGAAAGCAGCCTGCCAGGACAAGCCAATAGGTCCCTAGGTGCAGCCTTCTGGAAAGCTCAACAACAGTGGCTGCAGTATTCTCCAGGGAGCTTGACAAAACATTCACAGGCTCCAAACCATCATGCAAGACGTGGAGGAATTCTTTTTTCATCAAGATTACAGTGAGATCCAGCCCTTTCCTTCCTTGCATTCTGACTTCAGAGTGCTAGCCAGGCACCTCCACCATCAGATGACAACAGTCCTGGGGCAGGGACAACTCAGCAAAGAAGGAATTATTATCCAACACCACATGCACATGCAGGAGCTGGCAAATTGACAGGTATTAGGGAACAGATTTTTAAGATGCAAATTCAGAGAACACTGCAATGTATTATAAGAAAACCAAGATAAAAGATACTGGTGGGGACAAAAAAAATCCACCTTAAAAATAATTCAGCCTCAGCTTTTCTCAAGTATTTAGATACATCAGTAGAAAAGAACCTACACCAGTGTTTACTTTGTAAATGTACAAAGACATCAAAGCAAGAGCACAAGACAGCTTTGTAAGTGGATGAAGATCTTGCATCCAAGTCCCATGATATCTAAACTTGGCATGAAGACAACTTCAGGCTGAAGGCCAAGGTTGTACCTGCAATTGCTGAACTCTTAATATGGTCTGTTGGTTTACACAGATAGAAAGCATTAAAAAAAAAAAAAAAAAGCAAATTTCTCTTTACCCTCAGTTTATTTTTCTGCCCAAATTAAGACACTATGGTATAAACCAGAATTTCAAACAGATTGAAAGTCTCACATATTTCTTACAAATCACTGAAAATAGACCCTTTCATATATCCTTGCAACATACTTTAACTGAAAATATTTTAATTAAGTAGTGCTGACTGATATTAATTCAACTTTGCAGCTTCACGTGTAGAAAACAGCATGACAGCAGGTATAATTCTCTGGAGAGCATGGCCTTTCCTTAAAGCCAAAATTGGAATGAAAGTAACATATGTTCTATTCTTGTCTCTCCCCTGTTCCAACAGGCAAGCTACATTATTTTTGTGCTTCAGAAAACTGAAAATAAAATACAAGTGATAGCTCCTTCATTCACATGTTTGAGGCATTCAAAGACAGTGGCAAAGACAAATATATAGAATAATATTAAGTCTATACTGTCAGGCAGTGAAAAGTAAAGTAAGTAATAACCTACCTTAAGATCGCGATGAACTATGCATTTTTGATGACAGTACTGTACAGCAGATACAATCTGAAACACCAAAATGATGAGTGAAATATTTTATTTCAACCTCAGTACAAGTTTTTGCATATAATTTAGTAATTTTGGTTCCTGGTATGATTCACCAGAACATAAGAAATTAATAAATAAAGCTTTTGTTTTAGAAAATATTAATCTAGGGTTCTTTCATTAAAGTTTAAATACTAAAACTAAAAAGTCCCTAAAAGCAACTCATTTTTGTAGTAAAAAGAAGTTTAATACATACGCATCAAGGTAATAGGAGAAACGTATATTTCTAATGCAAATCACCCAACAGCAATAACTACTAAAAGGAAATTAATCCACCCTTCAACTCAAGAGCCATATGTATCATCTCAGATTTTACTTTCTAAAATATCAATTGCATATCTTTGCAATTCATCCCTAACAAAACAATTTAGTCAACATTTTCATATATGTCTTTCACATATATAACAAAAATGAAGTCTGAAACAGCAAGTTAGGAGTAGTTTCTTTACATGCTAATTATATAACTTAATCCTGAAGAATACCAAACTTGGTGTATTTATCTAAATAAAGCTTTTCCAAAATAATCACTAAACTCAGGGTAATAACAGGATTAAGATGAGAAAATACATAGTAAGAATATAAAAGCCTATTACAGAATAGCCTTCATATAAAACAGTGTGACATGCCACAGCAGTACATGTCATTATATCAACATCTCTAGATAGAACATCTGTTAAATTCTAAAATATCCAGAAAAGAATTTAAACCTCAAGTGAGTCACAATAAAAAAAAGTGACTCTTAGGAACACCAATTACGAGAATGTAAAACAATCTTACTATTTTTAGACAGTATGTAGGAAGCAGATATTTTCTCCCCAGGGATTTTTTTTCCACTGCAGTTTTAGTAAACATTATCAAAACAATTAGTATTTATTTTTAAAGTAAAAGAAGTATGCTCACACACAAGTCTATATGAAAACATCATAAAAAGAAACAAAAGGAACAGTGAACGTTAATTTCATACCTGCCTGAATTTTGAACGAGCCTCTTTCTCTTTCATTCTTCCATGTGCAACTAGGTAGTCAAACACTTCTCCTGATCATGACAAGGACAAAACATCAGTACTGTTTTTTCTGACTGTCATCAACAATCAAATCTTGCTGGAAAACAACACACACCCCATGCTCCCTCCCTTCTTGAAGGGATAGAAAATAGAAGCAGTCAATAAAAATTCCTTTTTACTGTTTGCATTGGATTTCATTTTTCAGACATGTAATAATCTAGAAGCATAAAAATAGAACCCTTCATAATAAGGCTTCTTCAATTTTTAAAATAAATTAACTTAATAACCACTGTGAAACAAACAAAATTAATCATGAAAAATATTCATATTGTGTATAAGACACATTGGAAATTGGGTAACTCCTTATCTACCAGATTTCTTTCACATATCTCTGGTGGCTTCGCTTAATGTTATCTGTATTACTTTTGATTTTTTTCATCTTGTTCTCCTTCTCATAAAGCTGCTCAAACGTCTTTCAGATCCTCATCTTTGCAGTGTCTGACAGCAGCCTTTCCTAGCTGTGTGAACATAGCCCTGTGCTGGATGATTCTCTTCCCCCATTCAAACATTTCCCATTCAGACGGTAAGCAGCTTCTCAAGCAGGCACTAACTATCCCTTCTCACTATGATCCTGTGGGCCCCCTTTCCCATGTTCCTTATTCCCATCCCCAGATCTGCCTCTCCCATTGCTTCAGCACATGTTTTGAAGATGAAACGAGGCCACCAGTGCTTGCCTAAATATAGCAGATAAATAGAGTCAAGTTTTTGCCAGAATCAGCACCAGATTATCTCTTGATACTGCAGTAGAAACCTCAGAATGGGAACTACCCTTAAGCACAAACCTAAAAGGTTGCTTTATGGAATGTGATGCAAAGTCTGCCCTAGGAGGTCTGCTAGGACTGTTGTGAAGGCCAGATTGCAATAACCCATTAACCGTTAAATCCTTAAACCGTTTCTAGGCATGTAACTGGCATTTCAGTTTATCTTTAACGCAGATTTAAGAATCCACTTACCCCCACTGGCATATTCCATTACCAAATACAACGTCTTTTCAGTCTCAATAACTTCAAATAATTTTACTGCAAGAAAAATGAATGAGAGAGAGATTGCAGCCGGAAGTAAAAGCACAGCACAAACAAACAATTATACTCATGGAACGAGTATAATTTACGGCCAGTGATAACACTGTATCATACAGAAACTTTATATCCTTTAGGTTAGCATTCTTTTGAAGGGGGAAAAAGGCAAAATTAATTTCTAAATCACAACTGATAATAAAGCATATTAATTCACAATTTTCTCAGAAGTTTATGCACACTGTACAAACAAGTTCATGCTGAAATTAGTGTTTAATTTGACACAGACTTCTTTAAGATCATAGAAACCTCCCATTTTGCTAGTAAACTGCTCACAGTCAGAAATCTGAGATTCTGACCAACTAGGAACCAAATGGATACCAGAAATGTTAAATCTGACCTTCCTCAGATTGTAATAGTAACCACTCATTTAAGACAAACACAGCCCCAACACCACCCCCGAGAAAACAAAAAACAGCAGAAGCTATGAATGCTGAAAAAGCAACAAACAACTCAAGGGATGAGAAGGGAGTGCCTAGCATGTAATAACTTGTACACCTCATCCATACCTTGTAGGCAACAAGCCCTCTGGCCGATTCAGGACCATTAACTGTCTCTGGAACAAGACTGTCCAGCCCTCCTCAGCCAGAAGAATTGTCATCACAAAGTAGGGCCCTGAAGCTGTGGGGTAGGTGAAAGAACTAAAGCAAAAAGGGAAAATTACATACTTGGTAATTCTAATTTCCTGGAAATATCAGTCAGCAGGAGCCTTTCCTAGACTGAACTAATGGAGTTTTGCTACTCTCACCTAAGAAACTCATGCTTTTGGGTCTCAAGAGTAATTCCAATGGAAACAGGGAGTTAGGGTTCTTGACAGACGGGAGCACTCCACATCTCCTACTCTGGGTAAGGCTTTCCTGGACTGAGCAGTTTACCTCCTCAGAGCAAAATTCTTGTTGCAAGCAGAGTCAATAAAGGAGGTGAGACAATGAAGCACTTACTGGATGCTTACTGTCCTATTATCTCAAAAAAAGTTAATAGCAGTACATTCAAATAAAGCCAAATAGAGTAAAATGTAAACAGTATAACAGGAAAAAGAATTGGCAGAAATGCAGGGCTCATACCAATATTGGGATGATTCAGTATCTTCATTATTCGTACTTCTCGAAACAACTGTCAAGAGAGCAAGACAGTTTTCTTAGTGCATGTTTATTACGGAAAAGTTACACAAGGTATGCAAATTTAGTGTCAAAAAGGAGACAGGAAAGGCCACAGAAAGTAGCATTAACAAAAAATACAGATAAATATAATGCAGTGAACTCCAGAAAACAATCTACATCTTATGCATCACATAAAAATAATCACTACATAGGAAAAACAGATTAATTTTAAAGCTTTATACAAGCAGACACACTAAGTTTTATAGCCTTTCATGGACCAGAACAGACAGGTTATTCACACAAGTTTTCATTATCTCTTTGCTCTCATTTCTTCAGTGTCTGGCAAGCTCAGCCAAGTACCATGAATACAATACAGAATTGCAGGTGCAAATACAAGGTGCAGTCCCTACAGAAAAGCTGAACACACATGTTCAAAGGGAACTGGATACCAGGAATCCTGATGCCCTCCTGTCCTGCTGCTCCGCACAAGTGAAGCAGGTGAGTTAACTTCTCACAACTACCAAACTTTACACTGGGTCACAAGCAGTCCCTGGCAAGGCCTGAAGGTTTATGATTGCTGCAAGTCTGCTTCATGATCCTGAGTCACATAACTAGAGACCACTGGACAAACTTAACAGCCCTAAGGATATATACTGAAGACAACGATGGATTTTTTTTTTTTAAAACCAGAAACATGAGGTTGTTGCTTTTAAATTTCTACCATTTATGGGTTACTAATTAGAGCTGCAGCAAGACTGACCCAGGTGCTCAAAGGAAAGAAGGCAAATGGAAGAAATCCAAAATGACCATGTAGTTTGGCGCTATACATTTGAGGCTTACAACACCAATAAACTTGCACTGGTTTACTTCAAGTGAACAACATATCTCCATCATCAAGTCTACTTAGAGTGCTGCACAGTCCTTTTTCCCTTACTGGGCTAAAGTAGGATGCTGAAATGAAGGAAGAAACACTCACTGGCTTCAGCGCAACTCAGGCATTTTGGAAACATCTTAGCACCACACATCTCCTTATAGAGAAACTTGGCTCAACACAGAAGCATGTTGCTGCTGTTTTGCTTGTCTGATGTCTTGGAGACACCTCTCCCTCTATTTTCAAAATTAGTCCCATTTGTTCAGAGGCAACCCTTGCAAAAGGGTAAAATGATACCAGCCAGAGACCAAACACCTCCTCAAGAGTAGCACTTTAGTGCCTATTTTATGATGGCTGCGCCTACAAGTTAAGAGAAATTAAAATTCTTTGGCTTAGACAACACTAATGGCTTTTCACTCCATTTGTGCAACTCAGTCATAACATTTCTAAAATTCTGCATTTATTCTACAAGTTAAGACTATAGATCATCTTGAAATTCAGCTTTTGATAAAGTACTACTGCTACAGCTTAAGTAATATTACAGTTCTATATTTGAATTATTTAAGTATTTCAAGCTTAGTACTGTACATTTGCCTTACAACTGCCATTAAAACAATTCCAGAAGGAAGCAAAGACTACAAAAACATCTCTGTGAAAATATGAATAGCATTATGCAGTGTGTTTGTTTGTGTACAAAATGTAACACATGTGTATGTAATATTATGCACCAGAATTAACCTTAGCAAATATTCTCGTTTCCTCATGAAGTCAGTTATTGGCAAGAAAAGAAACATCGCACCAGGACATTCTTTGTGCATTTCTCGTTTTCCCAAGTATTTGAATTTGTTGCACAAGAATAAATTTCTCAGCTAAATCAGTATCAGCTGGTCAGAAGCTAACAATCTAAACCAATAAATAGCACAGCTTCAGAAGAGCTTCTAAGTAGGTATGTAGAAAACTGCAATTCCTGCCAAAAGATTAGAAAGATATTTCACAGCTTAACTCTATTACTGCTGGTAATAAAGGTTTCGGCAATGAACACATACCTTCGTAAGTGGGATTAAAATATGAGACTTCTATAAAAAGTAACTTGAAATCTCGTAATTTTGTATTTCAAGTAAAGCACATAGGAATTGCAAAATAAAAAGGTGCATTATTCTATTCAACATTCTTAAAATTTAGAAGTTTACTGATTGGTTTAAGGTTCAAAGTGATTCTACAGTGACATGAAATTATGAAATTTTGTTCCACATGTATTTTTTGTTTCCATAAAGGAAAAGCCTATTAGAGAGCAGACACCAAAGTCTATTGTCCTCAAGAAATAACAGTACTGACCTCTAGTCTGATGCAGACACTTTCTTACATGAAAGAAACATAGAACATCACCAAGACTGAAGGCATGGTCTTAGGTTTATTTACAAACATGAATAATTTTTTTTTTTACAACATCTTGCATTATATATCCCGTGGTGTCAGTCTCTCTGTAAACTCATGAGAGCAGGAAAAGAGAGAAACCAGCAGCATAAGAACTGCAATAGCCTGAACTTGCAATCTTCCTGCAGATACCTGCTGACTGTATGGCTTGCTCTGAGAAAAGATTAAAAGCCCTAAAGTGGTTGTACTCCTATAAACCTCCTCTCCTAAAAGCCTGCCCACTACTGAGACTACAGTACACAAGGTTGGCTTCTTCACTGAGAGATCCACATTCCTCTCAGTTTGTGCTTTGCAGTTGTTATCAGCTTCTGACAAGTTTCCAACCCGGGAAGAAAGGAATTGTTTGAAAGGTTGAAAGAACTGAAAAAATGGAGCAGCATTCTGTGGAGACCACAAACACAGCCACATTACACCTCGTGCAGTTCCTGTCCCATAGGAATGTCTAAGTGTCCCTCAAATGCACTTAGGGAGAAAGAACAGGCAACCTTATTTCAACATAGATATTCAAAACAGCAGGGGGAGCAGGATGGAAATGGGACAAATGAACTGTCCTCTGAAGTTCTGGTGCATATTCAGGATTTCCTTTTGTCCAGTATAAACGCACACTTATAAAAATTCAGGAGATGCTGATGTGCACCCCGATTTTCTCTCACCAGAAACAATTTAGAAAACTCTCTGAACAATGGGCAACACTCAAATAAAAGAATTAAGAGTATTCAAGTATTAGAGTACATTATTTTACACTGCAACTCTGCATTCCAGGAAGCACTACTCTGGGATAAATCTCCTCTGGTCATTAACACTTGTTACATCAATAAGTATACATTTACAAACATATATACCTTTAAAAAATAGCCATTACACCTCTCAATATCACCCAGGATACATCTCTTTCTTTGCACATAAGCAAAAAGACTACAGTTATTTCCTACGAAGTCTGTTAAGTTCCAGATAAAAATCTGGACATAACAAGGGTAACTGGTTCTCCTTTCATGACAAGGTGACCTGCAGGATTATCTTATTTTACTGATAAAATAGCATTTTCAGAATTCATGCACACCTGTATTTTTCTTGATCAGGAATATACAGCTTTCTCAGAAGGTGTAACTGCTCCCTGACTTCTCTCTCCGCACTCTACCACACATTTATAGGACTGCTCTTCATTCTTAAAGAGCACTACCAACCAAATGAAAGGCCTTGAACAAGCATTTCCTTGTTGCAAAGAAACTGTAGCCTCAATAGCTTCACCTACAGAAAAGAACAGCCCAGCACCATATTGAATTCCTAAAACTTGTACTTATGGAAAAGGCACAAGACTTAAAAAAACCCCAAACACTTCCTGCATTCTCAGCTTAATTTTTCAGGGCATAGACTGCAGAAACTACAAAGGTCTTCTGTCACATCACTGATAACACTTATAGCTGCTGCCACATTGATACTTATGTTTAAGATTTACTATTTTCAGTCACTACAATCAAATTGAAAATCTTCAGTTAACCAAGGCGTTTTCTGGCTTTGAAAGATGTACTTGAATGCTTCTCTAGTTTGGAAACCATTTAAGAAGAAATGTTGCAAAAAAACCATTGCTTTCCATAGGTAACATAGTGAAATTGTTTCAAATCTACTACTACTACTACTTCCGTTCTGCTTTTCTTAACAACAGAAAGAACATTCAAGGCTTCAAATATGTTTACAGAATAAAAAGCTCTCTGATCCCTAAAAGGAGAAAATCTGAAATATAATTTCCCAATTAAACTTATTAAGGCCAAAAAAAAAGCACCTTCTGCTCCACTAGCAGTTTGCAGAAGAGCAACAGAATGCTATTTCAGAAACATCCCTGATGAAGCCACTACAAGGCAACACTTTCAATGTAACAGACATGCAGAAAATAGAACAGCTATTTTGATATAAATTCAAGTTATGATGAAACCCAAATACTTACATTTGGGATTACAATAAGGACAGTGCAAAAGCTAAGTCACTACAGTATGTTACTACCAAGAAAGCAAGTCAACAAAAAAAGCCAGCTCTGTCTTCTAATCAGGTGGCCACTGAGCAAGGTGGGAACTGTATACTGAACAAACTGAAAACAAAACAAAAAGGCAGGGCCCTTAATTCAACATTGATTTTCTAATTAAAGAGGTAAAGGTCCTGAAGTGAGAAACATAATGCACCTAAGACAATCACATTGCATGCACAAGAAAGCAAAATTAAAAATTAACAAGGTCAGTTTACTTAAACCTCCAAATGTTAGGAGATAAGCCACGTTAAAACAACTATGTCTGAAGTACCCTGTGGCATGAATACCATTGGAGAGAGCACCTACCAAGAAACTAAACACTATTTGCTTTTACACCCGTGATTAGCTCCAGACCCAGCTTACATGACACTTTCAGCAACTGAAGTATGTGCTCAAATATTTCTGTTTACAAAACAGAATGGTGCATGCCAAGCTGTGATGACTCATTTCACTTAATTAGGTCAGTAGCAAGGACTGTGGCAAAACCTACTTGCACTCAGTATCCAGTGAATGGAAAGGGGATGCTTTTGTGAATGATCCTGTGCCTAAGACCACGACAAATTGGTCTTGTTTGATTAATAATAATCACTAGTGACTGAAGGCCTGGAAGCTTTGGTGAACTGCATACAATTTATCAGGTTTGAAGTTCTAGAGACCTTCCTCTCAACCATACAAATTTAGATGAGTTCAAACTCAGGAGTGGTATTTTTGTGGCAGGAACATACTCCATATAAACTAAGTTCCTCTATAAACTTTCACTAGAGAACTGTCTTTCCTATTAACAAAATACTAGCATCACCATTCCCATTCCCAACATTACCTCTTGAAAAAAAACCCTGACTACTAACAGCCCTATGTACAGTATAACCCTGATGACAAAATCATAAAAATTCACATTACAGTGATACCAAACAGTACATAAAGAATCACAAACATTATGTAGTAGTTCAGTGCATAAAGAAAAATAAGGATGACTGATTTCCTAGAACAGAATAAGAATTTCTGTTGTTATATTTACAAATCACAAATGACCCATTAACATACTAAGAGAAGTTCTCCTAAGCATGCTAGTGAACCACCCTCTCACCCTTATTTGCTCCTTATTTACAGTTGCTTCAGTGACTGTGCAAAACCCATTCTTCAGCTTACTTAAAAGCTTTCAGGGAATCAATATTTGGTCACTTGCTCACAGTCACAGTTGAAGACATACAGAGCTTCAAAACAAAGATCATTTTTACTGAAAGTTATAACGAATATTTTGCAAAGGAAAACTTCATATCAACAAATGATCCCGCTTTCCAGTAGAGGCAGAAGATGCAAGGGATAAATACTTTTAAAAGCTAATGAAGGAAGAAATTGTGGTTAAATCACTAAATATAAAACTTCTGTCCTTAGTTTTGCTATCAGCTCCTTCTGGCTGTACCTAATACTGTTTCTGTTGTTACCAGCTTGGCACTTGAAAAACAAAAACCAGCAGCAATGCCCTATTGTATGAGTATTCTGTGTACTATTTGTGCAGTGTGACAGCATCTTTTGTAGGCTACGAAAGTTTTATTTATTCTTGGAATGATTTATTGACTTATTGAATATTTTTGTGTGAAATATAACTTATCATTAAAAGAACTGCCCCAGAACCAAGTTTTTCTTGCTTAGTTTTCCAGAAAGTTTTGACACATTTTTACCCTCTTATTGCTCAATGAGACACACTCCTCTAGCTCTCCAAGCATGAACACTGAGCTAGGAGGCAGGAAACAAGCTACATGAGCAGCACAGGATTTCCACAATATGCTCTGTCACATATTGCCTCTGTGGGTCCCTCTTCACTAGCTCAAATATTAGCAAAGAGATTTGCTTTATATAGGATATAGGACTTAACAGCAAGCTTTTGCATGGACTGCACAGCGGGTTGAATTAAAAAAAAAACAAATCCAGAAGAACCCACACTCAAAAGTACTATAAAAGAGAAACTAAACCAAATAAATCAAAGTATAAAAGAAATAAAGGAAAAAAGAAACTAAAGCAAAGCTGTTCATAGCTCCCCATAACCAAAGTTACACAATAAAAAAAATGCAATGACAGCCAGAGATAAAAGAACAGCAATAAGCCCTGGCCTCTTTCTCTCATTCTACAGCTACCAACAGCAGCAGTCTAGTATTTGTAAACAAAAAACATCCCAAATTTTTATAATGAGCATCCTCCAGTAGAACAAAACAACATTCCTTTCTTTCAGACAAAACGTATGCGGACTTAAACAGTAAAAAAACCCAAATCAAACAAAAAACCCCAGGGTTCTGATAAAACGTTTATCACAATGATTATGAAGGACTTCTGAATTTCTATCTACAGGCAGAAAAACACAAGACTGTTGTGATTACATTCAGTCATTTTGTGAATTCTATACACAAAAAGTAGTTGCCAGAGGTCCCCTGAGCTTAGTAAAGATTTTATTAAAATTGAAAGAATATAAAGAGAAAGGTAGAGAAACCCATTAAAGCAATAAAAACAGGTACTCTAAGTCCACAGAAAAACCAATTACTCCATTAAAGGAAAATTCAAGAAAAATACCACCCTTCACAGCATTACATCTTGATTTAATATGTAGATAAAACTATCTGTGTACCTAACTAGAAACAAATTTTACTGTTGGCAAAGAGCAAAGCTAGAGGAGGAAGGAAGAGCAAGGCAGCAATGCTTAGATAGGAACCACATTGAGTAACTGCCCCCAGACAAATTATATGGGCACACTACAGCAAAGACAGTAGGATACCACCCTCTCCCAAGGTCATATGTACAGAAAGATGTTGTTTAACAAGATAAAGGGATCAAATATATTTGTAAAGTAAATAATCACAATTCATCTGTTTACAGAATTTCAGATGTTATTCTTACCTTTTGCAGACTAGTAGGGTTTAGCTGGGTTTTATCTATTATTTTCACGGCAACCTTGGGAAAAAAAAACCAAACCAAAACCAACTATGAATTAATAAGACTCAGAAAAAGGTTTGAGCAAAAATATATTGCCCCTCTGTGACCAAAAACATAGATTCACCCTAAGGCATGCATGCATATGCATCTACTTAAATACATTTCACCAAGAAAACTGTCTAACTTATTAGGATGTCTGAATTTTGCCACCAAGGAGTCAGTTTTATACTTCTGTCAGTATTTGCAAAACCAGGCCCTCCAAATACAAGATCTATCAACAGATTATTCACATCAATGCAATCTACCTATCAATGTATTTCTCTTCAGTTTTGAAAATGTCTAGGGATGAACAGACCCCCCCCCCTTGCCCCCCCAGACCCAAAATACCCCTTAATGCACAACAGACTTCTTGATCTTTTTACCAAGAAGCTGCATTTTAAAAAAGTGGGTG
>VXBX01009196.1:309-11318 GCA_013400415.1 Scytalopus superciliaris
CTGGACAAACTAGCTCCGAATCATCAGTGAAAAAAAAGCCACTTTATACATTCTTGAAACATGATTACAACCTCTACTATACATATTAATGAGATTACAATACCTAATCATACATGTTAATGACTAGGCAGAGTTTAGGCAGTTTGGCTCAACTTTTAGGTGGTCTTCTGCTCTTACTTCTTCCCCTGGTGGTCGTTTTTTGTAATGGTCAGTAACACGGACTCTATTCTCAGGGGCATGAACAAAATCTATTTATTAGATACACATTTTGATGTATATAGAGTTATTACAATAAGGAGGCTGGGTTATGCTAAACGGGGGATGGAACATGGTAACTAAGAATACATTATGTCAACTACAGGGGACAAGGTACCAGAGTTAATCTATTATTCATGAACACAAGGGAAGGGGGAACAACAGGATGTTGCAAAACAGGTTTCGATTCAGGCCAGGGAATACTTCTTATCTTGCCAGTGGAGACAGAGAAGTTACAACTTTGCCAAATGTCTTTTAGGCATGTCCGGAGACAGGATCAGCGTCTTGAGACAGGCTTAAATCTTATC
The DNA here is from genome assembly GCA_013400415.1 of Scytalopus superciliaris. Classification (NCBI taxonomy): domain Eukaryota; kingdom Metazoa; phylum Chordata; class Aves; order Passeriformes; family Rhinocryptidae; genus Scytalopus; species Scytalopus superciliaris. Next base: position 873 of record VXBX01009196.1, read on the forward strand.
AGCCCTGGGAGTTCCTCCTGGACTCTGGTGCTTTGCAGATTCATATTCCTACAGTTTTTGATACTCTTCATCAACTTGACCTGACCCAGATTCTTCAAGCATACAAAGTCCTGTCTCTGGGCCTCCTATATATACTTTAAACATCAAAATCTACTAGATTTATGGCCTCATATTGTACTCTGTTTTAGTCCTACCATTCTTTCTATAATTAACAGTCTCCGGTCTACTAAGCAGGACAGATCAGGACATTGAACAAAACAGAATAACAAGCTAAAAGAAAAGATCAGACAATTTTCTCCCCTAGCCCAGCAAAGAAAAGTACTTTTACTAATTCAGTTAACTCCTTGAAGTGTTGCTCTTGTTTCACCCCACTCACAGAGATTACAAGTCAGAATTACAATTTGATAAAAAGATTACAATAAATACAATGATACAGAGAAAAAATTGGGTTCAACCAACAAAAACAGATGTATAACCCAGCACCCTGGGGCACGAACAGAATGGAGTTTGTTATACCCTGTGCTGAGCACCCCATGGTCCCCCTGAGTACAAAGTAAAAGGAAGGAAGAAAGAAACCTGTTGGTGAGGATGATGGTCTCAGTCTGGTTGAGAGTGGCAGTCGCAGTCCTGTTGAGGTTCTGGTCCTCCTCTGGATCCAACAAGTGTTGGTGCCAGTCCCAAACCCCCAAGATTATATATGCTCAGGTCAGATGGGAATGCCCAGTACATCCCCCAAGGCGCAGAGTTTCACAATGGGTGATTTACTCTGTGAGGTGAGTCATGGCATATTTTTTAAATCCTTGATGGCCCATTAGTAGACATGACCCCTCAGGCTTGGTGTGGAGGTGCTAATGACTCCCTGGAGGGGAGTTATCACACCTGAGTCATTGGTGTGAAGACAGGAAACTTTCCTATGTCACAGAGTTCTTAAGCATGCAGCTTGTAGCCTCAGGGGTCAGGTGTGCCCTGAGCAGCTGCTGCCAACAATCCATTATTGACAGTTCATCAGAAATTACATAGAGCGTAGAATACACAGATTTAGTTACACCCACTCAGTGATAGACCACTGTAACTAGGATACTCAGTCTATAGATGAGTAGCACTGCCATCAGCATTTATTGTCATGAAGGCTAGCACCTACAGACTGAATTTCTAGGTTATCAAATGGAGTCAATATGAAAAAAAGGAAAAGACTTTTGAGTAATGTTATAAGAAAATGGTTTGGTTTCCAGGCACTGCTTGTTCAGAACAGTTTTATTTTCTTGGATCCCTTGAGAGATGGCTCAGGCAACAAGAATGTGAATTTGTGAGACCATAGGAGCTTGGATGGAAACCAGATTAACAGAAATATAATTAATCCCTCCCTTATCATTCAGCTCAACTCTGGCTGCATGTCTATTGTTAGTCCTGATTTCAGATCTAAGTAGCAGAAATACTAATATGTGGGTGAAAGTCCTATCTTTAAAGGTGTAATTGTAACTTTATCATTCATATCACAGGCTTATTGCTTTGGTTTGTGTTGAGTGACTTAACAGGAGTCTCAATTTTATGAACATAGATACACAGACAGTCTTGTGATTTAATCCCAGCCAGCAGCCAAGCCCCACGCAGCCACTCACTCACTCCCCTACCAGCAGCATGGGGGAGAGAACCGGAAGGGTAAAAGCAAGAAAACTCATGGGCTGAGATAAGGACAGTTTAATAGGGAAAGCAAAATCTGCGCACACAAGCAAAGAAAAACAAGGAATTAATTCACTACTTCCCATGGGCAGGCAGGTGTTCAGCCATCTCCAGGAGAGCAGGGACCCATCATGTGTAATGGTTACTTGGGAAGACAAATGGCATCACTCCAAACATCCCCGCCTTCCTCCTTCTTCCCCAGCTTATATACTGAGCATGATGTCATATGGTCTGGAATGTCCCTTTGGTCAGTTGGGGTCACCTGTCCCAGCTGTGTCTCCTCCCAGCCTCCCATGCACCCCCAGCCTACTCACTGGCAAGGTAGTGTGAGAAGCAGAAAAGACCTTGACACTGTGCAAGCCCTGCTCAGCAATAACAAAAAACATATCTATATCAATGCTGTGTTCAGCACAAATCCAAAACATACTAGCCCATACTATCTGCTGTGATGAAAATGAACTCTATGCCAGCCAAAACCATCATAACAGAGAAATATTTAATAACAACTTACTGTTCATAGAAATTTTTGTAAAAGAAAAAAATCTAATTTATACCAGAGGAGTCTTCCATTGGAAGTGACAGCTTTTAGTAATGCCTGAGATAACCTAATTGTATACAGGATATGATTTAGTGTGAAACAAGAATGGGCTCCTGCCTGCCAAACCAGTCTCTGATTGTATAAGTGTCCTAGTTACAGCAGCCGGGACCAGTTGATCACCATGTGGATTTAAATAAATCTGTGTATTCTACACTCTCTATGTAATTTCTAATGAACTGTCAATAATAGACCATTTGCAGCATCTGCCCAGGGCACACCTGACCCCTCAGGCTACTAGCTGGGTGTTAAGGAACCCTGTGAGATAGGGGAGTGTTCCTGTCTTCACACCAGTGACTCAGCCGTGATAACTCCCCTCCAGGGAGGCGTCAGCACCTTCACACCAAGCCTGAGGGGTCATGTCTACTAATGGGCCATCAAAGATTCCAAATATATCCCATGACTCACAGAGTTAAATCACCCATTGTGAAACTCCATGCCCTGGGGGACGTACTGGGCATTCCCACCTGAACCTAAACATATATAATCTTTTGGTTTTGGGACTGGGGGTACCACTTGTCGGATCCAGAGGAGGACCAGAACCTCAACAGGACTGCGACGGCCACTCTCAACCAGACTGAGACCATCATCCTCACCAAGAAGTTTTCCTTTCCTTTTACTTTGTACTCAGGGGGACCACGTGGCACTCAGCACAGGGGCTGACAAACACCATTCTGTTCGTGCCCTGGGGTGCTGGATTATAAATCTATTTCTATGAGTTAAAACCAGTTTTTTTCTCTGTATCATTGTATTTATTGTAATCTTTTTATCAAATTGTAATTCTGACTTGTAATCTCTCTTGAGTTGGGTTAATTTCTTCTGATGGTTTACCTTTAAACCAGCACAGTTAGTTAACCTTGCTTCTTGACCAAATCACCTGTTTAGTGCCCAGCTCTGGCACAAAAATTACTTTGGACCTAAGTCATAATATCTGGAGCTGAAATAGCAGTGTTCATCCTACATTCATTTTTACTTTGTCAAATAGTCAACAACACAGTGTGGCTAGCTATAAAGCTGCTTTGCAATGTTCTGAAGTTGCACGATATCAAGGCACTTTAAATCTACTTTACTGATGTGAGAAGTGGGCTAGTACTGAATGTGTTTTCCGGCACATAGTATTTAATACTAAATGCACTAATCCAGGCTTAATGTGGAAGAGGAGAATCCATTAGAGGAATTGTATAAATGCTTGATGCACTCAAAGCAGTAAAGGGAATTTTATGGGATTAGATGTTAACACTTAACCTAGTAGTGGTCTGTAGTTCCTGTTCTTGTTGGCTTTCTTGCATGTTAAATGTGTGGTGTAATTTAGCAGCATGCTGTCAGGAGCCATCAATAGGCATGCAGCTACGGAAAGTGACAATGTGCACAGCAAGGAGCCTGGTTATGCCTGTGTGAAAGTTCAGGTTGGCTCTCTGCCAATGGCCAAACCTCACAAGAAAGATTCCCCCCTCCCTCTCCCAAAACGGCAAGAAGTAGCAAGAGAAAATTGAAGAAAANCAAGACACAGTGAGCTTACTATTAGCCAATTGTGATCTGAATAAGGACGGATGGACAGAGACCTCCAGCCAATTGCTTTGCATATAGAAACATGTGTATGGTAGTAAAAAAGGTATATATATCAGTAGAAGTTTCGAATAAGGTTGGATTTGAATATGCATCACATTGATATGTGAAGTTCATTCCCGCTCATGAGGTAAAACCCCGGCACCAGGCAAACAGCTCTCAGAGCAGGCCTCGCTAACACAGATAAGCTAGGCCTAAACACCAAGAGCCTGTCACCAAGCTAACCCGTGAAGGAAAAGAAAGCAAAAGAGCCCCAGAACACCTTCCCCTTCGGCTTATATACACCTGATTACGTAAAGAGATGGGATGGAATACTTCCTAGATTTTGACCCTGGTTACTAAGGAAGGCCTACAAAAACAACCCATCACAGCCTGTTACTAAAAAAAAAGATGAGGTGGTCTTGTGCTGTCTGCAAGCACTGTAACACTTACTGGAGCAGAGTGGGTGATCTGTAGGAGACCTTGGTGGTACCTGCACATAGAGTCAGTAGGAGTTTGTGGACTGGCTGTAGCAGATCATTACAAAAAAGCACAAAATACTTTAAAAACTCAAATGCTTCCTTCTTACCTGAACTTAAATATAGTTTTCAAAGGATGCTCAGTTTCACTGATACTGCATTTCCATAGGATTTGCATTAAACTTGTGATGTTTTAAAATGAAAATTATATGTAACTGGTGCTTCCAGAAATGCTGAGCAGCTGCAATTTTTGTTAGCAGCTGTGAAAGCTTCTGGTGCTACTGATTAGGTCAGTTGTGATGCTGGTGGCTTTCCAGGAAATGTGTCTTCTTCCCCCTGTGGCCTCCCTGCAGTGGGCAGATAGGATGGATTTACCATTCCTACCCTTGCTGCCTAAAAATTGGTTTTGTTAGCTTTAGAAGAGTAGAAGAAATCAGTGTTGGACTATATAAGTGTCATATACAGCTATGCTGGAATAAGTACTGAATTTCTAGACAGCTGAAGCTAGAAGGGAGTCCTGCCTGAGTTAGTTCTCCCTGTTGAGAGGGAGATGATATTAATACATGTGTCAAGTCACTGTAGTAGTTATTCATAGTGACTGAATCAGGACTTAATTAGGTGGTTGGTAGAAACATTTAGATTTGTATTTTCAGTCAAATAGCATGGTATCTAGTAAGACACTGATTTTTCTGGCATATATAGATTTCACTATGGCTGTGCCCTATCCAAATAGAAGAAAAATAACAAACCTGAAGTGCAGGCACTAATGAGTATGCCAGGGAGTAAGGCAGTAAAATAGGAAACAAAGTGACTGCTAGTAGCAATATTCTTAAAATATGTGTCATGGTGTAACTTAGAAGTTGAAGTTCTTGTGCTGTAGCTGTAAATGCCTATAAAGGGCTGAATCTTCTGCCAGGATGGTCTATTGAGTATAACATCAGGGGAGTTTATCCTTTTTCTAGGGACTATAAGCATGACTAGTTATAAACTGGGGAAGGGGGGAATGGGTTGACGACTGTCATCTCTACCTCTCTGGCTATTGAGTATGTTCAGTGGTGTCAAAGAGCTACGGTGAGCAGGCAGCTAAAATCAGGACACTGAAATAAGATTTCTTCAGTTTAAGCTCAGCTAGAGGAGTCAAACATATGGTGAATGCAGTAATGGTTGGATACTTGTAGGTGGGGGACTGAGTTGCATCTTTAGTCCTCCTAAATTAGTTTGTCTGGCTGTAACTGACCTGACAACAAGCTGCCCTAAAACTCCACCACTCTCTAGTACCTAGCATCCTGGCTGAATTAAGCTCAGATAGCCGATTTCCCTTACATCAGTGAAATTGTAGGATGTAAACCTTTCTGTGTGCTATCACTTTATTTTTTTTAAAAATAAGTTTATTGCCTAATTTGGTCTTTTTGTCTCAACATAGAATTGGGCATTTTAGTGAAAAAAATTACCTGTAATCATGGCTGCTGCATTTTTTTTTTTTGATTGTCTAAAAGCTATACCTGTGTAGAAGACACATAGGTTCTGCGAAGAAAACTTTTAGTTAGCTCAACCCTGAGTTTTGTTGTTTCTTGCATTTTTAATCTTAGTCCTTGACTTGTTTTATTATGTCTTCGATCTCATGAAACATAAGCACAGGAATGGGCTTTCCTGGGAAAACCCCAGTGGTCCAGAAGAGTCTTCAGCTTACACAATGCAAACACTTGAGCTGAAGTGAATGTGTTCTGCCCTGGGTAAATCTCTGCTCTGCTCCCAGTGCAATGTGACATGTAGAGCCAGGCATGTCCTTGCTGTCATAGCTGTGCTCTTCTGTGGTGGTGTGGTGACAAGAGGCATTCATTTGCTGCTCTATGAGCCATGCCATTCATGTAACTGACCTTAAACTGTGGGTTAGGATTGTTTATGTGGATCATAAAAATTTTGGTTGTGAGTGTCCTGTGGCAAATGACTGTGAGGTGAAGACTCAGTGCTGCTGTAACATACCCCACATACAGTCAGTATCATGAGCAGGCATGTACAGACTGTAAAGTCATGTGAGTTGCTGAATTTTTTTCATAAAGGTGAACAGAAAAACCTTTTCCTGGCTATGAGGCACTCTGGCCTCATAAAATTTGTGTTGCAAGGCAAAAACATATACCAATCCAAGTAAAATGATAGCCAGGTTCTCAATGGCTCTTTAATCCATTATGTTTGCCTGCTTCTGTTTCTGGAAATAAAACTTCCCATAGCTTGTCCTGTTGAACAAGGTCAGTGTCCTGCATACAAGTTGCATGGTTAGGTGCTTAAGTGGAAGAGAGTGACCCAGGATTCTGCTCATTTGTATGCAGCCTGCTTTTGGAGTTTTTTTTTTGTATTTTCAGTTGTGTGGGAGCCTAGCTGTGGTGCAGGTGCCAGGAGATGCTTCTCTGGAGATGCCACATTAGACTGGTGGGACTTTCTTGGTGGGTTGAGCAGTGCCAAGGGAAGGATCTGTGCTCCACAGTGCAGAAAGTGGTGTGCAAGTCCTCCTTTGAGTGGAACATTTTTGGCATTAATCAGTCCAGATTCAGCTTTCTTTCCTACTGGCTGGCTTTTCTGACTGCTGTGAATGACAGGATAGCATGGAGAAACTAATATTCAGTGTTGGGATTTTTGCAGTCTTCCCACAGCTGACTTTGCTCTGAGTCCTGCCCCACAGTTGGCTACTGACCTCAGAGGCATTGAAAGGTAATGTTTGCTGTCATTGCCCATCAATATTTGGTTCATCAAGTTATGCGGATTTGTTAAACAAACAGATGGTATTCAGACTTGGGAAATGCTTGTGGCAAGAAATGTAGTAAGTATTAGGAACACAGGTAGATGGACCGCTTTAATTAGCACAAGAAGGGCAAAAACCCCCCAACCCTTTGGATCTCAACTGAGCAACTATTTAGTAATTTTAAATTTTTTTCCCACACAGAAAGAATAATTAAAAACCTTTGCACTGGCAAATGTAGAACAGGTCTTTTCACCTTAGCAAGTGCTTTTAGCCTGCATCTGAACCTAGCAAGATAGCAATTATATCTTGAGTTCTAGCTATTCAAATCTATTTTACCCTGTTGAACAACAGTTGTTGGGTAGTACTGCTTGAATTAGGACTTGTTAAATGCCTTATGGCTTGTTTTCTGAGTGTTACCAGCCCAGGTAAGGCCTGGTATTTAGATTTTTCTTATTCAGTTAGTGTTTTGCTCATAAGAAATTGTGTAGAGTTATACTGTGGGTCCACATGGGCACCGATATAGAAAACAAACTATTTAATGGACTTAATGGAAAATTGTTTCCATGTCTTCACTGCAATGGTTGCTTTTTGATCTCTTTGTTCTGTTTAATAATTAAAATATTTTGCTTTATTTTCCAGGCTCACATTAAATTTCCTATTGACTATCCATATTCACCACCTACCTTCAGATTCCTGACCAAAATGTGGCACCCCAACATTTATGAGGTAAAGTGGTTTTTAAGCTAATCAATTTTTTTCTCAGGTGTGTGAGAAGGTTTCCTATGTTCTTAAACTTCTGGAAGTACTGAAGGTACTAAACATCTGTAGCCATAACTAAAGTGGTTAGCTGTTTGTCAGCTTCATGGCTGCAGAGTTAAATCTAAATGTTGTAGGAAATGCTGTTTCTGTAGACAGGGATGGAGTCTTTCTTATATCTGCAAGTGCAGCAAGCAGCTCCAGCTGCTGTCATGAGTGTTGGCAGTTTTAGGGGATTCTTGAATCCCCTAAACTGGCATGTGGGGTCTTGCTCTACTGTGATACTTAGACAACTAGTTGTTTGTACACCTTTCAAGTATGTTTTTTGTGATGAGACAAGAAATGCTGGGAAACAATCTCCTGCAGGGGTCAGCCTATGATGAAGGGGTTTGGACTTGGGGTGCTCCAGCTGCAGGAAGAACCAGAGCTGGAGTTCAGCTTCAGGAGGAGTCATGCACAGCCTGGTCACCCTGGGACCAGAGTGAACCTTTGGACTTAATATCTACTAGTCAATTTGAAGTGGCCATTAGTTCAGTACATGTATGAGTGACATTCAGAGCGTAATACTGGGCTATCAAGTCCATGACTGGATCATGGTACAACTACATAGCAGGTTCAGAAGGAGAATGATTTTATATAAATGCTTTTTAGAAAGCAGCACTCCTTAGCTTCAAAGCATTTTCTTCATGATGCTGAGCATGGACTGCTTAGAGATTTAAAGTAAAATTGTCACGTACCAAAGCACTGGGGGAAGTGCTGTCACAAGGATATATCTGGTGCATCTCAGCATGGCATAGTGTTCTGCTGATGGACTAGCTCAGGAGCTGATGGTGGCCCAGTTGTGTTAGTATGGCAGTGCTCTGCTGCTGCTGGGGCATAGGATACATTGTCTTACATCTGGTGTGAATGGACTACGTTATGTTTCTTGCTGGGCTTTCATCTAAGTGACCTTTAAGGTTTATGCTGGAGCCTGGTTGAGTTGAACGGTTGTGTTAGAGCTCATGCAAGCAGCAGCTTGAGACAGAGTTTAATAGTGCTGCTGCAAAGACCATGAGAAGCAGCATAGCATTTCATTTCATTATTATTTAATTTCATACAATTAGTTCAAAATTACAAAATTTCATGGCTGTATTTGAAAATTGAAGGCCTGTTTTGGCTCAAAACTCAATCTTTTAGTGGAGGCCAGTCAAATCCCTGCCAAACTTTTGGATATCCTAGTCAAATGTCAGTTTGCTAGGACTACTGCTTGAATAGTTTGAGGAGCTAAAGGCCTTTCAAAAATGTTTGGTTTGGTGCAGCTCTGTCACCTTATCACAGGTCTTCCTATGAGAGATTCTGCAGCTTTCTTTGTGTCCACTTCAAACCAGGAATGGCTCGCCCCTTGACTACAGTGATCCCTAAAACCTTGTGCTGATCTCATCAGGCCCCATGACACCTTTACCCATCCAGACTTATGCAGTGCTGCCCTGCTTGAATTCCCAATCACGTAACATTGATTGTTGCAAGAGGGAAACTTCTCACATTCTTGCTTCTATATCTTTGTATTGCTGGATATCTGCTTGTTCACATGCTGCTGACCTGATCATATGAGGAAATTCCCCTGAGTGCAGTGATGGTTTCTCCTGGCCACCATCTCCCAGGAGATGGTTAAAGAAGAAACTGGGTAAACTCATGGAAATTATGAATAAAACCAGAATAGGCTATGAACATAATCTAACATTAATATGGTTAACTTCACATTAAAAAGATATTAGGTTGTACAGGATTGTACAAGCCTGTTGGAATCCTATCAAGGCAGTTTCCTTTTTATGGCAAACTGTTCCAGCAACATAAGTAGGTGCTTGGGTATTCAGCAGCTCCAAATGCTATGTTGCTGGTTTTTGTTGTGTTCTTGACAAAACTGCTTCGAGTGATGAGGGCTTGCTACTTAGCATACCTGCTGAAATCTGCCTCGAGTTAAAGAAGGTTCTCATTTGGATATGTGTCCTTCAGGTGAGCTGCTGTTATATGTAGCTGTGATCACTGGCTTGAGCTCAAAGGCAGAGGTGCTATTGCAGTGCTACTTTGTGTTTTGACTCCTGTGTGTTGAGCAGCATTGGAGGATCCTCAGGACATAGCTGAGACCAGATGCATGAGGAAGAGGCAGCCTGTGGTCTTGAACAGAACCGATCTGCAGCTTCTCTCTTGTTCCTATCATTAACTTCTCTTGGATCAGAGTGTGTCTTGGGTTAAAGACAATGTTGCCAGGGAAGGGGGACCTCAGATGAAATAGAAACCCCTCCCTCCTGAACTTGAAAAAAAAAAAGAGACTTATGAGCAAGGAGTAGAAACGAAATAAACAGTTTACAAAAATAACAGGGAACAAAACACAACAAAAATAACACCCACACAATAATAGAGGAAATTAACCCATCACCCAGAAATCACTCTCTTCACTTCCGCATTGCCAGAGTGACAACGCAGTTCCGGCGCAGTCGCGTGGCCTCGCCAGCGAGGTGGCTGCCATGCGGAAGCAACAACAATGGCGGCAGGCAGCGGAAAACCGGCAGGTCAGAGCCAGGGACAGTTGCAGCAAATCAGGAGGCAGCAACAGCGGCAGGAAGAACTCCTGTACGCGGTGCTGCTGCCGGGCGCACGGTGCACGTACCTTGCTT
>VXBX01009198.1:4241-19058 GCA_013400415.1 Scytalopus superciliaris
CCCACCCTTTTTTTTTTTTTTTTCTTTCTCCTTTTTTTTTTTTTTTTTTTTTTTTTTAGCTGCAAAACAATGGAGATTGTCAAAGGGCCCCGGGTTGAGCTTTTCTGTGTGTTCACAAAGCGTTAAAGCTTTATCGAACAAACCGGCTCTGTCTGACCCCTGCCAGACAAAAGGCAACTTCCATTTTCCTCGGCAGAGAGGGACATAGCGAGGGATGTACAGTAGGGCTGGGTGGGCCTGGGGCCACGGGGTGCCTCAAGGCAGGGGTGGGATGTCCTGTCACCCAGCTGAGACCCTGGTGCTCCCGGTTGTGATCATTTTGGAGGTGCTGATGTGCTTGGCCTCATGCAGGTGGGGGGCATGGTGCCAGTACAGCCAGGGAGAGGCAGTCCTGTGTGCTGGCACCTGCTGGGAGCTTGGCCATAGATTTTGTGTGGTGCAGGGCTGCACCCACCTCAACGAGCCTTGATTGAATGCATATCCACCCCCATGAGTGGCCCTGGAGGCTTTGAATTTTTCATTGAGGCTTTGCACAGAGCAGAGCCACCCCATTGCTCCGAAGGTCTATCCTGAAGATTTACCATTCCCATAGGGCTTTTTAGTGAATTTTAGATAAGGTGGGACCATCTAGTTGTTCTGGAGTTGTGCATCACCAGGGATGTTGGGAACAGTGGCCAGGTATTGAAGGGAGAAATGGTCAGAGTGGTCAGAAATGGCCAGAATAATCTTCTGAGAAACAGCACAGGCAGGGGGACAACTGGCAGATCTGTAAATGAGATCTGTAAGTGCTGGTGTCTGGATGTGAGCATCTGCATGATGTTGGGCTCTGAGTTGCCCACATGGAGCCTCACTTTACCTCCAGTAAGTCCTTGGTCTTCTGTAGGCCCTTGGTGACATCCACCATCACCACACGGGTGTCCCCAACACCCTCCCAGTGGCAACAGTCCCTGCTAATCACCACCACACCGTGTGCATTTTGCTCACACATAAAGCCTGACATGGAGACACCAGGCTAAATCCTGCCCAGGCTGTCTGGGGCTTTGACAGAAGTCTGAACACTGTTTCCTCCAGCTCCAGCAGTAGCCATGTAGCAGATGAATCTGTTTATTGACAATCACCATGATCCCCGTCAACAGAGATGTGTCTGGAGCACTGTGATGCTGAGCTGTATGAGCCACTTATTTCTGCATCTGCTGGCTCGGACCCGATGTGCCTTCTCCTGTGTGAGGATGAGCACAGAAGGATCCTTTGCTGGCACCTGAGGCTGAAATGGGCTGCTCAGAGGTGGGTGGGAGAAACCGTCACCTCCCATGAGTTGTGCTTTGGGGGATTGCTGGTGAAGTCCACATGATTTCTCCCTCGGATTTGATTTTTTGCAGAGACCCTCCTGTCATATGCCCATCCATGTCCCACAGGCAGCAGAGCAATGCCACAATAACAAAGATCACCTCTCTGCGGGTATGTCATGTTCTCACAGTGCCAAAGCACCCATATATTTCCAATCCTGCTCATAAAATTTTCATTTTCAAGAAGGAAGCTGGGACTGTACTCGTTTTGGGTTTGTTGAGCTTTGGGTAGCAGGCTCAGGCTGCTCACCACCCCCCCCAGCAGTGTTTTGCATTACTCGTTAAGGGAAGCTGGCACTCATCTTTGCCGTCAGTGGAGATTTGTAAGCCTGATTATATTCCTAAGCATATGTTTGGAAATGAGAAGCAGCTCTCTGAAGTCAGTGGAATTGCTCTGATTGCAAATCTCAAGTTAAGAGAAGGGAAGCTTGGCTCCGGGTCTGAGCTCCCGCTTGGAAGAGCCACAGGCAGTGACTAACAGCTTTGGGCTCTTCCCCACTCCAGGAGCGAAGTTGAACAGAAACCAGAACAAACATCTTTGTCTTGAAAATCCCATATTACAGAAGTGTTTGTATTGGCATTTTTTAAGGGCATAAATGATGAATCATATTACCTGGGTGGGCAAGTAATGCCTGGTACAATTTCCAGGCTATTTTACATATTTTGGAGGACAGCCCTAAAGGGAAAGAGAATTTCATTGAACTCAGCATGCACCAGATATTCCCCCCAGCAGATGGCTGGGTTTGAATGCTAGAACAAGTGGCCAGGGCTGAGGCAGCAGCAGCAAGGGGTACACATCACCTTGCAAGGTTCAGCTCTTGATGTCACTGGGCTCAACTACTGCAAAAGCAGATGTCATTGAATGGGAGCCACAGTTTGATTCTCAGAATTAAACCATTCCTAGGAGCACATCTCTTGTTTGGGACAGCACCACTTCCCCAGATTCAGCCAGATTTACCTGGCACATAACAGAGCAATGATTCTGGCCTGTGAACCTCAAAGCAGTGAGAGATTTGAAAGACTGAAAAGGCAAGTGGGTCCTTTGGTTGCTCCATGTTAGCAGTGGTGGGAGATGAACACCATGAAACATTATCCCTGTGGAGTTACGACTCTGCAGCACTCACACATGCAATCCCTGCTTTTCCTGCCTCCAAAGGTGCTGGTGCTCTAAGCTTGACCACAAAAAAACGCTTGAAAAAAACCACTGAATTGCACCTACGCAGGTTTTCACATCAGAAGGAAGAGGCAGCAAGGACACTTTTACAGGGGCATGTAGGGATAGGACAAGGGGTAATGGCTTAAACTGAAAGAGAGCAGGTTGAGGTTGGCTATTAGGAAGAAATTCTTCACTACTGGAGCGGTAAGGCACTGGCACAGCTTGCCCAGAGAAGTTGTGAATGCCTCATCCCTGGAAGCATTCAAGGCCAGGTTGGATGGGCCTTTGAGCAACATGGTCTAGTGGAAAGATGTCTCTGCCCATGGTCCCAACCCAGACCATTCTATGATTCTATGACCCAACTCACCAGCGCTCAGACTAGCTGTCTAGAGCAGCCACCACATGATGCCTCCTGTGGTATCTGCCCCGTAGAGTCAGGACTGGACCCTCCAGTGAGTGGCAAATCCCAGTCCCAGGACTGGAATTACTTCCACTTTACACCAGCATAGGGAATGGGAGAATCAGAATGACTTTGTGTAACTGGGACAAGAGAAAATTCTATTTAAATTCTGCACCCCGCCAGTGAATCTTGCAGCAGCCTAATTTTCCTATGAATAACGCCTTGGGCAAGGCTTGTGTGGCCCAGAAAAGGGAAAAAAAAGGTTTGAATTTACTCCATCCTGCTTATTTGTAACCTCCTACCTAATGGGTTGTGAATCTTGGGAGGTTTGGCCCACTGGTGGCCAAATTGGGACTGTGATGCTGGAGAGGGCACCCAGCCAGGAAAGATCAGCACCTGTCAGAGCAAGGAGGGTGCAGATACAGGGACTCAACTGCTTGTGCAATTAAGACAGAGAGCAAAAATAAAATAATAATTAAAAAAAAAATTTGAAAAAAAGGAAAAATTAATTGAGTAACCTCAAATTACAAATCAATTTGAGGAAATCCCAATCTAGCTGCAGACACTCTGTGAGCAGTTAAAGCTAAATTCATTGAGCAGACAGCTCTAATTAGCACACGGTGCCGGCTCGCTCCAACAAGCTCCGCGTGGCTTTCTCCGTGTCAGATGTGCCTGGTCCTGAGCCGTGACACTCATCAATTTGACCCAAAATACATCGAAGACAGGGTGTCACAACACTGAGATCATTTAGGGGCTGCAGAAAGTCAAACTCCAAATTTCTTCGCTCCAACACCTCCGTGCCGCCTTGCCCCAGCCACCCCGGGCTGGTTTCTGACCTCATTCATGCCAGTACAAATCTGCAATAACTCCACGTTAGCCACAGGGTTTATTACAAATTGTCCTTGTGTAAAGAGACCAAAATCTGGTTTATGAAGTTGGCTTCTTTTCCCTCGTTCCCATGCAAAAAACCCTTCTGCAGCCAGAGTCAGTGGGACAGCTTTCACCTTTTAACTTGGGGAGAATTGCTCCCAACTCACACTGGTGGAAGCAAGGGGCAAACCCATTTCCTCCATAATAGCAGCATTGCATTGGTGGTGCAGGATTTAGCCCTTTAGATTGAGTGAGGATTGAACTTTTTTTTTGTAAGGAGCCCAAAAGAAGATAAATACCAAGATCCCACCGCAGCAAGGCACGTCTAGTTACTGGAAGAAGGGAATGAAACACTGCACCAAAAAACCCCTGCTCTTTCAGTTTTAGTGAAAGATCTGACCTCATTCTTTTCCTGGGGCTGTAGAGAGATATGTGGCATTTTCCTTGTGGAGAAGTGTATTTTTCCTTCGGGAAAGGCTGAAAAGACTATTTGGGTAGTGTATTATTTTAGACGTATTTTGCATTCCTGCTCTCCCTCAGAGGAGGAAGCTGCTCTCTCCCACTTCTGCAACACTTATTCCTCTGTATCGAACTGTGTTTGATCAAACACGTGGGACTAGATCCCTGGCTAATGCAAACACAAGCATCCATAAAGCTGTGCTGATTTCTACCTGGAGATTTACACCTCCATCATGAATTTCTCATTTTTCTACAATCATCTTAAACTTCATCCTTCCTCAAGCCTTTTCTCCTATTTTAACTTCATGTCTTCCACTGGGAAATGTTTTCTGATCTCTCCACTGTGCGCTCCTGCCGATATCTGGAGCCCAAATCACATTTAGCTGTTTGCATAGTGTGTGGCAATGTAATGGGGAAATGCAGGTAATATTGTCACAGTCTCCTACTCTTGGACTGCACTGCCATAAGAAGAGCTTGAAATCTTCCCGATGTATTGAAAACATCATTGTAGTAGTAGCGGTTATTGATTGTCCAGAGTGAAGCATTTGAATGTGACAATGTTTGTGGCAAGAAATAGTACCTTTCATTAGATTAATTGGGGCAATTGCATACAGCAGTGAGCCTTTGGGTCTGCAGCTTTCAGATCTGAAGCAAAGCGTGGGTGCAATGCACCTCCTCTGCCTTTCCAACTATAACCTCATCTACCCTTCTAGGTGTGATGAAAGGTATTCCCTGACCTACAGCTGCCATCCCTGGGAAGCCTTTTTCTCACCCTCTTGTGCTGGGGTTACTAACATGAACTTCAACGTGAGCAGACAGCTGGGACACCTTGCCCAACTGCGGACACAGACATTGCAGATGTCACACCCAAGTCTGTCACTCAGGCTGCCCCAACAGCCATGGAGAGAGGTGGTGCTTCTAGGGGTTGAAGCCCCTGACCTAAAGGACCACAAGCAGATAACTCCTCAGAAGTTATTTTCGGTCCAGCAACTGGGAATGCTTCAAGTGAGAGTCTGCCCTCCAAAGTCCCCCTGAAGCAGTAAGCTCCATCCCCAGTGTCCCCTCACCCTGGTGAAAGTGTTGGGAAGGCATTCAGGATCCAATGTGTTCATCCCACTTCTACAGCCCCAAAGGAACAAACCTGCACCCAAAGCTGCCCTTTACAAGACAGGTATGGCTCAAGCACTTTCAGGATGGGGTCCAAGCAAGCAGTGATGTCTTGTGGAGCCATCATTCACTTTTTTCCTACCCAGGAAAAGTCATACAGGCTTCCCCAGAGGACAGCAAGCTTTCTTTCGACCCCATATCTGTCAGGGTATACGCTGTTTTTCCATTCCCCAAACACCGTTGCAATCATTTCTGCCCAGATTTATTTCATTTCAGTAACGTCTCTTGGGTTTCATCTCTATTAAATCGTTTGGACATTGGAAAGTGGGATTACCCCACTTAGCAGTAGCTCTCTCCAGTGTAAGTGACTCCACATGTGCTTGTGATCCTGGCCATGTGCAGGGACAGTGGAAAGAGACAAGTCCTTTTGGTGTCAGCTCAGATACCTACAGGGAAATGGGCAGCTCTGTAAACCTCGTGCCACTGAGCAGACAGCCTGAGGTGACTGGTTCCCATATATATGATTATAATTGCCCTCTGAGCAACCTGGACTAGTGCAAAGTGTCCCTGCCCATGTCAAGGGCTTGGAATTAGATGGTCTTTAAGGTTTCTACAAGCCCAAGGGAGAGTAGAAGAGCAGGGTGAAGGGTGAAACAGGAGAGTGAAGAGTAGCAGAGGATGCTGAAGTGGCTTTGCTGTCCCAGCTACTCCTGAATGTACTGTTCTAGCAGCAGGAAACCTTCAGACTTTATGCCGTTTTGTATAGCAAGATTTTTTAATGGATGTTAAGCCCAGAACTGCAGAAAGTTTCTCTTGAAAGGGCAGATTTTCACAGGGTTCAGTAATGAAGCTTCACTGATGAAAGCATCTACTGCTGGTTTATAACAGCTCTAAGAAATCAGTGTAATGTAAGAGTAACCAGAGGGATATTGACTTTAAATACACTGACTTGTTTTGGTTTTAACTGGTATTTTGGATCAAGAATCTTAAAAGAAGATTTGACACCAGCTTTTATGATAATACTTTTCCCTGATGATACCACACCTTTCCCCCAGTCATCACTACAAGTAAAACCAAGAGTAAAAGCATGTTTTTAATCTTTACACTTTATATTAAAAAATACTCTCAATAAACACCTTCCAGGATCACTTTTGACATTAAACATTGATTTCTATGTCTGTTATAAACCTTGAAGAATTGCCTCAGGCACTTGTAATAATCTAAGCATTAGATAGGAGCATTTTCACTACCTAATTATTACCCAGTTTAATACAAGCTGCACTTCAAGAATATTTGAAAAAGGAAATTATCTTTAAAAAGACCCATCCCCCAGCAACTCCACTGGTGATGCTGGGGCCAAATGTGGTACATGTCAATGCAGGGAATACAAGTCAGACCACCCAGTAACCTGAATACTTTGAAAAGCCATCAAAACATATACAGAAATGTCAGTGTCTTCTTTATAAATACATAAAATTCTCTCCCCATTGCTCTCATTTCCAAGAGGGATAACATCCAGTTTCATTCTTTCCTGTTTCCAGAACATGATTCCTTGCTGAGCACATTTCAGATACAAGGTTCATGCAGCAAAGGGATTTGTGTACTCCCATGTCCAAGGCTGATTCCTGCTTTATGTTTGACAGCCATAATTTACTTTTGCATTTTTATCCCCCAAACAGGGCTTTCATGAAACGAAAGCTGTGAGCATTTACTCATAATTCAACTCAAAGGAGGCCAGTAGGTTACACCCAGGCACAAAACTGAAGGTTTCTATAATAGCTTGAATTTAGTATCTCCTGTGCTTCATACATCTGTTTCCATAATTTACATGCACTTGCTTAACTTGGCTTTATAATTCTCACTCCAAAAATTAGAGAAATAAAATACTCAGCATAGGAAATTAAATACTTGAGCTGGGATTAATCTCATGGAATCACAGTCTGGTTAGTATTGGAAGGGACCTTAAAGATCATCCAGTTCCAACCCTCTTGCCACACGCAAAGACACCTTCCACTTAGACCAGGTTGCTCAAAGCCCCATCCAACCTGGCCTTGAACACTTCCAGGGATGGGGCAGCCACAGCTTCTCTGGGAAACCTGTTCTAGTGTCTCACTATCCTCACAGTAAGGAATTTCTTCCTTATATCTAACCTATACCTGCTCTCTTTCAGTTTGAAGACGTTACCCCTTGTCCTATCACTACATGCCCTGCAATATTAGTGGGGGAAGTCTGAACACTAAATCTAATGAAATAATGACTTATTACAGAAGGAAATATATATTTTTCCCTAAATTATGCCAGTGAAGTACTGAAATCAGTTTGTCTCTCGTGGTACTTTTGTCATAAATCCAACAGGCAATTAGAGCATTTTAAATCTTGCCTGGAGTAACTTCTTGATTTACAGATTTTCCTGCACAGCTGTGAACAGCCAAATTGGGCTTAAAACTCTCCAGTGAGACTGTGAGAAAGCTCATTTTTTATCAAATATGTCGATCTCCTTTTATAACCCTGTGTGGAGTCTGTATGCTCAGAGTCTTAGACAATCAAACCACTCATTGTACCCTTAAATGTGCAGTTGGACATCCAGCTGTGGACAGAGCTGCTGTTCTTGTTTGTTACTCAGCCAGACCCATCTGCCTCCAAAGTCCACAGAAACAAAGACTGAGAAATGGCTTCGGAATTTGGCCATCTCAAAGGCATCAACTGAGAATGACAAGGAAGGATCACTACAAGATGCCAAACCAAGTTCTCTCCATTGTAGGGACCAGCGATGACATTTTCCCCAGAGCAAGCAGCATTTCTTCCCTTGTCTTTTCCCCCCATGGGTCACTGCAGCGGGACTTTCTGGTGCTGCTGTGGTGCTCACCAACTGGAATGGTACCACTGGGGGATTGCCTGCACAGACTTCCATCCACATTCCACTCATAACAGAGCACTTGTCTGTGATCGACAATGTTCTTCACCACCATGGCTTTCTACCTGATCTTGTGCTCAATTCCTACAAGTATAACTTTTCCTTGTACATCTCCAGGTTTGCATGTCTGCTATCCACAAGCAGCATTTCCCTTGGGCAGCTTTTCCTCTCTGCTGAAGGGTGAGGTCCAGCAGTCTGTGAGGAGTCCTACATTGAAGTCAGCAGACACTAAAGTTTGATCCAGAGAGGAATATACACATATTCTATATCCCCCTGGTACAGCACGTAACTTCTTAGTATCAGCTGGGTGATGGATCTGTTTTTCTTTACCCCTGGGAACACACAGTACCCCTGGTTTCATGTACACTGGTTCATCCTATTCATTTAGAACAAGGTTTCACAGCATCATAACTATGTGTATATTAAAGAAGCTGGGATGGGAAAGCATGTCTATATAGTGTAGACTTCAAGCCTTCTTACCTTACAGTTTCCCAACTCCATCTCCTTGCTTCCGTGCTTGGATCCATCCCTGCAGTTTTGTCTACGATGTCACAGAGTTTTAAGGTATTCATCCCAGAGGTGTAAATGTTGGAACAGCAACATTGATGTCAGTGTGATATTTTGAATTTCTGTGAGTTCATAGAAAAGCCTCAGGATATGAGATGATGATACACACGAAAAAGCACCTTTCACTGAAGAGAAGAGTCAGCCAGAGCATTGCCAGCAAGCACTGGGAGGATTTCATCCTGGGCAGAACTGGGTGGCAGCTTCCTACTGCTTCCCTGCCTGAGGGACAGGACAAGGAGGAGGTTTCCTGGGTCACAACACCAAGAGTCACTAAAGGAAGCTGAAGTCCCTGCAGCACTGGTTTGCTTCAACAGCGGAACCGCTGCGTACTTTCTTTGGTGCCTCCATCCCCGTGCCAGGAAGGAGACACTGACTCCTGGACACCGAGGACTGGAGAACACCAGCTGTCCTCTTGCTGACAAGCCAGATGTGCCGTACAGGAGGGTGGAGGTCCACCTCTGCTGGCTCCCCTTGCCTGTGGCTGGTGGTGCCGGTCCCACCCGCCGTGGGATTGCTGCTGCCTGCGGCTGGCGGAGCACGTGCCTGAGCGGCGGCGCGTTTTGAAAGCGGCAGAAAACTGATGGATCAAAAGTTTAGCCCAGAGGCTGCTGTCAGTTTGCTCGAGCAAATAACTTCATACAGCTTTCAGAGGTCGGCGGGATCTCCGTGGGCAGGAGGGAAACATAAATAAACAGGGTAGTTTTTCTGGAGAGAAAGGCTGGCTCCTGTTCCCGGGCCCCCCAGTTGGGCATAGATGGGGGAAGTGAAGCTATAACTGGGGAGAAGCAATGGCGCCCCAAGCTGGATTGGGGCAAATAAGAAAGAGGGGATCCCAAAGNGTAGAGATCCATAAGGATCATTAAATCCAACCCTTAGCCCTATTTTGCTACGCTACACCACCCAGAAAAAGCCAGACCAGAGTCCTAAGTGTCTGCTGAAGTGACCAGAGCTGTCTGCAAGGCACCTGGCACCAAGACATGAGAATCTGTGTTCAAACACTTTATCCAGGTGTTCAGTAATTCACTAAACCAAGACGAAGAGTTTTAACCAACTGCTTTAAAATTAATTTTATTGCAGTTCAGAGACAGACAGCTTTCCTCTGCCAAGCCATGGGTTTAATAAACACACTGGGCTCATGTCTGAGTTCACAGAGGATAACCTGTAAGAACTGAGTGACAGATTTGCCACTTTTTTTAAGACATAGTAGAAATCCCAGTTGCTGGAATCGATGTTAAAGCTTCTTCCTCCCTTTAGAGTTTTATTTGTAACTTCTCAATTGCTTGCCTTGGGAGTCAGGATCAGGGGAGAGGCTGGGGAGAGGTAACTTTCCCAGTAATGTTGTTTTAATGATGCTCTGTTTGTGTGATGATTTGGAGTAATGTGAAACCTTGACATTCTCATTTCTTTTCTTTCAATCTTGTATTGTGTGGGTTCAGTTTAGTTTCCTTTTTTCTCCCTGTTCTTAACAAAGCACAGGAGCTGGGTGGACTTAAAAACAAGGTCCTGAGATTAAATGGAAGTCACCTGAGAACAGGTGACTTTCACCTTGAAATCTCAGACATGGCTTTTATAGTTCTGCTGTATTTCAGGTAGGCTGGGACTTGCAGTGGTTTATCCCGGATTTTGGGAAGTAGGAGGATTCAAATGGGATCAGACCCCAGCCCAGCCTCCCTTCCCACAACCTCCTGAGAAGACAGATTCCAGTCCCCAGGCAACCAGTAGGGGGGACACAGTAGAAATCATTGTCAAAGGGAAGCTCTATTTCCACTTGTCCTGGGCTGGGTTTGGAGTCAAGAGCTCACAATTTCCAGACCTTCAGGAGTGTGGGTGAAAATGCTGTGAGGCCATGAGGTGCAGGAAAAGCTCCAGTTTTTCTCCTTCCTTCCTTTAGCAATGGTGGCAAAGGAGAGAGGGCACTTCTTACCTCGAGTGATGCCCTCAGACCTTGCTTTGACCTCAGTGTGGGGCTTTGATACCACCGGAGTGCTGAGCCCTGGGCAGGGCTCCAGGGAGGGCTCCTGGTCACAGAGCGGCAGGCAAGAGGGAGCTCTGGCTCCAAGTGTTGTTCTGGAGACTTGGCATCCTTAACTCAGTTCCAGGTTTGACCTGTAAGGACGAAGAGACCACATGCCTGGCAGCGACTGTGCTCCGTGCCCGTGCCAGGCTCCTGGCGGGGGGCTTGTTCTTTTTTGCTTAGGGTTTTATTTTTAGGTAGAGACCAGAGACGTGACGGTGCAGGGAGGCACAGGCAGGGCTTCACCCTGTAGAGCTCAGACAGCATTTGGATATGTGATTTCACATGAATTTGTCTTTCCTGAAATTGCACAGATTAAGGCTTTTGGAGCAAACGCTTCTTAATCGCTCAGCTGTGTTACGAACAAGGTTTTCCCTGACTGGCTGGTTGTTGTTGTGATCGTCATCATCATCATTATTCCACTGCCTCATGCGGCCCTGGCACATGCAGGTACCAACTCACCTGGTGTTTTCTATGTCTAAGCCATAACACTCTTCTTCTCAACAAGCTCTCAATCCACAGAGCCAGATCAAAGGGAGAACAGGGCTGTTAGCTACCTTTTAAAATTAAGTTACGAACAACAAACAGAGACATTGCTCTTTTCCAAGGTCACCTGTAAGGTCACTGCAGTATCACTGCTCGACTAATTAGTTCAATACCTGAAAACTTTATTCCAGTGCCTATGGATCCTTAAGTACATCATCCTAAGGAGGATAAACACTTCATTTTGCTAGAGTTCAGAGGACATCTATCATTCAGAAAATGGATTTATGTCAGTTTGGTCTCAGTCTGGGCAATGCATCTCTCCCATGATGCAACAACTCACCAGCTGTTGTGGTCCAGCCCTTCTTGCATCTTTTAAACCTGTTGACTTGCACTTCCTGTGCCCAGAGCAGTTACATTCAGTGTGTGATTGTAATCTTGAGGAAGATTTAATTGAACAGGCCCTGTCAGAGATAAAATTCTTGGGAGCTACATCCTTTTCACTTAGCTTCTGGAAGCGTGTATCAAAAAGGTTAGGAGCAAATTTCCCACTTGGAAAAACCTGATGGACAACAAATACCATACAGCTCATTCTTATTATTGATAGGAAAACACTACAGGTGTTCCCTAATATTTCTGGTCTCTTCCTGCGTAAACAATACCCACAATGATACTGCACCCCTCTTTTCCAGGACAAGCAATTTGATTTATTACCTGATAATTCAAACGGTTCCTACAGGTCACCATTCTCTAACCTCACAGGGACCTGAACAAGTATTAAAGCCATAAATGCACGACAGAGGAGGGTCCTTGTCCATGGTATGTGTGGCACTGGTTTTAAAATGCCTTTGCTGTATAATAGCAACTGCTCTTCTAAACCTGGTCCCCAGTGACTTCCCTGCTGACCATGGGGAAGTCCTGTCAATCTGATGCTTTAACAACATTTCACATTTTGGGAATTGAAGCATTTCAAAATTGTTGTACAGGTTTGGTGCATTTATGTCAGGAATGCATCCATAAAAAGCTCATGAGGTTCAACAAGTGCAAGGTGCTGTGCCTGGGTCAGGTCAGTTCTCTCTATGAGGCTGGGGGGATGAATGAATTGAGAGCAACCCTGATGAGAAGGACTGGAAGATACTGATGGATGAAAAACTGAACATGACCCTGCAATGTGCACTTTCAGCCCAGAAAGCCAACTGCATCCTGGGTTGTGTCATGAGCAGTGTGGCCAGCACATCAAGAGAGGTGTTTCTCCACCTCTACTCCACTCTTGTGAGACCCCACTTGGAGCGCTGCATCCAGCTCTGTGGTCCCCAGCACAGGAAGGATATTGCCTTGTTGGAGTGAATCCAGAGGAGGCCACAAAGGTGATTAGAGGGCTGGAGCACCTCACCTATGAAAACAAGCTGAGAGAGTTGAGGTTGTTCATCCTGTGGAAGAGGAAGATCCAGGGAGACTTTACTGAGGTCTTTAAACGCTTGAAGAAAGGGCACTTACAGGAAAGATGAGGGCTGTAGTGACAGGACAAGGGGTAACAGCTTCACACTGAAAGAGGAAATTCCTTACTATGAGGGCAGTAAGACAGGTTGCCCAGAGAAGTTGTGGATGCCCCATCCCTGGAAGTGTTCAAGATCAGTTTGGATGGAGCTTTGAGCCACCTGATTTAGTGGAAGGTGTCCGCCCACGGCAGGGAGCTTGGACTAGATGATCTTTAAAGATACCTTTCAACCCAAACCATTCTATGATTCTATGAATTAAACAAGCTAACCAAATATATCTGTAAGTCAGTCCCAAAACTGCTTGCCCAGTACCCAGAGGTGTGGTTGAGACTGAGCTGAGGGCTCCCACAGAGGAGCAAAGAGATTCTTTGTGCTGGTGGGCTCTTGCAAAGCTCCCTGACCCCTATTGCTTTGTCTTTCCTTGAGAGTTAATCTCTTTTATGAAATTTGACATTGAAATGCCTCCCTTATACAACAGATTATGGTTGTAATTAGCTACAGGATAAATAAGGCTGTATTGAGTATTACACTAGACTTCTTTATTCTGCCAGTGAAGCATGTTTTTCCCCTATTGCTTCTCCCAAATCATCATGAGACTTCTGTAAAGAGAATATTTGCGCAAAAAGCTGTGGGCAATTGCTCTTGAAAAGATTCTTGCAGTTACTTAATACTGTGAAAGGGCAAAATGAAATGCTATTTAAATGTATTTTCATGCTAAATTAGAGTAATGAAACCTCCTCTTGATGCTCTGGCAATGAAATCAGAGACAACTCACTTTACCCAGGTAAACTGTGCAGACTGAGAGCAGTTCCTCAAATATGAGGAATGGAGGTTATCAGTAGATGTATTGCTTTTAGTATTTTAAATGGTTGTTTGCTTTAAAGAAAAAAATAAATTATAGTAGTCTGCTTCCCGTGAAAACTAACTATTAATATGTCACAAGATGAAGGAAAGAGGATTCTTGATGGGAATCAGGGAAGCTCTTAGCTCCCAGTGAACAAGAAGGCTGGTTACAGGTTCAGGAGCCCAACATGAGGAGCACTGGAGAGGGACCTTGTCCAGCAAAAGGAAGTGACATTCTCTGAAGATCATAAAGGAGACAGAATACACCACAATTTTGCAGTACAGCATCCTCAAACTCCCTGCCTGCTGCACCTCCCGTCCTCCCAGCTCCTAAAATCACCTAAAAATCACAAGCCTTTTTCTGAGTAGCTGCTGCAATCGCCATCCTCTTGCATAACAGATGTCATTTTTGTCTCTTTTGAGAACGGGTTGTAAACAACCCCTTTCCACTGTGAAAAGCCATTAGTTCAGGCAATGCTATAGCTCTGAACAGAAAGTCCCAGAGCTAGCCAGAGACTGGAGCCGGTATTTTCTCCGTGGCATGTGCCCTTGTGCTTCCGGATTTCACAGCTCTGGAGCAGCGTGTGGCCAGGCTTGCCATATGTGCTGCGGGACCTGCCCACGGAGCGCTCGCTCCCGCACAGCACTGCCTGCCCCTCCTCACCGCCCGGGCTGGAGGAGGGCTGGGGCAGCACTCCAGCCTCTATCTGTGCCTTGCTAATCATAAGCACGTTGAATGAGACCTCCATTCCTCCCCCTTGACCCTCCCGGCATCCACTGTGCTCAAGGTTAAGTTTGCAGGTATGAGATGCTCAGGTTGATGATATTTCTCTTTCTGTGATTTACTCCCGAAACTTCCTTATCCTTTTCCTGAAGAAAATAGCTTGGAGTAGCGAGAAGATAAATAGGCTTAGAAAGCCCAGACGTGTAAGGAAGGAGACAGGAGAGGAGTGGCAACATTTTCTAGCTCAGGTAAGTACAAAAACCACAGTGAAGGACAATGATCTCAGCAGCCCCAGGACAGAGTTATCCCACAGGTATACAAAGCCCAGTATAGATGCTAACACTCACATTCTCTCTGTGTGTATGTATCTATTATATATGTGTGTATTTATATATATATATATAAAAATAGGTTTTCTGGTAGCTTTCATATACA
>VXBX01009198.1:23957-39869 GCA_013400415.1 Scytalopus superciliaris
CGCCCGCCCCCGCCATGCCTTCAGCACCAATCCCATCAGAAAGGACCCGGAGGACAACGGCTGGGGACAAATATGCATGTTTTCTCTAAGTGGGGAGGATGGCAAAATTGGCAAGGAGCCAGCAGGAAGTATTTGTAAACACTTTGTAAATGATCCAATTTTCCTGAGCATCTGTTCACGTCTCACTTGCCAGCTCCATGGATCCAATGCTGGTTGCTCAAATGGCAAAGGCTGGAAAAATCCCAGACTCACTGTGACTTCGATCCCGTCACCGAAGCAATTAATTCGCAACAGCTTCACTCTGACAATGAAAGCTCCTTAAAATAACAAAACTTCTTGTCACGAAGGTGCCTGCATTATTATTGCATTGCTTCTCAGGAAAATGTGCTCCAGCCCACAGACACTTTCAGCTGGACTTTCCTCAGCATCCTTTGCCGTGGCAAGGGGAGACCTGTGTGCCTCCAGGAAAAATGCTCACAGCAGTTTAAGTAGGTGCCTTTGCCATGCTGGAGATAGGGCTAACTATGACTAAAACCTAGTTTGGACCTATTTAAGACAACAGCAGTGGAAACAAGTGTTTTCCATAGGGGGTTAAATATTACAGCAAGCTTGACACTGTTTCTAGGTCTTTGGATAAAGACTGAGCTCAGGAATTGGCAGCAGCCTGTCAAGATGAAATGACCTTGTGTAATCTCTGATTTCTGTGTCCTGCTATGCCCTTTCCCTTTGCAAGTCATCAGCCCTTCCAAAAAAAAAAAAACCCCAATATGCAATAAAAGATTTCTTCTTAATAGAAAACCTGAAAAGAAAGCACAAGGGCTCCACAGACATGAGAGAGCAGTGATGATCCAGTAGGATATTTATTGCTGCAGTACCAGCTACATCTTCATCTGCTTTATTCTTGTTTCCTCTTTAGTTTGTGTTGGAATGACAGGACCAAATCTCCATTGCCAGCAGGCAGGACAATTTGGTGTGCATTTGGAGTAGACAGAAGCAGTAGAAGAGATGCACTGGTTCTTCATCCCATGTTGGTACATTCTCCCAAAGACCACAAGATGTTTCCTTTATCCTACCTGGGAATTTCACCTGGCAAATTCCTCGTTGCAGAATGATGCAATGATGCTAGGGATGCCTTTCATCCCCACTTTTCTCTCACTCCAGTAAATTAGTGCTTATGTGGGAAATGAGCTCAGACATCGCCCGGGGTCAGCAGCACCATGTGTCTGCCAGCATTTGGCCAGTCAGGCACTGCCAGCACTGCCCACCAAGCCATACTTTCACACTCTGGCCTGGGGTTTTCAGAGGTGATATATTAATTTTTTTCCCAGGTGAAGATGACCCTGTTCATGGCTCCTCATCTATTTGTCCCCATGCTAATAATTAGAGCAGAGAGCGGCCGGGGGAGCACGCCTGGCATGCCCGCTGCCTGGGAAAGCAAAACTCCTGCCTCAGGGAGGGTTTCATCAGCCAAAGGATAAATTGCTAAAAGAAGAAAAGAAGAAGAAAAAACCGAGCCAACAGCCCTTAAGTGGGCTGTGTCTGTCTCAAGGACAAAATGTCTCTCCCCACAGTTCCTGATGCAGAAAGGCAAGGTAACATCTCCATCAGAGAGAAACCACAGAAAAGATGTGGAGGGGAGAAATTGCAGTATGCTGGATGAACAATATAGGCTCTTGTGCTAAAACCAGAAGGTATTAGAGGTTCTGGCTCCACTCTTATACATCACCACCATCAGGAGTTGTTTACCTGGATTTAACAGGATGATCTATTTAAACTGAGAGGGAAAATCTGTTCCTAACTGAATTACTCAGAAATCCCTGTGGGTTTCTTTTCATGCAGACTCCTCTGTAAATGAATTCTGGAGCTGAAAAGCCCATCCACCCTTTAGCCTGGCCTTGCTTCAGTGACTTTATGGGTTTGTGTGTTACTTGTGGGAGTTGTGGGTTCACCTGTGTGGGCTCCTTGCTGTGAGGATGTTCCAAGGGAATTAGTGACAGCATTGCCATCTTGTTGCCTACACAAGGGAGTGGTGGTGGGTTAATGTAACTGAGTTTGTGTTATTATTTTCCTGGTCACTCTTTCACTCTATCACATCTCCTGTTTCTTGCTGGTGAAATGGATGTGAAAATACTTGATTGGTTGGTTACAGACCAGCTCATTGACACAGTGATAGTGTGACACTTCACCTGCCAAAAATCCCTAGATCAAACTTTCTCATCCCCCCCCCCCAAAAATAAAAACCCATTTCAGACATCTAGCTCACTGCTAGCAGCTCATGGGGTGGGTGTAGTAGGACAAACCCTGGCTCAGAATCGGAGATGGGCTTGCAAGAGAGAGGATAACCATCTCTTCAGATCTCTGCAGCTGGTGCCCAGGACTCCCACACCTACCTGAGCAGGTAGAATAACCATGGGAAAAAAGAAAAACACTGGGATTTCTGGCCCCTTGTCCTTTCATAGCTCTGTCAGTCACCAAGCCCAGAAAAGCAGTTTCCAAGGAGCCACCACTGTGCTGGAGTGAACAGGACCTCATGGTCACAGCTTGCCTTGACCAAGAGGGAACAGCTCTTCCCATTCCTAAATGAATTGCTGAGCCAGATGCCCCATGTTTTGCTGTGCTGAAACATGACTGTCTCTAAGGCAGAAATATCTGTTTTCTTTACATCACCCAGCACAAAGCTCATTTGAGTATCACTGCAACTAGGATTTTTAATTTGGTGAAGCCCAGCAATACATCCTTGAGGATCCCCACACTTTGGATGGTCAGGGTAGATCTACATCCCTCCAGCTATGGCAATTTCCACAGAAAAGTTGAGACTTTTCTGGCTGGCAAGATGCCTGGGCAAGTTTTTATGCCACATGTAAGAATAGAAGCAGTCTTGGTTTTGATGCATATTTTAGACACTGCAAAGGTTTTCCTTGAGAGTTTGCTTCGCTGAAAGTTGGAGAAAAAAGAATCAGTTTTCTGGTTTATGTATCTTGGGGCCTTTAGCGTTCATTAGTGCATTTTTTTTTCCTTGTGGTTGTCACTGACCTGCCTATGGTTGGTTTTGTGATCTTGGTTTAAAACCAATGAAGTCTTGAGTGGAAAGTCTGGGTTAATTTTCTTGGGAGTGCATAGACTCTACTCAAGTTCCCAGCAGCATGTTATAGTGCTGGGAATTAACTGGAGTGCTTTTTCTTGTACCCAAGCAAGTACCAGTCTAGACTTAATGTGTAATAAATTCAGAATGATACCTACAGGATAAAAGGCAACACATACCTTGATCCAGCATGGTGAAATTGTTGGTTAGCATTGAAAAGAAATGCACAGATTGAAAGGAAATGGCTCATATGCATCTAACAGAAAAAACAAATGGTGTTCTGGTGTTGGGTCATGGAAACAGAAGTAGGAGAAGCTCTTGGCTGAACAGGTTTCTGTACCAAAGGAATAGAAAATAGTTATTGTTTCCAGAATAGAACTACACAGATTATTCTGCTAGTTGCACACAGTGAATATCACCTGCCTTTGAATTGAGGTCTAGTATTTCTCTGGTGTCTGATGAATCCAACTCACCCTTGAAAGCACTCTCTATTTACACCAGTGTGCAAGAGAGCAGAGCTTGGCCATGAAGAGCCAAAGGGGAATGGCAAGAGACAGACACAATTTTCAGTTTAGCATGTGGGGTTTTTTTAAAGATTATTCAAGCTTTATAATTCTCTGGCTGCTCAGTGTCATGGCACAGACCAGAGGATTTCATGCTCTAGTGTTGGACAGTGTGCTTTGCTATATGTGGGGGTAAGTGCATCCACCAAGGCAGCTGGAGCTCTCCTTCTAGAAACCTCCCTGTCATCCTTGGGGAAAATAAAGAGCAAAGGAAAAAGACCTGTGCCAGAGAAGTTTTGAGCCCATGTTGCCCCTCATTCTTGTTTCTGGTCTTGGACCTTGGCCAAGAGCACTGGACAAATTAGGGAGCATTAAAGGAGGTTTTGTCCCATGTTGAGGATGGTGATTTTATACAGAATCCTTGAATAGTTTGGGTCAGAAGGGACCTTTAAAGGTCATTGAGTACAACTCCCTTGCAATGAGAAATTCCATTAGATCAGGTTGCTCAGACCCCCATCCAACCTGACCTTGAATATTTCCAGGGATGAGGCATCCACTACCTCTCTGGGCAACCTGTGCCAGTGTTTCACCACCTTCATTGTAAAAGATCTCTTCCTTATATCTAGTCTTAATCTATTTTCTTTTAGTTTAAAACCATTGCCCCTTTTCCTCTCACAGAAGCCCCTCCTTAAAAGTCTGTCCCCATTGTTCTTGTAAGTCCCCTTGAAGCACTAAAGGCCACTCTAAGGTGTGCCCAGACCCTTCTCTTCTTGGGGCCAAATAACTGCAACTTTGACAGCCTTTCCCCATGGCAGAGGTGCTCCTGCCCTCTGAGAACTTTTTGTGGCCTTCTCTGGGCTTGCTCCAACAGGTCTTTCCTGTGCTGAGGACCCCAGAGCTGGGCACAGCAGCACAGGAGGGGTCTCATGAGAGCAGAAGGGCAGAATCACCTCCCCTGGCCTGCTGATCATACTCAGTGAGTCCTGTGTATCTGCTGCCCTTCTTGGGAAAGCCTTCTTTCCCCCACATGTAACTGCATCAGAGCACAGAGGTACAGCTCCCACACAGAGTGCAGAACATTTCCTCCTCTGAGAACCTTACAAAGCCCAGGATATAGCATGGGAACAGCAAGAGGCACACAGAGGAGGGGGACTCTGCTGAATGGGAGGGAAGGAGGACATCAGTCCCTGCTGCTTTGGGAACCCAGGTGATCAGCACTGGAGTGCCTGTGACACTGTGGGGCCCCTCCATGGCTCATCACTGCCAGGGTCCCTGAAGTGGATGGTCAAGAAAGACCCAGTTTGGTCTGGCCTCCTCTGTGGAGGATACAGGAGACAGGAGAGGTGATCCAGGGTATTTATAAAATCACTTAGAGGGATGCAGACTGTGAGCAGCAGCACCAGGACACCAGACTGCAGAGAGAGATCATGCTGAGTGCTTACAGCAAGAGGTACTCCCTACTTCCCTCCATCCATCCTTCTTTCCATCCCTCAGTCCTTCCTTTCATCCCTCCCACTATCCTTACTTCCATCATTCCTTCAGTCTTTCTGTCCCTCCATTTTTCTCTCCCTCCATCCTCTGTCCTTTCTTTCATCATTTGCCCCATCTTTCCTTCCATCCCTCATCTCTCCATTCCTCCCTTCTTTCCTCCTTTCATCCTTCCTCCATCCTTCTATCCCTCTATCCATCCTCCCTCCAGCCCTCCCAGCCCTCCTGGGCCTTTTCAAACAGGCTCCCCCATTCAGAGGGGATTTCTCCACGCCAGGCCGATCAGGGGGATTAAAGAGCAATTAAACCTGATAAATTATCTGCCTGAAACATTTTTTCAAAGTGGCCACTGTGCTGGAGCAAAGTCCCTGTCGCTTCATTTCCCCTGTGAAGGGGGATCAGGGCAGATCAAACCCCGCTGACCCGCTGACCTCTGCCTGTGCCGGGGCTTGCAGCAGCGAGGCACCCGCACCACACCCCGCCGCAAGTGAAACCAGCCTCTCCGCCTCCTTTGGCAGGGCTTTCGTCTTTGGGAAGCGTGGAGGATGTCTCCCAGGCTGAGGCAAGCAAAGCAGCAACCGGAGCAGCCTGCCTCCTTTAAGGCTAAACAAGCAGCCTTTGGCTTCAGAGCTCTCAGAAATCGTTGTCCTAATTTCTCTCCAATTCGATATTCTGCATCTGCTTTTGTAAAGGCTCCAGCTGCCTCCTGCCTCAAACACTTTCCAGCTTCTGGTAGGTAGCAGAAGCCAGAGTAAGGGGCTTTAATGGCAGTTTGGAGTGTCCCCCAAGTCTGTATCAGTCCTCAGGGATCCTCCAAAACACATTGTGATTTATAGCTGGATGCTTCAAGCTACTGTCTGGTCTCAGGCTCTTTTATCCATCCTTCCCTTCTGCTCACTCAGTCAAGGGTCCATAAAATTCCTGCTTTTGTTTTCAGCCCTGTGCCACTGCGCAACTCAGCTGCCATCTAGATGTGTCTCCTCTCAGCCCAGTTGATTACCCACTGCCTGTCCTCAGCTACAACAGACCTCTGCCCGCTCCCATCACTGGGGTTTTATCAGTGAAAGGGGTTCAGCCCTATGGAGCTACTCCAGATTTTGGGTGTTGTAATCAGGAGCAGGATGCAGCCCCCAAGACACGATCATTGATTTCCATAGGAAGGTTGAAGAACTGCACTCCTGGCCCTTGCATTTCACTTTTATATTTTCCCACACCTTCAGCTAAAAAATTAGAATAGGAAAGGATGCCCTAAAAAAATGTAATGATGCCTAAGTGTCTTATATTAATGGACATTAATGTGGCATGTTAATGCAGCATGTTAATGCAATACAGTATCTGCTCAAAAACTCATGAAAACAATTGAGCTCTCTGTGGGAGCACAGTGCTGTGTACAGCCTTGCAAACTGCAGGAAGGAGGGAAAGCAAGGACAAAAATAGTTTCTGATAGACTAATTAATTGAAAATAACTATAGACTCAAGGATCAGACTGCTATGAATATGCTTTTAAAGATGCTAAATGTATTTGGTTTCTACAATGCTGTGCAGCTGTATCCAGATTCCAGGTCCTTGCTGGAGTCCCTGATGTGGAAGTGCAGCTTTGCCTCTTAAGTCCAGTTATTCAGAAAGCAGTTTGAGCAAAAATGGGGTGCTCAGCTCTTCAAACAACAAACTCCTCTTTTTCTCTGGACTGTCTGCTCTACCAACAGCCTTGGAGCTTTTGGACCAAAATACCCCCGAGTTTATAAACCCAGAATCAGTGCATGAAGAAGTTCTGCAAAGACCATATCAAGATAAAGATGATCCCTGCTCTCTGTGCTGATGAACAGCTCAAAAATATCCTGAGATGCTCACTTCAATTAAAAAAAAAATCCAATTTTCTTTGTCCATATGCTTGCCTCTTCTGCCTTTACTTTCCTTACATGGCCTAACAGATTAATTACCTGGCTGAAACATGCCTGCAAAGGGAAAACCTAGAAAAGATCTCCAGAAATGTGACCTGGTTCTGACGCACCATCCACCCCTTGAGGGCAGATCAGGCACTAACCTAACCCATGTGTCCAGCAGCATGTGTCAATGCTGTGAACCATCACACTCCCAGGGCATTGCTTGTGAGTAACCTATGAAAGGGTTGTCTGGCACTGAAACAGGCTTCTCAGGGAAGTGGTTGAGTCACCATCCCTGGAGGGATTTAAAAGACATGTACATGTGCCACTGAGGAACATGGTTTAGTGGTAGGCTTGGCAGTGCTGCGTAAAGGGTTGGACTCAATGATCTCTGCAGTCTTTTCTAACATCAATGATTCTATGGTTCTCCAATTCTATGGACTGAGAATGGCTTCAGGAATATGTCCACAGACAGTGAAATTCCCCCCATTCTCTGCTGTACTTCTATGAATCACCCACAGCACCCTTCAGCCCAGAGGCACCTGAAAGCTCCACATGCCTTTGCAAGGACGTAGCAATCACTTGGCTCTGCACTGGCTTTTTGCACCACCATCAGTTCCACTCAAATAAAACCAGCACGTATGAATCTACTTTGTCCCCATTCAGGAAGGGCCTTTGATCATCAACTGTAGAAACTGAGAACCAGGGGCTGGGCTGTGCTATAGGGCTCCTGGCGTAGCTCAGTGAGGTGCCAGGCATGGTGCATGGAAGAGATGCCTGGTCAGGAGACAGCATTGTGCTGTAGGAGATGGAAAGAGAAAAATTAAGTCATTCACTCAAGGACATGAGGAATCGTGAAATGGAGATTTCATCCTGGAACTCTTTGTCTCTCCCCTTTTTCTGGCAGAGGTGAAAAATGCAAGACATCCATGTCCTGGGAGGGTTTGGCAGTGTTAGCTGAGGTACAAGATCACTAAAAACCAAAATGCTCATGGATCTTGATTCTAGAGGAGCCCAGGATATGTAGCATCATTTCTTACACAAGCCGATCCATTCCTTTCTCACCCCCTCCTCACTAAGTAAGCTCTTCTGCCCAGGGTGCCTCTCCTTGTTCCAACAGCCATGATCCCAGCTGACATCTCAGCACCCTCCTGTGTACAAACCCCCAAACTCACTTTCTCAATTCTGTCTCCTGCACCCACATCTCTCCTCTGGCGGTTCTTCATTTTCCTCATCTTCACCCTCTTCTGCTGGGAAACTTGTGCAAGCCCCTTCTCCTCTCCTCATGCCTATACTCCCAGGCAGAGGCTCGCTGGATAACACAGCCATCATCACAATGCTCCTGCTATTAGGCATAATAACGCTGCTGGGATTATTTCCCTCGTACTATAAGTGATTCATTAAATTGATTTCACAAGGAACTGCTATTCCTGCTCACAGCACCATCCAGAGCATGGTAGGAGTGTACGACGTTATTTACATTTGTGTTTGCCCGTACCAAGGCTGACTGTACCCCTATAAATATTTATAGGAGCAGTGTGTATCTACAATACCCAGTCAATTCTCAGTGTGTGCTAGGCTTTATGGTCTATCCCGTGGTTTTATATAAAACCAATGATGCAGAAAGGCAAGGGGAAAGGGTAGGACAAGTTCCCGGTCCACATGAGCCGCTGGTGTTTGCCTGAGTGAGGGAAATCAACACCTTTGGGAGAGGTCTCCCAGGACAGCAGTTTGCAGATGCTTCATGGCGCATAAATCCGTAAGTCAGGGGAGCTGTGTCTGAGCTTAGAGGGGTGCAGGAGCCACCTCTGCACCAGCTAATGCAGCTCCAAAGCCCCCGAGCCAAAGGGGAGATGGATTTACTGTCCTCTGGCACTGGCAGCGACAGGCGGAGTGCCAAGTGGCATCTCCAGTGAGCAGGGCTGGGTATTCACTACCCAGGTTGCAGGGGGATATTTACTGAATGACACTAATAAAACCCAAAAACAAAGCAGGCTAATGTCAGTAATTCCCTCGGACAATTTAAATGCACATATTTTAGGAGAGGAGCAGCCTACCACACACCCATTCTCACACATGCTCTCTAAATACTGAGAACAATGCAGCCGCTGCACTTTGGAGAAGAAAGTGAGAATAGATTTGGGGACTGGAAGCACCAAGCAGAAGCCACAGAGCACTGGCTATGTGCTGCCCGCATGTCGCAGTGCCCTGGAACTGCAGGAAAGAGTAGGAGAGACGGTGTGTGAGCATCGACTCTGCAGGCATGGAGGGACAAAGCTGTCTGTTCAGGGTCACAGCAGGAAGTGGCCACTTAACTAACATTTGCCTTAAATGCTGCACACACAAAATATCCCACATCTTTCTGTGCAGCCAGAGCAGGAATGCCCCTGTATCCACATCCTGGCAATGCAGGATAAGTGCACGGTGCTACTCTTGCAACCCTGAATGGGCCGGGCAGATGTGGCCCTCTCACCAC
Organism: Scytalopus superciliaris; assembly: GCA_013400415.1. NCBI lineage: Eukaryota > Metazoa > Chordata > Aves > Passeriformes > Rhinocryptidae > Scytalopus > Scytalopus superciliaris. The sequence continues at coordinate 33,390 of VXBX01009198.1, forward strand.
CCTCATCCCAGGAGAAAGAATGGCCATGGTTCTCCTTCCAAATGTCCTTCCTCTGGGACATCTCCCCAGGGCTGTGGAGAAGTGTCACAGCAGCTCACCTGTGCTGGCAGCAGCCCAGGAGCAAGGGAAGTATCACCACTGGCACCTTGCTGTGCCATGGTGGGGATCACATATTACTGGGGACATTCTGAGCACAAGAGGGGGACAGTGCAGAACTCAAATCCCAGCTAGGTCCAAGACCAATTCTTGCATCACTCTTAAGGTTGTTTGCATTCCTCTCAGCGGTGGAAAAGACATTTTCCATGCCTGGTGAAACCAGGGCTACAACCCCCCTTCCTTGCTGCCCTGCAGAAGTGGCCCCAGACTACTGTGCAAGACAGGGCTGGGCACAGCCCAATTTGAGACAGGTGAGGGGAGTGGGCTGTGCCCACCCAGAGGGGCAGAGGAACCAGAAAGGGATCAGGGAGGCAGAGGACATGCAGGGAGGATGCAGCCACCTTTGTTGGCATTGACCCCGGGGCCCCGGCTTCCGTCTGTGCCTGAGGCCAGGCAGGGTGCCGCCTTTGTGGGGAGGCAAAGGGAAGTACCCTCGCATCCCTCACGCTGACTTGCCTTCGCCAGGGACCTTAATTCAGCAAAAACTGCAGCTGTCACGGATGGATGCGGAAAAGGGGAAGGGAGGGTTGGGGGTGATCGCTTGCATGGTCCTCTTTTCTTTCCATCGCTAGGCTCAGCTTCCTACAAATAGACGGCAGCAGCAGTGTCGGGGAGGCAGCACAGCCTCCTTCCCCAAGGTCCAGTGAGGAGCAGGGCTCCCCATACCCATCACTCTGTACCCCACAGCCCTCCCTCTGTGTCCCATCACCCGCCTGAAGCTCCGGAGGGGCCTCCCCTCGCTGTGATGTTTCCTGCTGTATGACACAGAGACTGTGAGGTTTGGGGCATTGAAGGGATTTTACCTCTTTGCATCCATTCCCTTTGACAGCTGAAAGGTGCCTGTGTGGGACCGGGGACTGCCTGGAGCCCAGTGGCCTCCTCCAACCCCGGCCCCCAGCATCGCCCCCTTCACCCGCCCCCTCCATCTCCCTTCGGCAGCTCTTCTCCCAGATTTGGGGAGGCTCCAGTGCCGTTTTCCCTGCGCGGTGGAAAGATAGCTCCTTTAATCTCACCCCTAACCCCGTGACCTTCCTCCCTTAAGGAGCTTTTCCCCTTCATGTCACTGCTTTTTAAAGCCTCCTTTACAAATAAAAGCAATTTCCTTTTGGAACTGTAGCTATGACAAGGGGAGATGCGCTTTTTTTTTCGGACAATAAAGGGGTAAGAATGGGGGGCCGCCTCCTTTTTGGTGTTTGTGTTCAGCCGGGTCTGTTTGTTTAGATACTTTACATAAGACAGTAAACACCAGGCGAGTTAAAAGCTTTAATTAAAAAAAGGTGGTGAGCTGGGGAGAGGAGGAAAAGGGAGGGGTGGGGGGGGTGAAAAAACCTTTCAATTTACACAGTGACTTAGAGAAGCAGCCCCAGACAGACAGGATAAATACAACCCGGGAATCCAGGAAAGGTAGAGGACAAAAAAAAAAAAAAAAAATTAAAAATAAAGACTGTGACAGTCTCAACCTAAAGAGCGCAACAGCTCAGCGCTGCAGCACCGCACGCTCCCGCAGCCCACCCGGCCCTGGTGCCCTGCCATGGGCTGGAAATGGCCCTCGCCCCTTTCTGCCGCCTGTAAAAGATCCCTGTGAGGAAGGCAAGCGAGGTGACACCCTTGTCGCCGCCGCCGCCCCGCACCCCGGCTTTGAAGTTCCTGGCTGGGGTATTTCCCAATTCTCGCGGGCCTCCGTGCGGAACGGGCATGTCCCTTGGTGTCCCCCGCCTTGTCACCCGGGTGGGATCGGAGCGATGCACTGGAGCGGACCCTGAGGTTGGGCTCTGGGCGCCGGGCTCCCCAGGCTGCCGCTCTCGGACCCGCTCCCGTCGGGAATACCCCTCGGGATGCCCGCGGACAGCCACGGCCTCGCCACCCACCGGCCTCCCGTTGGGAGAGGGCTCGGGGTGAGGGGGGCCTGGCGGGGGGAGTCCGGTGGTGGGAACCCCCGAGGGGGTCCAGCCCCGCGCTGCTGCCGCCGTCCTGCCCGGCCCCCCGCTGGTGTGGGCGAACAGGGGTGTGCAACAGCCCGAGGGACCGGCGGGGGCGAGGGAACNGAAAGGAAAGGAAAGGAAAGGAAAGGAAAGGAAAGGAAAGGAAAGGAAAGGAAAGGAAAGGAAAGGAAAGGAAAGGAAAGGAAAGGAAAGGAAAGGAAAGGAAAGGAGGAAAAGGGAAAAAGTAAAGGGGAAAGGGGAAAGGGAAAGGGAAAGGGAAAAAGGAAAGAAGAGGAAGGGAAAGTTGCCCACCCCTGGCCGCACCACCTCCGCTCCCCCTCACAGAGCCGGTACTGGGGACGTGGGGCGGAGACCTCACCCATCCGGCCCCCCGGCCCTGCCTTTTCCCGTCAGACTCCCACTCCTCCCCGCCGTGTTCCAGGAGCTGCGAGCCCAGCCAGGCCCGGGGCCCGCGGAGGGACGCGAAGAGGGTGCGGAGCTGTCACCGCGGGTGGGTGATGACGAGAAAGCTGCGAGCGCCGGGCCAGGACGGGGTCGGGACTGTTTGTCCTCCGTTAAGAACTTTTCGCAGAGCAAGAAGAGGCGAGAACGAGCATCCTCCGTGTCCGCTCTGCAGGCAGCCTGAGCCCTCGCTCCGGCGGGCGACACTCGTGCCTGGCTGACAGAGACACCCAGCTGAGAACTGTAGTTTTGTTTGTTGGTTGTTTAAAAAAATAATAAAAAATGGGGGAGCAACTTTTTGTTTGGTGGTTTGGGTTTGGGTTTTTTGTTTGTTTGTTTGCTTGGGTTTGGAAGTTTTGTCTTGTTTTCTTTTTCTGGAAACACTGAGGAAATACATTGTGTGTGCAGCGTGTCCGGGCCATGCCCTCGTCACTGCGGGCAGCCCCTCGCCCACTCCAGTGCCTCGGGAGGGGTAGGGGGGCAGCCCAGGGTGGGGGGATAACCCAGGGTAAGGAGCACCTTTACCGGGAGGAGCCAAAGGGCCCCACAGCCCTGTCGCGCCCGGCCCCAGCACGGCCCTGTCCGTCTCTTCTGGGAGGGCGGCTGTCGTGGAACCCACCTCCTCCCCCCGGAGAACCATCCCCACGATGGGGCCGACATGAGCCCCCCACCCCCGGGTCGTCAGAACGCCTCGAGCAGTGGAGAAGGGGGAAGAGGTAGGGAGACCGGTCCTGCTCGGATGGGCAGGGACTCTCTCCCCAAACCCCGCTCGGAGCTTGTCCGGCTCGGTGGTGCGGGGTGACAGCGGCTGGGCTGCCGGTCCGCAACAGCTGGAAAATAACCTTCGAGAGACCATAAAAGTTGATTATCTAGTGGGGAGCTGGAGTGGAAATTACCTAGTTAATTAGAGCAGTGGCTTTATTCTGGTTGTGAGTAAATGCCGAGGTGTAAATCCAAAGGAATTTAAGGGAATTAGCTGCCTATGTGAAAAGTGCAGGAGCAGCTCCAGCATCCCGCCCCAGTCCCTGCTAATGATGGGGTCGGTGTAGAGTTGCTGAACTTTACCGTCACAACAGCTCCTGTTGTGTCTGCATGGATTAACTCCTCCGAGTCACGGGAGAAGCGGGGAAACGTTCCTCAGTCGCGACATAAGCGTGTGTGCACACTTGTGAAGGAGCTGCTATACAATGCATGTGTTTAAAGCACGGAGGTGAATCGTTTACGCAAGATTAAATAAAAATGGTTTCCGGAAAATAGTTTTTGTACTTATTTGAAGCTTTTCTGCCTCCACAGCTCCAGACGAGCGAGAGAATGGTGATTCCGGCCGTGGCCCCGCGGATCCTCTCCGGGAGAGGCGGCGGATGCCCACCGCAGCCGGGACCGTGTGCCCTGCCCAGGGCAGAGCCCCGGACGGAGCCAGAGCATCCCCCGACGGGCCGGGCCGGGCCAGAGCCGGGCACGTCCCACCCAGCTGCGGGCGGCACAAACTGGGGCCGGTTTTCTGCTTCTTTACAAAGAAGCTGTGGGTGTAACTCAAAGACAAAGGCAGGAGGTTTAGTTCCCAGCTTTATTTTTATATTTTTTTTTCTTTTTCTTTCTTTTTTTTTTTTAAACAAGAGAGCACAAACTATTTCTGTGCACAGGTCAAAAACTTTCCTGCAGAGACTGAGTTTCATCCCTGGTTATGCTTCGGGATGGTGGGTTTATAAGGCGGCGGCTCGGCAGAACAAAGTCCAGGAACCCCGGGGAGGCAACCTGCACCCAGTCCCACCCAGTGCCACCCAGTGTCCTGGAGAGGCCTCTCTGGCCCCGGTGACCGGACCAGAGCTATGCTGCAAGAGGGCTGCGGGGACCGGGCCGGGTTGCAGCGAGCACTGCCTCTGCCCTGGGAAACCGCAGGGTTTATATTTTCTTTGATTTTCTTTTCCATTTATTTTCCTTTCTTTTAATTTATTTTTCATTCTTTTCCTTTCTTTCAATTTATTTTTCATTCTCTTCTCCTTTCTGTTTCACTTTCTCTTCACTTTTACTCTCCTCTTCTTCCTTTTCCATTATTTTCTATTCTATCACTTTTTATTTTATTTTATCTTATCTTATTCCTTTCCTTTCCTTTCCTTTCCTTTCCTTTCCTTTCCTTTCCTTTCCTTTCCTTTCCTTTCCTTTCCTTTCCTTTCCTTTCCTTTCCTTTCCTTTCCTTTCCTTTCCTTTCCTTTCCTTTCCTTTCCTTTCCTTTCCTTTCCTTTCCTTTCCTTTCCTTTCCTTTCCTTTCCTTTCCTTTCCTTTCCTTTCCTTTCCTTTCCTTTCCTTTCCTTTCCTTTCCTTTCCTTTCCTTTCCTTTCCTTTCCTTTCCTTTCCTTTCCTTTCCTTTCCTTTCCTTTCCTTTCCTTTCCTTTCCTTTCCTTTCCTTTCCTTTCCTTTCCTTTCCTTTCCTTTCCTTTCCTTTCCTTTCCTTTCCTTTCCTTTCCTTTCCTTTCCTTTCCTTTCCTTTCCTTTCCTTTCCTTTCCTTTCCTTTCCTTTCCTTTCCTTTCCTTTCCTTTCCTTTCCTTTCCTTTCCTTTCCTTTCCTTTCCTTTCCTTTCCTTTCCTTTCCTTTCCTTTCCTTTCCTTTCCTTTCCTTTCCTTTCCTTTCCTTTCCTTTCNCTCTACTTAATTTTGACGAAACTGGGGGGGGTTATTATCATTATTCGATCGTTTTCAATGGGGGACGGGAGGGCTGCCTCCCAGTCCCAGCGGGCGGGCAGGAGGGGAAGGCGCTGTTTTGCGGGGACAGGGGCAGGGCAAGGAGAGAGGCCGGGGGAGGGCAGGGGAAGGACAGGACAGCGGGAAGACANGTGACCGAACGCTACTTCCCGAGTCAGGACTGTGACATTCACCCTCATCCGTTCCCTCCCGAGCATCCTCCGTGCCCCACACTGGTGCCCGCGGCCGCTCCGCGGGGAGCCCCGTCTCGGGCCGGGCGCGGCGGCAGCAGGCTCTGCCCCCGCCAGGAGCAGCTCATAAAATTTTCATGATCCTGCAAGAAAGTGGAAACCAGGCTTTCCAATCCGTCCCTTTGCCCCCGTTGACGGGAAAGTATTCCCCTCGTGAAGTGGATGGATGGGCGCTGCCGGTGCCACGACAGGCTGCGGGGTGGGAGCCCGGCGGCCGCAAAGCACCTTTCATCCTGCCTGGCACGGGCGGAATTGGGAAAATGCGCAGGTTTTAAGGGGTTTTATTTTTGTGGTTGTCGGCGATGCAGTGAGAATCTGGCGGTACTGGGGAAATGCGGCCGTGCTGGCTGAGCTCTCCCGGCCCCGCGGCTCTAGGGAAAGCCTGGCTGGGGACGGGCGAGAGTCTTTGATGGTTTTCCCCTTCCAAAAACGATGCAAAAACCCAAGGAAGGCCGGGCACACCGCCTGCGACAACAGCCAGCCTGGCGAGGGGAGCGAGGAGCAGCGACCTCTCCCCTCTCCTCCATCCTCCGCCACCAGCTCCAACGCGCTGGCAAAGCAGCCTCAAAGGCTTCGCCTGGAAATGAAGTGATGTCGGGTGTGAGCGGGAGGGACATGGGGGCTGCCAGAGGGGCGCGGCGGTGTGCCCAGGCTGTGCCCAAGGAGTACTGTCGCTGACAGACCTCCCCCGGAGGCACGGGCGGGGACTGGCTGGAAACTGGGGAATCGCTGAAAACCCGGCGAAATTTGCTTCATGCCAACATTTTTCAGGCAGTCATCCCGCTCTGGAAGGACAGGAGGTGCAGCCCCTCCCTGGGCTCCCACCCCTGCTCTGGGCATTTTGGCTACCCAGTTCCTCGGGGTTTGTTTTTTGTTTTTCCCGAATGTGGGGAAAAAGCAAGAAGGAGGGTTTGCTCGGAGGAGCCGCACGAACGGCCCCGGAGCCTGCCCGCAGCTCGGCCCCGGCCGTGGAGCCTGCCCGCTGCCCGCCGGCGGGCGGGGGGGGGGCG
>VXBX01009198.1:67307-105517 GCA_013400415.1 Scytalopus superciliaris
GACTTTTGTTAAATACAGTATGCACGGCGCATACCAACCTTTAAGATCTACCAGATTTCTCCCTCACTGATTTATAAAAATACCTGTCTAAGGATTTTTCATCCAGGCAGGTTTTTTCCTGTCTGTTGCCTTCTTTCTGGAATTAAATCCACTTCCAGAAGGACATGGGGATGCCGCTCCTTTTGTTAGCTTCAGTGTCCATTTTTTAAATTGTTTTCCAGCAATCCCAGCTCCAAGGTCGCAATCCCTCCATGGCCAATATTTTGGCACATTTTACATATTTCACCTGAATACAGCTGAAACCAGGGCCAGATCCTGTGCAGGGCTAAATCTCTGCAGCTTTTTACTCCCTCAGACCTGCTTTCTGCAGGCAGTGGATGCGGCTCAAAGTTCCTCAAAACACTTGGGAGCAATTTCAAGGCCCTTCTAATTTTCCTGATAATATTGGCACTCCTGGGTACTAGTTTCCTGGTAGCTTAATTTTTTTTTTTTCTTCTATATTTATAAACCCGCAAATGTTGATAGCTTGAGTTTCTGGAATCAACTCTCAGTCCTCATGAAGCTATTTTAATTAGAATGGGAGGGCTCTGTTAACTAAAAGCGCAAGAAATATTGATATGAGGATGCTGTGAATTTTCCTTAGCCTAGTGAGCATCTTGTAGTTCCTTTTGAATGCTGAACTACGAGAATTTTAGATAAAGTTGGTGTGGATGACTTTTTTTTTCTTTCCCCCTCCCCTCTTTTTTATCTCTAATTCCCCCCTCTTTATTTCTCTTTTTCCTATCTTTTCTTTTTCCTCTTCCTCTACCCCTTTTTTTCCTCCCCATCATCTACTATTACAACTTACAACCTTTTGTTCTCACGTTTCTAAAACGCCACATCCCCAGCCACCCTTTCCATACCCCGCACTGATACCGAGAGGATTTATAACATCCTCCTGTCCGCTCAAACCACGGCACTTCCCCGGCCCTGAGAAGCCCACATGCGATGCCTTACAGTCCTGTCATATTTATTGACATCCACTTGGTTTTAGTTCCTCGCTCCTTTCCCTTTGCCGAGCCTTTCCCCCGCCCCGGTCTGTTCTGCGCTGCCTTTCGTGCCAGCGGAGCCCGGACGGTGGAATTGCCCATCCGGGATAGGAGAGGCTGAGCCGGGCTGAGCCGCCTTTCCCCTTGTCGTGACAATTGTTCGGACCGGTCGCCACTTCACGCTCGGGTGAGTTTCTCCCTCTCCGCTGCCCACACGGCCTCGGTTGGCTCTGCCGCGCCTCCTGGGCGCAGACACATCCCAACACGGCGCTGCTTTGGCTTCCCCAGTCAGGGACACTTTCCCTCCGCCTCTGCAGCAGATTTTTTGGCTGTTTAGGGGCTGGGATTTTTGCCGTGTTCTGCCAAGGCTGGGAGGTTTTGTCCTACAGTCAGCATCGTGCAGGCTGCCCCAGTATTGATTCTCAGTCCTTTTGGACTTTTATTTTATTTCATTCAGTGTTGGCACCATATGGCAACTATGGCAACTGAATATATAACCCTATTCAGTTTCTGACTCCAGTCTGGCTTGTTAAAAGTCTGGAGGAAAAAAAAAAAAAGGTGATTCGTACAGGACATAACAGTAGGGAAGTTCAAATAGGACTTCTCTGCCTTCAGAGTTTCCCTTTTCTGTTATGACAAACAGAAAAGAAAAAAAAAACAGAGAATGTAAATATATTTGACAGAGTTTCACATATGGAAAACATGTATGATGTTGTAAGAGTAACAGGTTAGTTTGAATTGGAATCATAGAATTGATTGGGTTGGAAAAGACCTCCGAGATCATCAAGTCCAACCCTTGATTATTAATAATACAATTATAGCATATATAAAATCACAGTCTGTGTAAGTAAGGCCCATGAGCAACATATTTGTGTTTATTTTTATTTCATTTTATTTGCAAAGAAAGCTGCAGCCCGCTGCTTCTCAGGAAGCCAGCTGCTAATAAAGCAGCTGCCTAATAAAGGGCAGAAATAAATGTCTGAGGGAAATATTTAAAAGCATCCTGGTGACTTAGGGACATGTGTCAGTTGGGACACATCATTTATTTAGGCATTTTCAGAAATTGCAAAGAGGAGCATGCACTTGCTCACATGAGTAGTTTTACTTGTGTGCTGCCTTTGAATTCAAGTTAAAGTTACTCATGTGCATAACTCTCCTCAGGACTGGGCCCTACGGCTGTTTCTTCCTCCTGAAAAGATACTGAGGGAACTAATTTTTCTGATGATTAATCTGAAATGCTGCACCTGCAGTGCCTGCTTTCACTTGAATGAGAAGAGATTGATTTATCTAGCTATCTTTCTGTCTGTCTCATTATCCATCTCCTGTAGCATCGCAGTACCTCAGAAAATTATGACAAACTTATCTTCCCAACAGCTGTATGGGGCAGGACAGTATTATCTCCGCTTGCCAGATGGGGAGATCAAGGTAGGAATCAGCAAAGTGACATGCCTGAGGTCATGTAAGAAGTTAGTGTCAGAACCAGGCAGTGCAAAGAGCTTTTTGGACTCCCAGAACCCATGACATAATTTCAGTGCCATCCGACTGCTTTTTAGATCCTCTGCAAAGGATTAATAAATCCTGCTGCTCAAACATGAGCTCCAGTTCATGGAGGAGCAAAACCTTGCTGTGGTCCAGCACGACTGATTTCCTGTACTGCTACCTGAGCAGAGAGCTGCAAAACACACATGCCCTGGCAAGGGAGCTGCAAGGGGCTGGAAGAAAGGAGCAGATTCTCTTATGCTTTGAGAATTAGAAAAATACCACTATCAAATCAGGATAAAAAGTACACATCTCCTGAGGTTCCCTCTGCGATCCCTGAGGTGCAGCACTCTAGCTAGGCAGGAATAGCAGCAGGGAGGGTGAGCATGGAAGGCTGCCTGGGGGGACCCAAGCTACAAGTGTGGCATGGGCAGGGCAGGACTGGGGGCTCATTTGGATGGGTGAATATCTGAGGGGCCATCTGGGTGTTCCCACCACTTGGCTCAATGGCAGCCCCAGCCTGGTATACAGGGAGCTGAAGGGAAGTGTTCACTGACCATGCCTCCAGTGGCTGGAAAGCAATACAGTCCTGGCCATGCTGTGTGGAAAGCCCTTGTGGTAACCATCCTTGACACAAATATTTTGCATAAATGCTTGAACATTTGTGGGTGCGATTCCCTGCCAGCACTAAGGGCTTTTCCTGCAGGCATGCAATACCATTCATTTTTCAAGATGAACCAGCAGAGAGCAGCTTCAGGATGAGGGACACCTACTCCAGCATGTGGTACACCTGTGTTTCTTGCCTGACTTCAAATCAGAGCTTGAATCCAGGCTCCTTCTAGTACCTAGGGGTGACCCAGACCCTGACCATCCCTGGTGCTTCCTGCCCTCCTAATGCAGCCCTGAACAGCTGGAGTGCAGATCTGACCTGCTCCAGATAGGACCTGGCTTCATGGCAATCCCACCAGGGTCATGCCTTGCAACAAGTCATCTGGCAAACTCTCCTCTCCATGGTTAGAGGAGGGGACATTTTTTTCAGATCTTGGTAAAAGTGGCACCAACCAGAGCACTGAACCCAGAGCAGGGACACTGAAGTTTCAGGCTTGCTGAGATGAACTCCTAAAGCAAAAGGGCAGACAGCATTAATTAAATTCCAAAAGCAACAGCTTTAATTAACTTTTGTGCTGTCCCAGCGCCCAGTAGCACCTCCTACCCCCAGCATCAGGAGGATCACACTGCGGTACCCACCAGCTGATGGAGGTGGCACTGTGATGCCTGGGCATGACCTGGCCAGGTGCCAGTGAGGCTTCTGGGGATGGTAGAGCCCAGTACAAAAGTGGCCTCATTTTCCTGCCCCAGCCTCAGCCAGCTCCCAGGGGATATACCCACTGCAGGCACTGCAGGTTAACTTTTCCAGGCATGTCAGCTCCATTGCTTTGAACAGGGCTACAAGCACGGAGAACCTCACCTTTCTTTTTTCTTAATGTGTGTCTTAATGTGCAGTCGATGGGGCTAGTTATCTTGTCAGGGGCCTGGGGTGAGCTGGGGCTGATGGGCGATGGCAGCCAGCAATAGTTCTTTGCACGCCGCTTTGTAGTGTGCACCCAAGTATTACAAGCCTGGGTCCAATACAAATAAATAATTAACTGCGTTTCCCGGGGCAAGAAAATGAAGACTTGGAGCTGTGGCAAGAATGAATAAGTACGAGACCTCCAGACCTGCAGAGCATGCACGCAGTGTGTGACTGACAGTGGGTTTCTTGCAGCCATCACATCAAAGACTCCAGAAAACTGCTGTGCCGGGTGTCACCGAGTGGAGAGGCTCTGGCCCCGCCAGAGGAGGGACCCAGCACACAGAGAGGGGTCTGTAATGCAATCCAGATTGGGATTTTGGGCACCCCCAGGAAAATTTGCTGTTCTTCAGATGGCAGCATCAATTCCAGCATGGCAGTCTTCGAGTGACGGGGAGGATAAAGGCCTTCCTCTCCCAGCTTCACAGGTAGAGGGTGGGGGGCATGTGAACCTCCAGATGGACCCCAAAGCATAAGTGGATTGTCACCTGTGACTCCACAGGGCTCCTAGTTCCCTCCAGAGCTGGCTCTCCTTCCTCTCCTCTCCTCTCCTATCTCTCATCTCCTATCCCAGTCCCTCCCCTCATCCTGTCCCACTCCTGCAGGACTCAGGGCATCCTTATGTCCTTAGAAACATTGGTACCAGCCTTAAGAAATAAAGAAGCTCTAATCCCCAGCACTAAAGATCCTCCCTACACATGGGCTGTCATGCTGGCAATGCCTGGAACTGCTGCTTGATACCTGAGGCTCTTGGGAGGCGTGCTGGGAAAATGGGTCAGCATAAGAGCCATCCTTTCCCGGACCAGACCTGGGATGCCTCCTAAATGTATTTCCAATACATAAACCAATGTGGGGATGGCTGGGCACGGGCAGCAAGAAGACTTTACACACACCTGTGTACTCAGCTTCTGCTACAGAGAGAATGGGCCAAAATTAGGCTCCCCAAATCTTCATTCATTTCCCCAGCCAGGCATTTTGGGGCCAGCTGGAGTCTCTGTAGAGGTGTCTCCATTTTGGAGCACGACACCTTTGGAGTGAGGGCTGCATGTTGTGGCAGGTTGACGCAACACAAAACACTCCCAAGGCACTGCTCAGATCTGCACATTCACCACCAGCTCCATCACTGGCTGTTGTAAAACAGATGTCTGATATTCCTGTTTGAGTTTGCATTTTGGCCTTACCTTTTTCAATAAACTGAATTTTTCCTCCTCTTTTCCTGTAAGTTGGTTTAAACTTACCTTTTATTTAATTTCCTTTAGGGATATTGGATTCTCTTTGATTTTGTAAATAACTTTTCTCACCTTTGAGGGGAAAAGAAGTGCAGCCCAGTGTTTCCTGCATCCTGCAGCAGTTGCTGAGAAATCACCTCCACTGCTGTCATGGTTCAACACATTTTTAGTTCTGAACAACTTGGCTAGTGTTTCTATAAAAAATTCCTTAAAAGATTATTCTAGGAAAAAAAACCCATCAACAACAGTACTGAATTTTCCCTGGTACATTTAAAGATCCTATCTGCTTCTGTGCTCAACTGGTGTGGGTTTTCCTCCCTCCTATTCCTGATACAACCTTGTGCCTTGTGCAGCCCTACTCCTGATCCCCACTAGAGCTTTTATCTCTCTTGTCTTTATTCTCCTCCTATTTCCTCTCTTCTTAGGTTTTATTCAGTTTTCTTGACTCTGCCCCAGCCTTTCACTTCTTTTCTACATCCTGGCTCCTCCCTAGGCTTTCCCTTTTTGCTTTCCCTGGGATTTTGGAGTCTTCCCTGGAGAAGACACGAGTACTCAGCAGGACACAACTGACTCAAGAGTGGACAGTAGCACAGGGTCTTCATTTATAGAGAGGGCAGGGAGCAAACTTGAGCCTTTAGACATCCATGAACCTTGAAGTACACATTACTGAATGGGCTGTGTAGGGTAAAACTGCGTGAGGTCTGCCTTAGTTATTTCTCTGTTCTTTGCCTCAATTCAGAAGTCTTCATACACACACACAAATAAATTCTTCTTCTGGAGGGAATGGAAAGCACTTGTCTTCCATTCCAGGATTTGTATTAAAAATTCCAAAATATTTAAGGACATTAATATTGCAGGACAAGTGCAAGATGAAAGAGTGGGAAGCTGATAAAGATAAATGAAAATTTATAGAAGACAAGAAATTGTCTTCTCTAGAAATCTGTCATATGATTATAAAGTTATTTTTCTTGTCACAATACCACAGAGGATGATATCAACCAATAAGATGGATTCTCACAGTTTGATAGTTGGTTTATGCACTCATAAATAATCTGCATATGTATGGAACATGAGTTATTTCCTTAAAAAGTTTAATCAGTTTCTAGAACTGTTGCATTCAAGTTCTGAGAAAGCAATAAGGAATGGATAGATAGAAACTATCCCTCCCTAATTACTAGCGCTGGATAGTGGTACAATGATTTAATATGTGGCCATTAACATGAGTCATAATCTAGGCTGCAGGTACAAGGATGCAGAAGCTTGATGGTTCCAGTGTCAGACACATCTCTCTGACACCATTCAATTCACAGCTTTTCTTTGTGGAATGATCAATGTCTTCTGAAGCTAGAAATGTATCTGTGGACAAGCCTTTTCTTATTTGAATGGTCTCAGGTTTGCTGCAGAAGAAGCAGAAGGAGATGAAGATTGTGACTCCAGGTTTCAGAGGCATAAAAAGTAGAACTAAAGTTGAAAAATGCCCACGTTTGCTGATTTCTGGAGGGTTGTGTCCATCAGGAAGCTTGGGGCCATGCTCTCCTGGAGCAGAGCAGGAAGGACTTTGTTTTCCTTCAGAAAACCAAGGTATTTTTCAGATCTTTCCCCTCTGTAGGAGGATGAATTTGGAAAATAGACTAAAAAGAAAAAAACTTAACCTCTGTATTCAAGGTATAATTCATTCATTATCCAAGATGTAATTCTGAACAAGAGATGCTAGAGATGGAACCTGGTGCTGAAAAGGCTGTTCCGAGGCCTGGGCACTTGCAGACAAATAGAGAGATGCTCATGCTGGTATGGACAATGTCCATGCAGTGTCAATGAAAAAAGTCTGTTTTGTTCTTAACTTGTGCAAGAAAAGCTCAAAATATTAGAAGAGTTGCCTTGATTCTTTAATGAATTTTTATACACAGAACTCAGTTCTTTATGTGTTTCTATACAACTTAGTTTTTCCAAGAGTTATCCAGCCTTAAAAAGTCTAAGATAACTCCTATGTTCTGACCGAAGCACCTCTTAGAATTGTCTTCAGTGAGTACAGAATGATGAAAAAAGCTTTTGAAACAGAAAAGCTTAGATTTTTTGCGACGTGTTTTAAATGAAGTCTGTGTGTCCTACTGAGGTTGATGCATTTCTACTATCAAGATTTATGGAAGTCAAATTTAAAGCATGGCAAAGAGTAACACTCTTGTGGATGACACTGTTGTAGTCTGAAATATTGCTTAGTCAACTAGTCAATGAGAAAAACTCAATCATGTTGGGTTCATTTCTCCTTTGAGAGCATGAAGAGCAAGGTCAGTTAAATCCCTGAAAATTTCCTGGTATAAAATAAGTCTTATCAAGAAGAGAGTGGATCACTTACAGTATTTAGTAGAGTACTATGAAGGTCACAACACATGCCACATTTTCTACCAGACACTGGGAGAGAGTATACACTACCTGAAAGGTGTTCTAGATACCTTCTGGAGATGTTCCCATAAATGTTATCCACAGGAACTTCCATAAAAACTTGTGGCTTATACAGAGTCTAAAAAGTCTGAAAGCATTGCTGTAAATGGTAACTAATCATGAGGATTTGAAGAGCATCTTGGAGTAACTCTGGTGACTCCAGACCATGTTGCTGTATGCAATGCTCTAGCTACACACGAGAAGTATCCAAGGTACCACCAAACCTTAGCTAGATGCTTTTCTTCCTTGAGTCACCCAGTAAATAAAGACCAGGACAGGTCTACCATGAAATCATACAACCACACCTCCCTTACAGCTTTTGACAACTGGAAGCGTCTGGAAAAAAATCCAGGTTGGATTGTGCTTCGAACAACCTGGTCTAGTGGAAGGTGTCCCTCCCCACAGCTGAGGGGGTTGTAACAGGACAATCTTTAAGGCCCCTTTGAACCCAAACCATTCCATGGTTCCATGATAATTTCATCTGTGTATTTCATGTGCTTAAAAGTCACCCTTCCTAATTTCTTGCACAGTCAAGACAAGGTCTTGATCTCTTTGGGGCAAATGCCAGTACTGTCCATGTGGGCACCCTGCTAAGGAGTGTAACCTACCTGCCTTCCTGAATGCACCCATGACAAATAAGCTTCCTGTCAAGATAAACTAATATTTTATTAAAAAGACTTGTCATATAGAACTAAAACCCAAAGCTGTGAAGTATAAAAGAGGCTTTCAAGCAGACTTTCCTTGAACAGCAGCAGCTTAAATCCTGTTGCCGTTGCTGAAGTGCATTAGGAAATCATTTAAAGGACTCAAAGGTTAAGAATCCGTGTTTTCATCTGGACACAAAGGTGAAAGATCAGATAGCTGATCTCAGCTATTTGTGTTTTGTCTTTTAATCATCATCTTCAAATGAATCAAATAGCTGTTCATTCAGTTTCATGAGGCCAGGGCTTTCTTAGGTGTATGCAGGGTTGTTTACAGCCTTTTCAGGAAAGAGGGAAGACCTTTCACGAAGAGAAACAGCCAGAGATGGTGATAATCTTTGCTATTTCCATCACAACATCATTTCAGGGAACCCTTGAAATTAGGCAGCCCATGACATTAAGTTTTGCACCAATATGTAATAGAAAATATGAGCTCTGCCCTTACTATTTGAAGAAAGAAAATAGGTGGGTCAAATAAAGAGATTGAATTGAAGGATGGAAGAACATCTCCCACCATGGAGACTTTGCAAAGCCAGTGGGAGGTGACTGCTTGTGCCTACAGTACATCTCATCTGGTGTCCCAGACTTTGTCTCCCACTGAGGACAGAGCAGATCTCTCTTATTCTGAGTGTGATACTCCAAGGCTCTCCCCCAGTACTTTTAAACCCCCCACAGCGCAGCAGTTCTGTGCAGAGCCAAACAGGCTGACAAAATCCCTGTTGAGGAGAAGCAGTCTTAGCCTAAAAGGACTTCTTCATGGAGAGAAGATGCTACTTTATCATTCCTTACAGGTTCTGTGTGGGAAAGGGCTGCAAGCAGATAAATCTTCATCTGTCCCTCTTTTGAACCTGAAAGACAGCAGACATGGGTTTCCCAAGACCTTAAGGATTGACTGTACAGGAGAAGCACAAACACAGGGAAAATGACCGTCGGCCATTTTGGGAAGATGTGGTAATCTGTGAAGAGGAACCTCCCTGTGACCATGCTTTGCTGTTGCACCAGAAAGCCTCACAACCAGAACTTCCCTCAGTTCATGTCTTTTCCAAGTGTTCCCACTGCTCTCAAGTGTCCCCAGCATGAGGGTGGCTCAGCCCAGTAGGACCTTGACTGCCATCCTTCCACATGCTGCCTTGAAATGTCCTGGTTGTGGTCAGCACCACCAGATTATTTCTCAGCCTAGTTTCAAGCATTCACTAGAACCACAATATTCATTATATGAAAAAGCCTACAAGTGCAGAGATGTCACTAGTCACCCTGGAAAGTGAGCAGAACTGGAGAATCTGTGTCTGGTGGGAATGAAGGTCAATAATCCAGGTTATCTGTGACCACCTGCTGTGCTGCAGTTCTCCTCTCACCTGGGCCAGTGTAATGGAGGGTTTTGAAAACAGGGAAGCAAATCTGGATTTTGGTGCAGCATGTCACAGACAACCTTCCAATGTAAAGTTTCGTGGTCTGTGCCACAGAAATATAATTATAATAACTAATAATAAAAGCAATGTATGTATGCAACTCTGTACCTATGTTTGCTTAAGTAATGTGGTGCAGAAATTCAGGAGCTGGACAAAGAATGAGAATGTGTGATTTCTAGTCCTGTTTCTGCCAAATTTTGTCTCTACTCCATGTTACTCTAAGCTGTGAGTAAAGACATTTTTTCACACTGGTGAAGTGCTTTGGTGTGTTCTGGCTGCTCTGAGGAAGAGCACACTCAAAGGTTGTATGAAAGATGACTCAGGCTCAGAAAACACCAAATGTCTTGAAATTCCTTTTATGATCTTATGTCTCCATATAAAGTTAAATGTTTGAAAGTCAAAGCAAAATTGCGCTGAGAGAACCAACCTCACATATTCCCACTCCCTGAGATTCAGGCATCATTGCCCTCCTCCCATGCTGTGCCATCCTCAGGTGACCACAAATCCCCCTGCTTTCATGTGGGTGTAAGGCATAGCCAGGAAAGCCCAGAAGACATAGAGGCTGAAGTCAAGCCCATTCCAGGTAGGCGAGTGTTAAAGTACAAGGTGAGTGTTGGGGTTTAATTATGCATAGGAAGCTTCTTTAGGAAAGGCAGCAGACTGGCACTGCTGCCTGCACTGGGATTAAGCTCAAGGAGCTGGAAGGAAGGAAGATATTTGAAACCATAAGATCTACCAAACCTAGACAGTTCAGTTTGATATTCTGAAATTAAGTGTTAGTGGGGGGAATTACAAGGGAAGGGCACACACGGAGTATATTAATAACCAAAGCCACACTGGAGGCATAACTACAGCTCCCTGCTGTCTTCAGCCTTGTAGGCACAAGGTACCTGGAGGATCATGCAGGGTGTTTGAGTGCTCTCTTTGCATCCATCAATCATAAATATCACAGACTAGGAATGACACTGATTCTTCTTCCTCTTCCAGAAGAGTCAGGAGTGTCTAGCTGGATGAAATAGAGTGTATTTTGCAGTTCACTTTGTGTACTGCAATTGCCAGAGCAGGAGGCTGGGGGGCACAGCCACCCTGTCCTGCTTCTGGCCAACACAGCTGAGCATGGCAGAAACCCCCTAACTCAGCTAAATGCAATGGAGAAGTGTTCATTAGTCATCATGCTATAGCTTACACAGGGAAAGAAGCCGAGACAAGTCTCCATCTTCTTTGGTACCAATAAACAGGCATTTAACCATGCTTTTGTGTCCCCGAATAACACTTGCTAATAATTTACCATCCCTATGGAGGCCAGAAGAGATGGCCATGTGGTTAAGACCTGGCCATGATGAGGCAAAAGTGTTTAATCTCTGCACATTCTCAACCTGTGTTAATGAAGGAACAATGACCCTGCATTGGTGGGTGTGAGATGACAGGAGCACGAGCTCTGGGTGAATTAACTCTGCTGCTTGTGCAAAGCCAAGCACAGGGGATCCCAATCCCAACCAGGGCTGAGAGCCACCCAAGGATTACTAATGGTAATAATGAAGCTCAAGGAACAAAACAGAACAGCTGAAGATAACCTGGTCACCGTGTGACACACTTTGTGCAGGGTTCAACCTTCACTTTCCCACTCTTTATGACTACCAGTGGCATGCTGAAAATTTCTGCAGGAATTTGTGGAACTGATCAACACAGGTAGTCAGATAAACACAGCCCTGCCAAGCACCAACGCTTTCTGAACTCCCACCTTTTGCTCCTGTCACATTTAATATGGCAGGGAAGACTTTTTTTTTACTTTTTCTTTTTTTTCTTTTTCTTTTTTTAAAATTTAAGAAACATTGCCATATTGAAATCTCTTTCTTTCTTCCTTCATTAATGTCTGTGTCACCTCAAGGGTTGTTATAATTCCTTATTGGCTTCTCTTCCAGAATTTCCTTTAAGAAAACTTCAGCTAGTTTTGAATGTGGCTGCAAGGTTAACTAGAAATAGAAAATGTCATGAACATGCTGGATATATATCCCTTCTGCTTCCCTGCCACTAAGCCAGCTTTTCATAAAGTTTGAAACTGATATTAATATTTAACTTTTAACTCACAAGATCTTTCATGGTCTCAGCTCTGCTTAATTAGCTGACATTTAGCTCCCTCTATTCCACAGCACACACCTAGGAGTCCTTGGGTACTGGTTTATTAACATTCCCCAAAGTAGATTGGAGCAGGCGGTTACCAGAACCTTTATCAATTGCTCCCGAAGGCGATGGAATTTATTGCTGAATGCCATTAAACCAGCCAGGTCTGTAAATATGGTTAAAGGCACGAAGACACTCTTGTTTTCCAAAGCTTCTCGCTCGGTTTAAATGAGCTTTGTGAATTGGTCTCTCTTTTTCTCTCACTCTTTCGCACACAGCCTTGTTGAGGCGCTCCTAAAGAAAGACTCTGTATTAACCTATATTGAATTAAGCACAGTTCTGCTGTTAATCAACGCTCTTACAGCGATATACACGGCTGCAGCGCCGCTCCGGCACAGGCACGGCTGCGTGCAAGTTACCCGCTGTAGCAACTCCACCTTGCATTTATTTTCCAACCTTCCACACTCTTCCCTTACTAAAAGCTTTCCTCTTTTCTCATTCAGCCTCAGAAATGCCCTGCTCAGACAATATAAGTGCTCGTTTCACATCCACACTATGGCCCCAGTAGCATCCCAAGGGCATTTCTCCCCTTGTTCCCTTTCCACCCCTGGGCTGGTCTCCCATTGCCACCTCCACCCCACCAGCGTCAGGGGTGCTCCTGCCCAGTGGGTAACTCCAAGAGACTTGTTCTGGAGGTGACTGCATCCATCCCAGCGCTAAAAGTAAGGACAATTTGCAGAGACCAACACAGTTTAAGATCACTCACAACTCCATAACCACAATGCTAATTACCTACTTAAGCCTCCAGAACAAAGTATGCTGTACTCGGATGTGTGCGCCGTAATTACAAGGTATTCCTCTCCGCTCCCGCCGTAAGACCCATTAGCAGCATTTCATCTAATATGTATCTGGCTCTCCTCATTTCTGCTTAACTTAATATGTATTAGGAACACCATACAAGTTAATATTTTTTCTCATAAAATTCCAACATGCTTGTTCTTTTTAGGTCAATGGAACAGTGACAAGCAATATGCATTTTCTAAAATCTGTATTTTGATGAAGCTATTACAGTATGAGCAAATGTCATACCACAAAGACAAATACGAATGAAAAATACAACTAGTTAGTGAACAACCCTGTTTTAGGGCTCATCTCAATAAACAAAACATTGATCTTTGCCCCTTTAGGATCTTGCTTCGGCCATTTTCAGTTTCTCAGTGAAATGAACTTAGTGACCTCCACTCATTCAGCATAAGCCACATTTGAAACAAAATCTGTCACCAGAAAAGTGCTCTTTGCCCAGTATATTTGTCATGGAAAATGAAATTAAGTGTTTTTAAAAATATGTATATTAAGAGTCTTCATGAACTGTGGAACCCCAGTCTCCCCAGGTCAAATGTGACAGCTCTATACCAAGTCAACAGAATAAAGATACTTGCTCTGGGCAAGAATCTGGTCCTCCTTTCCTAGAAATGACCTTTACACTTCTGTTGCATTGATAAAAGACTAGACCATGCCTTTAGATACATCTCAGACTTCATCAGCGTAGGGTAAGATGAAAAAAGGAGGAAAGACACGGTCTGAAGTCAGGATGTATTTCCTTGGTTTTCCGTACAGGTTTTGCGTTGCTCATTTCTTGGAGGGAACTAAAGGGACCAGCTGAGAATAGCTACATAAATATCTGGATAGATGGGATCCCAAGCAATTCCTGTCATGTCATATCATACATCACATCACATCATAACATTTTACCTAATCTTCTAATTCACAGATGATAAAATGCACGACTCATTTTTTAGACTGAACACTTTTTACAGAACCCAGGATTAGTTTGACTTCATAAAGGGCCTCACAAATATTAAGTTTGCATCTCAGTACCTGCTTCAATAAAGTAATAGTGAAACAATCTGAGTATTTACACCAAAAATAAATATCCCAGGCTGGGGAAAGTATGTATCAGATGTGGTTCACTACAGCACTGCTCCAGCTGTACCCAGGTTACCCCAGGATAAGACTGGGGTGATACAGGAATGAATCTGGCCCACATCTTATCACTGATGAGAAACTGAACAGATACCAAAATTCTCTTGCAGTTTTTCACTGTGAAATCCAAAGATAGATTGTAAATGTGTAAATTATAGTTTAAAGAAAGGCTTCCCTTCTGAGAGACATATAATCTCGCTACTGACATCTTGTAATGTTTTCTCAGCACAAACCACACCAACTGCAGTGGTTGGATGCACGTTGAGCGCAGCACCGGAGGACTTGATGCTCACTAAAACAACCTGGCCATATTGCTCGGGAGCTCTTCTATAGCAATTTTCTAAGTACATCAAATAAAACACAAGACAGCACTCAAATTTTAAAAAGACAGAGAAGAAAATTCTTACATACCTTTCTGAAATAATTTACCACTCAGTGTTACAGAAAGCATGAAAGTTCCCCCAGTTATAAAAACCAAAACCAAAACCAAAACCAGAAACAAAGCAAAGAAAAAAAAAAATCCCAAACCAAAATCACTCCCTGTTGCCAACTAAGTTTGTTTATTTCGATCTTTTGATGACAGTCGGCCACTTGCACTATGCTGTTCTCCCAGAAAATCAGTTTTCCTTGTTACTTTTATGGGGTTTTCATAATGGATAATGAAAAGAAGATGATGGAGAGAGGCAAAATATTTTTAGACTGTTTTGGGAAAAAAAAAAAAAAAGATTAAAAATAAGGTGAGAATTAGCCAGACTTTGTAACAGCTGCACAGATTCCGAGCACCTGTGTTCCTTTTATGTGACCTGGTAATACATGTCTTTTTGTACACACTTTGAGGCAAATCTGTCTTTTGGGCCTGCTAAAAAATTGACAGATTTTGCAGAATTGAAATAGGACTGGAATCCAAACCTTTTCCATTAGTTTGATACGCATGTGTCTTAGTTTTATGTGCAATGTGTAAGAAATATTTTCCTGCTCTGAGACTTTAAACAGAGACTGCTGACTGTAGGCTTTGCTCAAGACCCCATCTCAGCATAAATTGGCTGTTTGGAAGCAGAATGAAATGGAAAGAGAGTTCAAATATTTGAAAGTTTCTTCAAAAATCACTGTTTACACACACATGAAAGAAGGTGTTGAATTGGATTAAGTGTGAAGAAAGTCTTCCTTAAATACCAAAGGCATTATTTCAATTTTATATAGCATAGCTGCTCCATGATACTCAAATTGTAACTTTGATGGAGTATTCTGCAAAATCAGTCTGCCAGTAGGATATGATAGAAAATATTCCACCTCGAGCAAAAACCTCAGTCTTTTTAAAAACACTAAACCAGACAACAAATCTTTGTGTAACAGATTTAGGGGACCAGATGTTAAACTGTTGTAAATCAGCACTGCTCTAATGGCTTCTGTGAAGCTCCAACAATTTACACGCACTGAGGGATGGACTCTGTTGTTGTTGAAATACTTAACTTCCGAAATACTGTAAAAATCTATAAATAAACTTTAAAATTAGGACTTATTAACAGATTTTTAATCAGAGAGGGTTTCTTTTTCCACGGTATGATTAATTTTATATTCTTCGGTGGTTACTCAATCTGTAAAGGTGACCTCTGTATTTTCAGAACTTTTTCTTTGTTACTAAGCTTACTGTTACTCTAAGTATTTTGCAGCTTTGAATGAACTAGCCTTGTTATCTTAAAACCACAGCTAAGTAGTTAATGTCTTTTTAAAAAGTGATTTCATAGAGTATTGGAGCCTGAAGCAGATATTCTCCCACTTTATCTTCTGGGGACACAGCAACAACCTGAGCCGAGTCCCTACTCTGGGTGAGATTTATGACCAAGTATTTTATACTGATTAATAAATATTTTGGACCAAAACCCCCGACCCTAATGATGAAAGACATAACCTCTGTCAGGAATATTTTGATGTTTTTTTGCCATTTCTTCAGCAAGAAATCTTTAATTAAAAAAAGTTATTACACTAGTGGTGCTCAGGTCGAGTGAACATTTATATTGGGATCAATAGGACTTTGATATGGAAATTTTAAAGGAATGGCTTGTTTTAAGAAAACTGCACACATTCCGCTAAATCATTTCACATTTAAAAGGACAAATATTTTGAAAGTTTTCTTTTGTTATCTCAACAACAGTGACAGAAACTTTGCAGCTTTAGCTATAAACTCTGAATGCTTTCTGGTCTGGAAATACAGATGGAAAGATCATCTGTTACACACAGGAAAAAACAATAAGTTTATTGAAATTATCTTAGTTATCTTTTTCTGCTAGAACAGGAGGCTCAGTTTTTACAGACTCCAACTCTGTGACAATCAGATGTTGATTTAGTGAAAATTGGCACAACTGAGATGAATACCTTGGGGTGGATAAAACCCCGAACACAGAAATAAGGTCGAATAGGCAGTTCCCCATTAAACTCCACATTCTCACCGAAACCTCCACACACTTCACATCAAAATACCAGAAACAGAAGAACAGTTAAAATAATAGTAAGAATAACAATAAAAAAAAGACTAGGGAACGTGGGCACATTTAAAAATTAAAAGCAGAAACCAGCAGAGATATTACAATGGCAAAAATTGATTACACAAGGAAAAAAGTGGTGTTTTCACTTCAGTCTGAAATGAGGAGCTGATCTTTTCTGTAACCTTTGTGAACAGCAGCCTTTGCTCAGACACCTAAGGAAGGCAAAGTTCCCTATGATTACTGATGTTCTGTACAGTAACACTTTACTTAAAGTCCCTGTTTCTTTAATTAAAAATACATATTTTTCAAACTAAAAAAAGACAGGTTTTCTTCTTGAAGCACTTCCACCACTGGACGTGTGAAGTTGAAAATTAGAGCATGTAAAACAACTTTGGGCAATAAATCAGAAAAGGGGAACAATGTGAGGCATAACCATGGCACACTGACAGCAAGTCAGGCTATTTTAGCTACACTCTTTGAATCAGATCAAGCAGGGTTTCTAAAACACAGAGCAGAGCAATCTATTCTCATTCCTGTTCTCAAATGTGTTAAATAATTCAGTGCCTGGCTCTTCCCTTACAGGACAGTGACACAACTTGTGCATCCCCCCGTGAGATGGCATTATTGTGAACCCCTTGAAAACTCTCACTCATTTGATTTGAAAAATTTCCCCACAACACCGGGTTCTCTGCTGATTTTCACATCACACAAACACAGTTCATGGAGAAATAGTTGCTAGAAAACCACCTGGGAAGGACCCAATCTCTCACGGTGAACCTGTCGCTGCCCAGGTGGGTTTCACATCTGGCTTTGGGTACTTGCTGGTGCTCCTGTGGATGGGGTTGGCCATGGATTGGCCTTGGAGAACATAGCCCAGCATATTGCACCCTAAGACACCCCTAAACACAGAAAATATCCCACCTCTCTCTCTCTTCAGAGGCGCCTACATAAGTGTTTAAATTCACTTTCCCTTGTCTTCCCAGTGTAACCTTATTCCTGCAGCTAAAATCTGGTGTTTATTCAGATCAAACTCTGTATTTTAAAACAAGGAGTGTCACAGCCCTGTTCTTTAGTAAACCCCACTGATATGGATCCTCCAGTCCCTTGTAGCATTTGGGGAAATCTGTGCTCATAAATCCTATTGCAGGGCAGGGACGCAAAGGCTAATCTCTCTCTCCACTGTTCTTTTTCCTAGTTGCACGGGGAGAAAAATGTGAGAAAATACCTAATTCCAGAGTGGTGTAGCAGCATTTAAACCACAGCTTTGCACCCCATTTATTGCCTTTATTAACTGTAATCTTACAGAGTGTTAAGGTAAGTGGCAAATCGTTTAATGGCAGTTTAATATTCTGCACATATCCATAACAGACATTTTAGTTGCCTTTAATTGATGTAGCTGCTAGCTTTGTTAAACTCTCCAGGAGAGTAGTTCTCACTGGGAACGAGCCTCCTAGAAAGTATCAGTTTGCAAAAACACAATAGTTTGGGCGATAATTGTGCAGAAAGGGACTTCTGGATTTCTTTGCAGTAGAATAAGAGCGTTTTGTTTCACTTTTCTATAACTAAACATCGGGTGCCTAAATTATAAACAGACTTGGCAAACAGCTAAATAAAGAAACACATGGGATAAGTCACTTTTAAGATAAAATGGGCACTAGAAGACTTTAACGAAACAGAACATTTTTATAGCTGTGAGCACATAAAAAGAATATTATGTAGGGTGAAGTCCTGGTGTTACTTAGACAGTAGCTTTCAGCACTCATAAAATATGCGGTGTTAAATTATTTTCCACTTATAAATCAGCTGGCTCTGGTCTGTACATTACCACAAGCTTTCTGGCTTCTTACTGGCCTTCACATAACTCCATTTAACCCTGAATGAAATGCTGCTGGCATTGCACTGAGCCCCAACTATC
Source organism: Scytalopus superciliaris (assembly GCA_013400415.1). Lineage (NCBI taxonomy): Eukaryota > Metazoa > Chordata > Aves > Passeriformes > Rhinocryptidae > Scytalopus > Scytalopus superciliaris. Next base: position 85,665 of record VXBX01009198.1, read on the forward strand.
ACAACTAAAAATATACATAAGTCCAGAAAGAGCACACAGAAAATGATTGCAATCAGCAAAGAAAATTAAAGCCCAATTAAAAAAAAAATCTCTCTTATTCCATTGGGCCAGCCAGCAATCGCACCTCCTGTTTGGGGGGGGATAAAAAAAGAGGTAATCTCCTCAAAAATTAACTTCTGGATTTTTTTTTAAGCTTGTAAAAATAGTAGAGGATCTGAAGGTGCGTCTCAGCAGGTTTTGCCTGCCTGTCTAGCACTGAGACTTTTTGCGTGATCAAAGAATACATGACAGTGAATGGATCTATGCTTGTAAATATCAAACGGTTTGATCATGCTAAAAGACTTCATTGAAGTTTTCCACTTTTTAATCAAACAAGAAACATTCAACTCCAGTTGCTATTAAAAAAAAAAGTCTGCTGTGATATTAGAATTAAAGTACTGAACGGGACTTGTGGAGAAGGGGTTTTCTTACCATAATATGGGACTTACATTAATGTCATGTATCGAGGCTGAGAGAAAACTCCAACGCTTATTATTTTACCATAGGACAGTATAAAAAGGGTTTGATTACACCAATACTATGTCTGCAATGACCCACAATAAATTAGCCACGTTCACATAAGCAGACTTTTAAAACAAAAATTAAAAGCATAATAATGAAATTAATACATCACTGACTTGGTTTTTTTTTAATTTTATAGTTTTTTGCTTTTTTTTAAACTCCTGCTTTATGGTGAGATCCGCAGCATCAAAATCTACAACTGGCCCGTGGAGAGGTGTTCTATACTATTTCTGTCTCTTAGTATGATAATTTAGGCCAAAAAGAAAAAAAAAGTTAAGAATGCCATTCTGAATGAACACACGGAGCTCTGAATAAAAAGAGCCAATAATTTACAGTAGGATGATAAGAGTGTAATATTGCTTTAATATAACGTATTAATGAAAATTGCTGTTGTAAGATAGATAAGACCTAATAATATAAGTCTCATTGTGTTCTGTGAGTTGGAGGCTTTGGTAAGTTATATGTTAGTGCTGCGTGGCTGGCGTGAAGCCTGACACAAATTCGAAGACTCGCCGTTTCCAATGTCACTGGTGTCTGAATTTATTTTCCCTGGAAAAACATACACAGGCACTTCCTTGCTCTGTCAGGTATTACTGTGCTCCTCTGCCATCTCCTGCCCGCTGCAGAGTTTGTGAAAGCATGTTTTCATTATTTTTAATGCAATTTAATACATTTATTTTCATCCCACTTTATAAGTAGACCAAATTAGATTTTAAAAATATCTCGGTGGCTTTTTTTAGTCTTCGTTCTTTACCATACTAATATTTTCTAAGTGGGAAATGGGGTGATATGGGGAATGGCAGATTAATTTCTTGCCCTTATTTTTATGCCAGGGTAGCTCAGCATCGCTCTGTGGTGTTCCTGCCGCTTTTGCAAGCAACGATGAGGACTTATACTTCTGTTTATTAAATGGAAGCTTGTTTATCTGTGCTAATTGCCAGGAAGAAAACTAAACTACTTTCCCCTCTGTGGACCACTATTTATAGTCAGGAAGAGCAGCCCTGCACATAAGCAGGGGGGGTATTTGTGTGAAGGAGGCGAATGTGCGGTTACAGCAACCTCGTCTGCCAGAAGGGAGGAAATTATCTTATTGATGTAAGAAGGCTGGATGAGCACACGGTGTGCGTTTTAAACCCAAAAATGTGATTTTAAACAGGGAGAGGAAGGGGAGAAGTTTTTGAGCATACCCACAAAAAAAAAAAAAAAAAAAAAAAAAAAAAAAAAAAAAAAAAAGAGATTTTAAGAAGGTGGNAAAAAAAAGAAAAAAGAGATTTTTAGCAGCTGGGCTTTGATATCAGTATTTTGCCTGCGCTTTCAGAAAATATTTTTACAGTTACTGAAGATGCACAAAACTGCAATTTGTTCTCCTAAAGGGTTAGAGGCTGCTATGAGGGGAACCAAGGAGGAGAGGGGGTTCTTCCCTGTCTTCTCTTCTCTGAGAAAATCACTCTGAAAGATCAGGAGTTTTCTACACTATCCCACAAGCTATTCTGTGTTTTGTTTTCAAAATGCCCAGAAAGTTTTTCTGTGCAAAACCCCCTACCAGAAACGCTGACGTCCATTTTGGAGGAAGTATGTTGTTTTGAAAATAATTTGCTACTCGATGTGTCTGTTCTGGCACAACTGAGAGTGGCTCTATTGTGGCAGAGATGACAAATAGTAAATATTTGTAATAAATCAAATTTGTTCTGGAAAGTTTATTTTTTTGGACACTATTTTTCTGGGAAGATTATAGAGAGAACTTTGTGCCATTACAGTGGAGTTCCCCACTGCTCCAGATTATGTGCTTTCAATAAGTATGATGTTTTAAAGTATACAAACTTATTTCTAAGAACTTCTTTTCCGACTTCTGGCACTTTTTATGGGTCCTGTTTCTTACACCCCAAGTAATATTTACAGCCTTTAAATCTCAAACCCACACATCAATATTTACAAGTGTTGATTCAGAGATCAATATTTTTATGCATACTCCTGCACTAACGGCAGCATGTTGAGAAAGGATAACCCCATTTCATTTATAATCTTACAGTACTTAGTGCCTTACGTTATTTGCTTTTTAGGTTCAGAAATAAAAATAGAAGTTAAAAAAACCAACAATGGAAATGAGGGAATGAAATAGAGGAATGGAAGAAGATCTTAAATAAGTTTAAGGAAGCATTTCCTTACTTTGTCAGGATTGTAAAGAGGCCATACTTATTTGGAATTACATATTTTACAGAGAAAGAAAACATTAAACATTTATAAAATACATTCTCCTTAGCAGGTGATGGCAGTGGGCTGGCCAGCCCTTCTAAGGACAACTCTTGTCTGATGGCAACGAAGAGTTCACCTAAAAATGAAGAGCACATTTCTAACCTTGCCCTCTCATGGCTCACAGTTCAGCTTAGTTGCTGCAATTAGTAATTAAGCAGAAGAAACAAATGCCTGTATTTTGTTGCAAGAGGGTTAGTTTCATTTCTGACCTGGAAATGACAGCACAGACACACAAGGAGCAAAAAATAATGTAACACCAGGAGGAAAACACATCACATTAGCTGGGATGCTCAAATTATGCTGCATTAATATGCACGAAAGAATTAAGAGAATTAAAAGCCTTTAAGAAAGGGGAGTTTAGATTTTGGGTTGGGTTTTTTTTTTTTCTTTAAGAAAAACACCCATGTAGTGTCATTGCTTATTCAACAACAGCCCACTTCTCCTCCAAAGCAGTACGCTGGGTTTGAAAAAAACACCCAACCCCACACGGCTGTAGAGAGAGCACATGTTACATCAGACACAGTACCTGATTTTTCACTGCACAGCTTGTCAGCTAGATAGTCTGCCTCTTGGGCGATAAGTGAGAATATTTCATCTTCATACTCCTCTACGATACTTTTCCCACTGTAAGGATAAAAAAAGGAGGATACTCGTACTGTGCTTTTATATTTATTATTATTTTTTTTAGCTAAAAATGAGCAGGGCGGCTGCGAGGAGCCCTCAGCTCACTCTGCTCTCCCTGCTCTACGCAGTGTGGGGATGAATGGGGACTGCCCAAGAATTCATGCTACCAAATATTACTTAAACTTCATGCCCAGCCTCACTGTTGTTTCAAAACCACATTCACGGATTGGGGGGGGGGAGGGGGGGCAAACCCCTCCAAAAAGCATTTCCCTTGGTTAGGGAGACCCGACCCCACCCCCCTGCCCCTTTCAACATGGACTTATGGAAGAGGCACTCGAAATTTAAATAAAACAAGCCCATTTTGTAGTCTGATATTAGTGGTCACGATGCGCAATAAATACAGCTCGCCTGGCCTTGCAGACGCAGCTCTGATTTCAGTGCAGACAGAGCAGTTGAGAGCAGTGAGCTGCTGAGCCCCCTCCCACCCCAGCATTTAGGGAGCTGGGAATTCACCTCGGTGCCACAAAATGGGTCTCTGCCCCTCTGGAAAGAGTGCAGGTCCAAGGGGGTACACCACCCATCCTGCTGTTTGGCACCTTGTAGGAAGTCAGGGTGCATATTCAGAGAGAATTCGGGTCTCCAAAAGCCAGCCTTCAAACCATAAACAAGGGGAAGCCCTTAAACGTGGGTGGAGAAAAACCATACTGAAATAAAATCTGCTTGCTGGAAGTCATGCTCAGTACACACACAAACACACACACACACACACACACACAGAAAGGCCCTTTGCTGTGCTTGACTTAAAATCAGGGCAATACCTGGCAGGACACACAGTAACCGTGAGCTGGCAGTGACCGAGGCAGAGCTGTGCCTGTGCCCCTCGCTGGCTCACTCCCCTGCTTCTCTCAAGTCCCAAACTGCTCAAAAGGCCACAGACAGCACAACCCCCTGGCCTTTTGGGGAGTCTTTTTTTTTTCCTTTCCTTTTTTTTTTTTCCTTTTTTTATTTTTCTTTGCACACTTTTCACAAGAGTTTAAAAAAACAAAGACCCCAAAAGCATTAAAAAAAAAAAAAGTTTGTAAAAGGCACTGGCGTGAAGCCAGTCAGAGCACCTCAGTGTTTTTAGGAGAATTAACTGAGAAAAATCCTTCCCTATTCCACAAGGCCTAAGAAAAAAATAATTATGACATCCCTCCCCTCCTCCCCTAATTTGTCCATAAATATTTGAAACTTCAGTTAGCAATCTGGATTTTAGCCACTAGTACAATTCCCTGATTTCCTGCACATAAATCAGCAGAGATAATTTTTTCTCTGAAATGCTGATTTATATTTAATCACTTAGAAAAAGAAAAAAATCCATGAGTCAAATGTAGTTCTGAACTGTCGAAGTTTAGGAAATTTGCAACATATAAAGCATCTGGTCTAATCCGTGGGTTACTTCTGCAAGTGGTGTGCCTTTTGTAAATGCTTTATTCATATTTATGAAGCCCTAAATAGATCCAAATACATTTCTAAATAACATTATAAAGCATCTGACGAAATGCAGCGTTATCACCAAATACTCAGCTGGTTTTAGAGTGGAACCAGTATGGAGAATGTTAAAATATGGCAAGAATCTTAAAGCAAGGCACAATTCGCATGAATTTGGTAGTGACAAGAAAGGGTGGGCACACTGAAACAGCTTTGGCTGGAAAATAAAAGGTTACTCATTTGTTATGTTGGCCTACCCCAAGTTTCAAAGGTTTTTAGGCATCAGATTAAACACTGTTTTGTTTTGTTGTCTCTTTTTTTATAATCTGCATAGAGTTTTCTCCCCTCACCTAGGAGCAAATCTATTTCATCTCCTTTTCTGTCCCAACAACTCTGTTAAGTTGCTCTCTGACTTTGCTAAAGGAACCTCATGGAGGAAAAAATTGATTTTTTTTGCTTATTATATCCCCCCAAAAAACCCCCACACTTCATACAGATAACGCCTGGTTAGACCGCAGAAAGAGAAAAAAAGAGCATCCCTCTCGCTACGCAGAACCATTGACACATTACATTACACACGTAATTAAAAACGTCAGCTCCAGCTAAGGTGGCCCTGGAGAACCTGCGCGGACCCTTCCAGCTCACACCCACCCCTCATGCCCCTCGCCCTCCTCCAGCAGCCAGCCTCCCAGTTTGGAACCTCCCGGCAGCGGCGAAGGGACACGGCCGGCGGCGGTGGATGGTTCGGGCCATGAAAGCCCTTGGCGCTCCAGCCACTTGTTTCTCTAGTTGAAGCGGAGTTTGCAAAAGTCCCGGGCTCTCAGTTGTTGCTCTGTGTTTTAGCCGCTGCTCGCCAGCTCAGACGCAGCTGTTTAATACCTCCCAGGGGTTTTGTGCAGAAAATAATAGCTTACAAAACCTAGCTTCTCCCAGGTTCTACTATTTCAGCTTTATTTCCGAACAGCTGGTCCGTGTCTTTGTCCATCCCCTTCCCTCCCGGCCGCGGCGAGAATTCAGCAGGAAACCTCTGTCCACTACCTACGCCCTGAGAGCCACCACCGCTGGTGGTGGGGGTCAAAGAGCAACCCTCGCCCTTGGAAACGGGGACAAAAACAAAAATCCCAAACTTCGCGCCCCGTCTAGACAGGTCAAGGTGCAAGATGCTCCTCTCCCTGTTGCGTCTTCCGGAAAGGGGCGTGAACCGGAGCCAAGTGCACAGCAAACACCCGCGCTGCATCCCTGCCCCTTTAGAAGACTTCTTTTTTTTTTTTTTTCCCCCCTTCTTCTTCTTTTTCNCCAAGTGCACAGCAAACACCCGCGCTGCATCCCTGCCCCTTTAGAAGACTTCTTTTTTTTTTTTTTTCCCCCCTTTTTCTTCTTTTTCTCTCCACCCTCTGCTGATCAAAGTAGGAAGTTTTCATGACAACCATAGTCAAAGGGCCTGCATCGCAAATGAACTCGATTTCGGCGATGTTGATATATCCCGGCTCCATTGTCTCTTTTCAGACACAGTATGAACCCTTCCGGTCTCAATGATTACATTACAGAAGGACTTTCACATGTGGGCTTCATTTGCACAAAGGGGTTGCCTTGCTTCACCACCATCTGGCCACAAATCAGATAAATAAAGGCAGGAGAATTAAAATTAAAGCTTAGAGGGTTTTTTTTCCTCTCCCCCTTCGTCTTCTTCTTGCACCAGGGCCCATTATGAAATCCCTCCCTCCCCCGGTCACATACGGATGGGGAGTCTACTTTTTATGAAATCTGGGACAAGCAAAAAAGTACCAAAAGAAAAAAGAAGGAAAAAGAAAAAAAAGTCTGGGAAAAATAAAAAAGTGCCTAGTAAAAAAAAGGGGACAAAAAAATATAATAAAAAGACAGCAGCCTTTCACTCCCAACCCTGTTTGTAGGGCAGCATGACTTATATTACAGGAAAGACAGTTTCATACAAATCCCACTTTTTACTATTAAAATTCCATCTCTTGTACTGAGATGCAAATATTTTTTTTTTTTTTTTTTTTTTTTTCAGAAAAACACAATGTCTCACAAACTGAAAAAAAAGACAACTGGAGGAGGCAGAAGGTGTTGGCAGAAGTGGTGTTTGAAACTTGTGCTCCAAACTCTGCTGCTTCTTCCTCCTGCTGGGATGGAGAGTGCAGAGGCTCAGGCAGCTCAGGCACAGAGCAAGCACTTTCCCCCCCAAACACCCAAGAAATATGTGGCAGTTTCTGAAGGTAGAAAATAAAATACGTGTGAGCACGGGAGGAAGGTTTTGCAGCCCTTATGACAGAAGGTGAGATTCGACCCCACAATCTCATTTCAGCCCTGGCATCACTTCTGTTGACGTCAGTGTTGCTTTGGGTGGGATTTTCATTTTTTGCAGTCTGACACCTATAGCAATAAATTGCACTGAATTTCATCCCCCTTCTAAGCTATGTCCAGGACAGCAACATAAGTTAGTTGATGGGGAAAGCCACTTCTCATGGCTGTATTTCTTTTCACATAAAGAGATTCTGTATCATCAGCAGAAGGGTTTTACCCTGAAAATTCTGGAAAAAAAAGATTTTTCTCATGTCTATGCTACAACCAATATTCAGGTGTGTAGTCATATCCCTTGCAGCCTTCCTGGCTGGTCAGGAATGCACTGAGAGTGGCTGAGCCAAAGCCCATGGATGCTGCAGGTTACCCTGCACAAACACGGGGTACTCACACTTCCTGAACATTATTACGTGCAGCATAACCAAGGATCAACTTGGGACAAAATGTATCCAACATCTGAAAAAAAGCCCTCAAAATTCGTGTGATGATCCCTACAAATTTACAGAAAGGGTTTTGCTGGGTGTGCTTTCTTTTGGGTGCACAAGTAAGTTTTTGCACATGTGCTGGCACCTATGTGATGTGGTTCAGGCTTATATTTAGCATCCTATTTAGGTTTGGGTTGTACTCCCTGAAAATGTAAAGACTGATATTGGAGAGATAGCACATACATAGAGAAGATGAATAAAAACACAAGAGCTTAACTTGCCAACAGTTGGATTTACTAATTGTTTGTTTCTATCTAATAAATGATATATCAGATGCGCAATCTCTGCATAACTTTGTCTTCCCTCATTTGGCTGGAGTCAGATTCACACTTCAGGTAGGAACCCCCATTATATGAGCATGTTTCTTGTAAACCCATGGAGGCAGAAGCTGCAAAGACAGTGTATTAATTTTCGGTGTCCGTTTGTTGGGTTTTACCGGGCGAAATTTTTGCAGCAATAAATACAACTTGACTTTAAGCAAAGTATTTTTGTGCTGAGCTGTGCTCTGCCCGGTGTGCAGGGCTCCAGGCAGTTGAGAGTGCTCTTTCTGAAAGTGTTTTAATAGTAAGAGAGGAATAAGTATTTGGACAAGTGGTGGAAAACTAAAGCCTTTCTTTCTATACTGTGAAGATTTTGAATAGTACTTGTCAATAAAGCAACTCCTATTGTAATTGTACCGGAGACATGGGCCTCCACCCCGAAAAAGCTGTCTCAGAGATACTAACCTCATTAAAATATGAATGAAAAGGCAGCCATCATTGTAATGGGAGAAAACCATTTACTCAGCAACAAACTTTATCTTCTATCTTGCATAAAAATATAAATATGATATCCAGCAGATTTTTCATTACATTTGACAAGGGGGTTGATTAACAGAGGATTTTTTTTTTTTTAAAGTTTTCAAGTAAGTCACAGAATTTGCTATTTGCTCCTTGCCTCCCTGCTTTTTCTACTGAGCATTTGAAAATTGGAAGCACCTTCAAATCATTTGAAATCTTTAAAGGGGGGAAGAAAAAAAAAAGAGGGCTTTGTTTCTTTGGGGCTTTTTTTTTTGAAGGTTGAAGGAAACTTTTGCATTTGTTTTTCTGTTTTGCCTTTTTTTCCCCTTCTTCTTTTTTTCCAGAATATCTCATCCAATTTCAAAAGAAAACAAGAGAATTCATTACAGACTACTGTGACAACACCTTAATAACAGTCAATTATAGGGTGCTCAAATGCCTGTTCATTACTATGTCTCTGTTAATCTAGTCCTAAATTTCTTGCTTGATAGATACAACAACTGGCCAAGAATACAATTGCATTACAAAATGCAATGAAAAATATACAAAATGTAACTGCAGGAAGTAGGCAGTTTCAAAATAACCAAACTGTCAATCAAACATTTGTCAAAATAATTAGACCTATCTGGTTTTTTTTTTTTTTTTTTATAAAATAAGGACAGACTCAGAATGGGTAATATGGGAAGGTTTAGGTTTAAACAGGAATTGTTTCAATGACTTGGAAACAAGTCTTTTAAAATGTTTCATGTAGTTTAATCATTATCTTTTCATCCACAAAAGTGTTCAAATCATTTTTGATATTAGTTAAAAGTCAATATTTAGAAGTGAAAATTCAAACCTCCTTTGCTCTAGGCTAAAACAGGAGCAACATGAATGCTGAGCTACTCTAAAGGCTGATGGGATATATAATTAGCTATTATGTTAATTGAATCCACTGTGAGTTTGTTGTATGAGATTTCTTCATATAATATGCAAATAGCTTCGAAGGTTTAGTTTTATTAGACAATATAATTAGAAATCTTCTAAAGGACTGAATTCTAATGAGGCGTAATAAAGCTTTGTAAAATATCTGTTTGCTGGGTGAGCAGACCACCTGGGCTTAATCAATACCGGGAACTTTGTTGTGTAACAACACATTTTAAAGAAAGTTTAAGAATTTACCTTTCTAGCTTTATTTTAGGAAAAAGACAGTTCATTTTGGCAAGGAAGGAGATTAAATTCTTGTAATAAGGAAGGAGGTGAAATTCTTGTAATCTGAGGGGAGGAAGTAACTTAAAAAATAAACGATTTGAATTCTGCTTATTTAAAAGAGAATAAAAACAAATTAAAAAACCCCTGTCCCAGCTGCAGTGTCAGTTATGTGCATCTCGAGATGCTTAAAGTGAAGCGTTACATGAGCAAAGTTAGCCATTATTCCTGCCGTTAAATGCCTGCTTCAAGCAGATGTACATACTTTAGCTTCTGTAGTGTAACTAATCAGCGTAACTTCACTTTTAGTAAAATAGCCCAACATGTTAATATGTGGAATTAAACACTCTCTTCTAAAGAAAGAAATTCACACCAGGGTATGCCGGAGCCGGTCCCAAATTCCACCTTCACATTCCACTTGCTTTAAGACCACCACCACAGACAAAGCTTAAATTATTTTAGCTAATGCCAGAATGCCAAAAATGCGTAATCTCTCGTCTAATTCGCCTTGTTCGCACTTTAGACTGTGCCAAAGCTGCACTATTCAGTCTTAATATTAATTGAAAATAATAAAGACAGGATATTTTGCTCTCATGTTGCATTCAGAGAAGGGCATCTTTTCCTCCCTCATCAACAATAATAAGTAGCAACAAACTAAGAAAAAATCAGAAGTGCTGATTAAAGCAGTAGATTTAACCAAACCCAAACCAAGCACAGTCACAGTAGGTGCCCTGCCAGTGTGCTGGGGAGGAGAGGCAGAAGACAACCCAAAATACAGCCAGGCTGAGGCTACCTAAAAAATGTTTCTTTTTTTTTTTTTGTCATACCCAGATAATTCTGGCCCTGTGCTTCACAGAAATGCCCTCTGCAATGCCAAAAATCTGACAAACCCACACTTAATAAAGGCAATGAATATATTGCTGTGAATATATTATAAACTTCTCTTGCTTTGTACAGACTATTATAAAGCTGTCGTACCTAGGTCTGGGTGGACACCTGACTGGTACTAGTAGCTGTCCATTAACACTTTTCTGATTCATACACTCAAAATCTGCAGCAGCAAGGGTTTATTCCTCTGACTAATGAGGATCTCAGCATGGCAGAAAAGAATAACATTGAGCACATAATTTTCAGATGAAATAAAAAAAATAAAAATAAAAAGAATCACTGACTTTGTTCTTCCAAGTTGTGCTCTGAGATACCCAGAAGTTGTTTGTGATCTCTCAGAAACTGTCTCTGCTCACCACCACCATTTGAGGAAACAAACAGTCAGTCAAAGCCAACCTTTCTCCCCAAATGTGAACTTTATTCACACTCTGTTTTTTATTTCTTCCTTAGATTCAAAGCGTCTGGAGAAGATAGCCTGGAGCAGCCTTCAGAAATCAGGACCGTGCCCTGGAGAATTAGTGTCAGAAGAGGATGTTACCTGTTTGCCTTGACTGCTATCCTCTCCTTATCCCCTAAGGGAACAAAACCAGGCGGATTCTGCCTAATGTTAATTAAATCACTCTGTTAATTAGAAGTAAGGTGCTTTAGCAACAAGCAAACAAAGGGCCCTATTCCTCCCTTGCTCTGCAGGGTGGACTCAAACGCTGACTGGATAAACTCATGAAGCAGAAAGAATATGAAGAGGAACCCATGTGCTTTGATCATCCTTTTCCACTCTTTTCTCAGGCAAATTGAGCTCTCCTAATGAAGGGCTGCCTGCAAGGGATGCTGGATATTGTTGGGAAAGGTTGATTAGGCAGAGAACCTGGGAGAAACTCACGTATGTGACTGAATACTCAGCAAAGGAAAGAAAATATGCAATAAAATTTAGTTTGATAGTCTGTTGTGCTGGAGAAGCCTTAAGTGTTCAGACCCATTGGCCGTGTCTATGCTAACAGACTCAACAGGCACTGTCTCAAGCACTGAAACACAGCTGTCCATGCTGTTGGGCTTGGGCTTGGGCCAGCTACTTGGAGGGAACAGCTGGGGAGGTCTGTGGGGTGAAGGGCTGAGGAGGTCAGGCTGGAGGTGAACACCTCATTTTGGAGTGCATGGACTTCACCCCTGTCTGGAGGCCTTGGTGCTGGAGAGTATGTTGTGGAGTTTCCCTGAGGGAAAGAGTAACATGAAGTGCTGGCCTGCTGGGATTCCCATGGGAGACAGATCTGAGCTGAGTAACAGTGCATCCCTGGAGCCATCACTTCCCAGTTAAGGGGTGATGCTCCCCACTGACACTGGCCAGGCCACCTCATCCCTGGGAGTGATACCCTGGGCTTCCTGAACCTCTTTTTCCATCCCTGAGAGCAGGTGAATCAAAAGGGTTCCTACTCCCTCATGTTCAAAATAAAACAGCAAGTTCTTCTCACTGCTCTATTAAGGTTGTAATTTTAAAGCAGCAACACGCCTGTCAGGGGACACGCTGCGACTAGAGCGCAGGAAATAACACTGATAAAGGGAAACCCCGCTGGAAATTTTTAACTAGTCTTATACATGACAGTAGATAAAATTTTCTAATCCATGGACAATTTCTATGTTTCATAGATTTCCATAGCTAAAAGCTCAGAATTTCTCAAACTCCTCTGCCAGCACTCTCTGCTCAGAAAGGCAAGTCTTCAGCCTTCCCCTCTGCTCCCTGGGGAAATCCTCCACATCCTCCACAGCCCTAAACCTGCACTGGGAGTATCGCACGAGCCTCCATCCACTGCTGCTTCTTGCACGCTCCCAGGGCAAGTAAAGGGTGGCAGGTTTCAGCTACTTGGCTGCAGCTCTCTAAGACCACCTATAGACTTAAGCCTGTTAAATTAACCTTAATACCTTCATTATTCCTCTGCTGGATGGTAACCATCTGGCCATGACTTCGAGTTACAGTTAACCTAGGCTCCTGCTTAGGTTTCAGCTGAAATCCCTGTTTTCTGCCTGCACCATCACAGCAGTGATTGAGGCTGGGATAGGCTTAAGCTGGTCTGTGTCTCCCCAGCCAGCATCAGTAGGGATGGGGATTGGTGAATCCCCTTCCAGCTTACCCCAGAACTGAGCTGCCAAATATACACTGACTGCACATTGTTTATCCTCTTGCTGTCCTCCGGTGCCCACACTCATCCCTCCAGGAGTACGCAGGGTTGGAAAAACAGGTCTCCACGTAAACAGTGGTTCCTACATACTTTTATCCTGGATTTTCTCTTTGCTTGGGGACTCAATACAGTTTCATTTTCACCTAAAACAACATCTAATGTGACATTACTTGCATGAATGCTGCCCAAGCTAGTGCTCTCTGTTTTACCTTAGGGAATGGAACGTGTGTCTCCTCTTAACTACTCCATCTTCACTCACTCCACTTGTGTCTGAGACTACTTAAATACCCCTGGCCTTGGCACAAGGGCCATTTCTCACGGCCCCATTTACTGAGCCCTCCCCTACAACAGGGCCATTTCTGTCCTCAGGGTCCCATATGCACCGTCCCACACAGTCCACAGGGACAGAAACTTCAGGGGACATTGCCTGTTCTCTGTCAACAGGTATTTTCCCTTTCCTATCTCTGGACAGAAGGCAATACACCCTGTCCCTGCCTGAGGAAGCTCTTTTCACCTCTCTTAAGCCACCCCAGCACAGTGACACTACACAAGACTTTTGAAGAGAGAATCATAAATTAGCAGACAGAAAGAAAAAGAGTTACTAAAGAAATACAGCCCTGGATGGGCTACTATGTCTTCTTATCACATCTTATCACTTTTTATAATTTCTTTTCTATTTCTTAATAGATCTTTCAGTTGCATGCTGCACTGGCTTCTGCATGTCCAGGATACAAGAAGTAAGCAGGAGGTTTACTTCAAAGATATTGCTGAGCCACAGAATACTATAGAGCCATGACAAATTGTCCATTTGAGGTGTGTTTTAAAACATTGCACAGACTCATGTTATTCCCCACTTACAGCCAACACTTTGATCCTTTGACTTTAGTGGGACAGAAGTGTATAGCTATATAATTAATGACATGTATCATATGTGTATGTGTGCTTAAATATTTGTACCATGCTAAGAGAGGGTATCTAAGTGCACTGGATCCAGAAGGTCCAGAAGAGCCTCACTCCCAATTCCACAGCACAAAATTGCTGTGAGTGTGCCTGAGAAAGGGCATCCAAGTGCAGTTTAAGTCTACCTGAATGATGGATCAAGAGCAGAGGTGATCCAGGTGAGCTCTGCACAGAGAAGAACAATTGACTGCCCAGGAGATTTATGTATTTTATGTCAGGTTTTCTATATCAATGTGCAGTACCAGTCTATGTCTTGTATGGTATAAATCCTGCTCAAAACTAAGGAGAGCAGCGTGTGTCCAGCTTCAGAGCCCTGCTCCTGCCTTCTACTAAGACAACTGTAACTCACAAAGCTGGGATGCTTGGGACATGAATAAGGAGCACAAAAGTCATGGGCCTTCTCACTGCTGCCCCAACGAGCATTGCCAGCATCCCAGCAGCCATGAGAAAGCCAGATAGTGGCTCTTCCTTCAGTCAGTCTGAACAAAAACAAGGGCATTTAGCATCCGTGAAAGGTATTCCAGGAATGTCGAAGTTCTGGGGTGGTTTTTCCCTTTTTCTTTGTCCAAAAATACTTTTAGAGCTGCCCTCCAATGCAGCTACCCCCATACCTGCCCAGAGGAAGCCAGCAGAAATTCACAACCTCACCTATGAGCCAAGCTTTCCTACCATCCAAAAATTGACTCTGATTAACTTAGTGGTGAAAAGAGCCCCAGTTGATAAATAAACATCACCAAGTAATTCTGTGCAGACTTATCAGCTATCACTTACCAGAGGCAAAGGGGATTATCACCCCAGCTGGCAGGAGCGGCCGCCTCCCTGCTGCACTTACAGGTACCAAAGGTCAGCTCCTTCCAGCCACTTCTTGGGACTCCCTGACTTTCTCCAGGGACTTAACCCCCATTCTGCAGAAAACTAAGAGCTGTTTTTACTTAAACACTGAGAAATGTTTATACACGCAGGGAAATTAACAATAAAAACTGGTTTCTGTTTTTATCTTTAAAGGGACGGTTGTTCCGGAAGCATCCCTTGTGTACAGCTTGTAGGAAAAAAAAACAACTCTGGCTCTTTTTCTGTTCAGTGCATGAAGGTATTTGACAAAATTGGATATTGTTTTGGTTTAAAAAAATGTGGAGAGCAGTTGGTTTCTTGAAATAATCCTAATTTTCTACAGTTTAGCCTTTCTAATTTCTACCTTGTTTTCTAGAATGTTTCTAGGGATGGTAGATCCAAATATTCCAAGCACATGCATATTTTTATGAGCCATCTGCTCTAAGGATACATTTGATAGTGCCTTAGATACAGCTGTATAACTTTTCCAGATTACTCTAAGCATTCATGAATGCTTTCCTACAGCAAAAGTGCATACAAATCTATAAATACCAAAGTCATCTGTTTTTGAAGCAAATGTAAATTAATGGGGATGATTGCATACACAAAAACGTTATACAAAACTAGGCATACCTGCATGCCACGAGCTAAATACCACGAGCATAAATCTGTGTTGAGCCCCAGCCACTCAACCCCCAAATATTCATTTGTCACTGATTCCCCATCCCACAGCAACAGACTCCACGCAACATTCAGGAGATGATTATGAGCTATTACCCCACCTAGCACTGCTGAGGAAAGGCTCCCACGCTGAAGGGAGTCACAAATAATTAAATGTTTCAAAACACAATGGATATGACATGCTTTCAAAATAGCATCTATAGAATCACTTCCACTAGGGCGAGGAGCTCTCGGGAGGAAAAGCCCTTTCACTCACTTCAGTTGATTACCTGTATAAAAGGGCTTAATTTCTCTGGAGCGTTTCTTTTCCAAATCACCTCTTTTTACCAAGCCCATTGCAGCATGAGTGGCAGGTACTCATACAATCCATGAGGCAATGCTTCCCCAGACAGATCTATGAGGACATGGGTCTTGGCTAGACTTAATTTTTAACAGGGAATTAAAAAAGAGAAAAATAATAAAAAAAGAAAATTGGTTAAAAAAATTGTCATTCCTGATCTTGTAGCTCATTAGGAAAATGTCCAAACTATTAACCAGAAGGTCTCACCATGACCAAAGACTTCAGGGTGTTTCAGCAATGTCTGGGAGCTTTTTCTTGGAAATCACCTTTTCCACCCCAACTCTGCTAACCTAGACCTTTGTGAAAGATGCCTTTCCTTTGCTCAGTTTAACAAGTAGTCGGTTCCTGAAGGATTTTTAACATTCTCTGTCTAAGACTCAAACAAGCTCATGACTCCCTTCAATACCCATTTGGGAAGAAGGGTTGCCCAGCCCCCTTGGCCACAGTGCCCCATGAGTCACTTCCATACTAAAATTCTGTATTTTGTTGGTGGATTCCTGGACTTGTGTCCTAAACTGGTCGTGCCATTTTCAAACATATTTTCATGGGAGATGCTGGATGATCAGTGGTTTTAAAAGATTACCTTGCCTCTTTCAATGAAGAAGTAGTTGTTGGGAAATGTAACTGCAATTACCCTTTACAGAAATCTTGGTCAAGTGAAAATAGTGTCCTTTAAAACTACCTCAATATGTTAAAATCAACAAATGAATTAATGCTTCAAGAAAAAAAGGTGTGTCATTGTAAAGCTGTGTAGAACAACCAGACACCCTAAATCACAGGGAAAGGCAGTGCAAAAACATAAGCAACTGATATGAACATTTAAATTCTGCTGGGAACTGCAATCAATTTCCCATGATCAATAATTTGAACTGTCCCTCCACACTCTGTCACCCTATGGCTAAATCAGGATCTGTGTCTCATTGACAGCAATAGTACTCTCCATTTAATCTGATGGGAGCCAGATCAGGTCATTGGATACTCCTGTGTTTATTACTTTAACATGCTTTTAATTCTTTGGTGGTGTATATTTATATCTGGGCTTCCTGGGGTTTTTATGCCCTTTTAAAGGATAATTACAACCTGTTAGGAAAATGCCTTGGAGTTCTATAACTATATTCTCAATTTTGATCTTCATTTTATACAGATGTTTTCACAGTGATTTTCTCTCATTTAAAAACATAATATTTAAAAACACATATGTAAAGGAGTTAGATTAAGTAATACAAGATTTTTGGTATGTATGTGTTCCCGAAGTGCCCATGTATTTGCGGGCTTTTCCAAGGACTTTATGAGACCTCATGTTTTCACAAGCTTGAGACAAATGAGGATAAATCACATATATTTTCTAGAGAAACCCAATGGAGAAAAATGTAGCTGGTCTGGGCTTTCTTATCACTGACATTACATTTCAGAGGGAGGGTTGTGTGGTGGCTGACTGATAAAAACAGGATGTTACTGTCCCAGTGTGTTCACAGGTATGAGGCTGGTGCCAGTAGAGGTGCAACTGGAAGAGAAGAGACACAGGGTTTAGCACCTGTGAGTTTGAATCTGGCATTTAGTGGGTGCTGATTTTTTCCCTGGAAGGCTGGGTCTGTCCAGCTGGCCCCAATGTACCCTCTTGGAAGTCCTCATTTGTATCAGTGAAACCTTTTTCCTCAACACCTTTGAGCTCTCTCTTCAGGAAACTGAAAAACTCAAATCACTGAGCAACTAAACAACTTAAAACTCTGAGAGTGACAGAGATAAGAACAAAAGAAGAATAATTAAGCATTAAAAATCCTATGTGAAAATGACTTCATTCTCAAGTGGGTATAAAACTAATATACGTGTGGGACATTTGAAGAACACCAAAGGCTCATGAGATACTGCGGTGAAATTTAGACCACAGCTAATTTTATCTTCTCTGATGGAATGGCTTTTCCTTTTATCCTCCGGTTTTCAAGTTTTCAGGGCAAACTCTGATTTCTTCTATTTAAAATACACCTATTTTTATTGTTTGGATTAGAAACATCTTTGGGCAATAGCTGATTTCTGTAATCCCTTTATGCTGGGCCATCTAGAGTTGGTTGCTCCATGGTTCAAACTGTTGGCACTACTGAGATGCCTGCACTAAATAGCAGTAGCTTCTTAGTGCATCCTTAGTGGGTCTTGCCTCGGGAGAGAGGGTGTAAACACCACAGAATGGCATCACTGAAGAAAAATCAATTTGCTATGTACCAAACCACAAAATCCAGTTCTTGTGAAAATTTCCCTTTAGTTTCCATACAACAACACCTGGAAAATGTCTGGGAGCAGTGAAGGATCTGCTTCCTTCTCCAAAAACCCAGGCAGCAGCTCTCCACCCAGGACATGATGTGGTCCAATGGATGGTAGCACCAGGCTCCAGATCCCAGCTCCACTGTCAAGCAAGTAAGTCATAGTCAGTTATGTCCTTGTTTGCCCATCAAACAGTTCAGAAACAGCAGCCCTACTTCTGTGTATGTCAGGGGCTGAACTGGGCTTGGATGGAGATTTTTATTTCCATTTGGCTTGTTTAGAGGGATTTGGGGAAGCAGATTGCAAGGGTGATCTGTGTCTATGTTTCACCAGCATCTTTAAGGTGTTGGACTATGTCTTTGGCTTCTCTGCCTTGCGAGGAGTGCACACCAGGAAAATGGGTGGCTCCCGGAGTGGGAGATTAGAGCTGCTCACACCCTGGGGGATATTGAAAGTGACAAGAATATCTAAGAAGAGCTTTAGAAGTACAGCTTATCCTCCTTACATTGCCAATCTGCCTTTTGCTGAGAGCTGCTTGGGAATGGATTTCCCACTGGATTAATTAATTCTAATTATGACCTTCCATCATCTACCCATAAATTGGCTTGGTGTGGACATAGGTGAGATTTCAAATACAGGCTGCACATTAAATATAGATATATATATGTATATCTGTATGTGTGTGTACATACGCTAGCGATTCTCCATCTCAGACTGCACGGCAACTGTGCTGGATGCTGTGTGCACACACCACCAAAGGATATTCCTGTCTCCATTGAACAATGAAAGTCAACCAGTCTGACAGGTGGGCAAAGAGTGACATTTTATAAGTGACCTGTAACAGGTGTTGGGGTTTGACCAGATTTCTTTTTTCTTGGTTGTATTTTTCATCAGAGACACCCATTCACTGCTTTCCCCCAAATACAGTCAATGTGGGTTTAGTCCCTGGGTTAATTTTTACCTCTCAGCTCCGTGTTTCTTTGTTTCCAGTGTGCTCCAGGATCTCAGTGGCATCTCTTGGGGATGCAGCAGTGCCTTCCAGGCTGTCCTCAGGGTTGTTGTAGAACACTTCTAAAAGCAATCACAGCCTCCACTTCCACTAGACTGCAGAGCATGAAAGGTATGGATGTATATACGACACTGGCATACAAATTAATATTAAGAATGCTGTTTAAAATAACACACTGGTTAGAGCCTGAGGGGTGCCAAGCCAAGAAAACTACTGTAAATCTTCCATCTGCAACTGACCCCATGGAGTGTGGAATACGCAATGTACCTTTGCTTAAAGAGCCCAAATTCCCAGATTGGACCAAGGGGCCGGGGCTGCCACGCTCTTGCAATTTCTTGCCCGTGGAAGCAGAGGATTAAAGAAATAATTCTCCTTTTCCTGATACTCTGCACTGATACTCTGCTGCAAATCTTCTAGCACAACAGTTGCAGTAAGTATTAGCTACTGTTTGTAATCCATATGTGTGGAGCCATATGTATTACAGTCTGGATTAAGGCAACCAGAGCCCATCAGATCTTGGCTGTCAATAAATCATACAGACCCAGAAGGACTCAGAGGAATCTCAGGAACTGAAAAGCTATAGTTACCTCTTTGCCTTATAATATTACCAGTGATTCACAGGAAGTTTAAGACTGGTGATGTAAAGGAAACTTGTAACTATTCTGAAAACTCCAGTCATACATAACTACTCTGAAAATGCTCAGAATGGGTCTGCTTCGAGAATGTTAAATACAAACTGCAGGAGATTCCTGAAGAAAATAAGAGTCAGTCCCTTATAAACTTGTTTCTGAGTGAAAATAAATATTTACAAGATTTTATAATTTCTGTGATGTTTATAAGAGCATTTCCCCTTTAACATCTTTTGCAAGATCAGAATGATGGACAAGTAAACCTCAAAAAGCCTGATTAGTTTGTCTGAGTTAAGGAAATAAATGGCATAACAGCTCTTCTTTAAACAGAAGCTAAATTTTTCAATGCTTCATCTCCCATAACTCACCTAATCCAAGTACAATTTTTTCCCTGATTATTTTCTTTTTT